>QEPC01010682.1:3647058-3755296 GCA_003113815.1 Sphenodon punctatus
ATTGTGTCCCCCCCACCCCACTCCCCCATCCCCCCAGACCAAATCCCCCCAGACCAGACCACCCTACCTACCTGCTCGCGCTGGCTGCAGCAGGAACACCATGTGGCTGCCAGCAACACTGGGAGCGAGGGGAGTGAGGTCTGAGAGACGCCGCCCACCTGCAAATTTTGTGCCTGGCCTGGCGCAGCCACAGTGGAGCCTAGAGGGGCAGCTTTGAGCCGCCCCTCTAGGCAGTTGAAATAGCTTAGGCGATGGGTTCCATTAGAACCCATCACCCAAGCTGGCCATGCCCCCCCCAAAGCTGCGCGCGCAGCTTTCCTGTAGGTCGGCGGCAGTGCTGACCTACAGAAAAGCTCCCCCCACAAGCCCCCACGTCTCTTCAGCGCATGTGCGCCAGCCCAGGGAGGAAAGTCTTTCTCCCCGGCTGGTATGCATGCGCTGGAGAGACGCCAGGACTCGAAAGCCCCCCCAGCACCAGCCTAGCACCATTCTGGATGTGCACGGGTCCCCAGTGCCAGCCCCCGTGCATCCGGAATGGTGCTGGGAGCCTGCGCCCATCCAGAATGGTGCTGGACCAGCGCTGGGGGCCTGTGCGCATCCAGAAGGGTTCTGAACGCGGGTGCTTTGGCGCTGGGGGCTGCTGTAGGTCAGTGTCCCAAGCGCCAAAGCGAGGGGATACCACTGCAGTCTTCTGAATCAGTTATTTCACTCTTGTTGTTGTAACTGTTTCTAATTTGTCCTGTCATTCCACCCACCTACTTGATCCTGCACACTCTTTGTATTTTTCCCTATCATTCCAACCATTCCATTGCATCTGGTACCTTCCTCATTATTTCACATCCTCTTGCCTTCCCCATGTACTCCCAAAGATGCAGCTGTGTTGTATTATTTCACAGTCATTTAATTGGATGTTGGAATGACAATAGTATTTACTTAGAAATTAGCATTGCTGTTGCATCCATTCCTTCCAATGGCTATTCCATTTAATTAATTTCAATGCACACCCAACTTAAAGTTTAAATTAACATTTTATATGATTGTATCCAGCTTCACTGTGCTCTGGGAGGGCAGAAGGGACTAATGGGTAAGAGGGAGTGTTGTAGGACATTACTCAGCTGTCCCATTCTCCCCAACCGACATGAAAGAATAGAGGGAATGGAAGGGGTGAGGGGCCAGCTCACGCCCTCCTGTCTCCAGCTTTAGTGTTGCCCCCAACCTGCAAAGAGGAAGAGGATTGGGGCTGAAAGACGAAGGCAAAGTGTGGGTGCATGGAGCCTAAGTTGTAAGTGAGCACAATATGAGAAACTGTACAATGTCTTGCCTACTAACATGGCACGGAAGTTAAGACAGGAGCCTTAACTTGCAATTTCCATGCCTTGGCTTTTAGTACATGATTGAATTTGCAACAGCCTTAACTCTTCTTGTAAACCAGAGGGTTTTTGATTATGGAATATCCAAGGTTTTTGTTAAATACAATGTGCCCCCCTCCACCCTCGCTCCCTTGCCTCCCCCACACTCAAAGCGCCCCCCTGCTCTCGTTCCCCAGTACTCTGAATCTCTCAGGCACAGTTGCCCCAAGCCCCACTCAGGGAAGGGAAAGACAAAAAAGGCAGCGAACAGCACTCCTCTTCAAAGCAGCTCTGCCCTTCTCCATAGACTAACATGGGGTTTTTCACAACCCCATAACTTTAAAATGACTGATCAGATTTACAAATAAAACCCCAAAGGCACCTCCTGGCAGCCTCCTTTTTAATTTTCTAAAAAGCTAATTCCTCCTCCCCACCAACACTCAACCGCTCTACCCTACCCAGATCAAGACGGTCTGACTAAGTGAAAAAGCAGGCTTGAAAGTGCAGTTTTCAAACTGTGATATCTCAACCTTTATCCAACGGATTCATCTGAAATCTCTACAGCATGAACTGTGTACCCCAGGGATAGTCCACAACAAATTACCGAATCCCATGACTATGATCAGACGATTTTAGAACAAATAGAATGTTGGGGCTTTATAATGTAGCATGCAACGCACCTTAACTATTAGAATGCTCCTGCACTCTAATAAACTCACATTTTTAATGTAGAAAATTCTGGATATATCAAATCAGGCTCTGGCCAGACAAGCTCAAATTTTAAGCTGACAGCATGGCAGAGTTGTGAGCCAGTCAGCTTAAGTAGAATTTCTTTTGAGTTTAATTTTCTTTTTCATGGCCCTAGCCACTATACAGACTCCGCTCTAGCATTCCCAAAACTGTCATCTTGGAGTTCAAAAGGAAGCTCAGAGTATATCTTTTATTGGACCAACTTCTGTTGGTGGTGTATCCAAGCTTCGAGGCCAAACATTGCCCTTTTTCAGACCAGTAAAAAGTAAGAACTATAACTACAATTTAAAGTTGGGTTGTGTATATAACATCTCCCTCTCTCTCCAGCAATCCCTTGATACGAAGACAGTCTCTACCACTCTTTATTTATGAATCCTGAGATGACTTAGAAGTCCAATCCTACAACCACAGAATCGTCCACAAAGATTACTGATATCACCAGAGTAAAGAGCTGCTTGTTGACTAGGGTTCATCTGTCTATCTTTCCCATGCTGCCTTTTCTCAATTTCATAAGCAAGATGCTTTTCCTCAACACAGGCCACCGCATGGAGGAGGTCACAACACCAATTAGATCTATAATAGCCAATTCCTCCCAATCTTAAGATACACCTTCAATATGTCCTTGTAGCATTTCCTCTGCCCGCCATGTGATCTCCGGCCATAAGAGAACTGCGAATAGATGGCTTGCTTAGGGAGCCGATAATTGGCTACTTACACACAGCATCCAACCCAATGAAGTTGATGCATAAAAATCATTGCTTCAATGCTAGTGCAACCAGCATCAGCAAGAATGCTGGCATTGGTATAGCAGCCTTTACAATTAATGTGTAAGCTCTTACAAAGGGGCCTCTGATAGCTCTCCAAGCTCTTAAGGTGATGTCAGTATGTCACCCAAGTTTCACAACTGTAAAGAAGCATAGGGATAACAACTGCTTTATAAACCTGGATCTTAATATGATCACTAAAGACACATTGCAACAACTTCCCAAAAGAAGCACTTGCACTGTGAATTCTGTGGTGAACCTCAATTTTTATATTCGTCTTCTGAGAAAGACAGCTACTGAGATATAAGAAATCCTCAACTGTCTCTAAGGTGTGTCCATCGATAGTAATTCAGTGAAGGGTTGTTGACTACGCCGGAAGTGGGTGTATAACATTTTAGTTTTCTTGGTATTAAGTGAAAATCCCAAGCAATGATAGGCCACAGCAAAGATATCTCTAATACACACTGGAGAGCCTTCTCACTGTGAGCAAGGATGGTACAATTGTTGGCATACTGGAGATCTATAATTGAAATCTTAGAAACTTTAATCTTAAATAGGGCTGAAACTATGGGTGAAAACAGACATGATGCTAACCACCCTTGGTGGTTATTTATGCATGTTGCAGGGCTGTATTGGTGCCCTATGCAGCCCTGAANCAAAAGCTCTGGGAGAAATACAAGGTTTATCTCTGTGTGTCATATGGTAAAGAAGTAAGCGTGTGTGTGGAATGACAACAAAAAAAATGAGAAAAACTGGAATAACAGGGATGGAGGCTATTGGGACTCAGAGGATAGGGTGCTGTCTCTTATACACATCTAGATGTGTATAAGAGACAGGTTCTTGACACTTTCTTGGTTGAGAAATTTTCTTGAAATACCATTTATCAGTTGCCATTACTGTTTACCATGTACCACAAATTCATGATTTACCGTATACCGATTTACCTTGTACTGCTTACTGTGTATTGTGTTCATCCCGGTAATGCGCATGCGCAAAGTGACTTTTTGCATTTACTGCATGCACATTACCGGGATGGAGGCGGTACATGCTAAGTGATACATGGTAAACCGGTAAACAGTAAACTGCAGTAAATGGTAACAGTAAACAGTATTTCAAGAAAAAATTCTTGACTGAGATCTCTGTCTGTTATCGAGATTGTACCGAGCTCTCCATGACAATTCTCAATTCTCACAATATTTTTGCGAGAAAAAAATTGCTTCTCATTTCAGCCGTAGTTTTAAAGTGGAAATGACTGAGGTGAAAAAGACTTCCATCCATTCTATACTCAATAATAATACCAGGGGGAGATGATTCTTAAGAAGGACTGTAATAACTGCAAGAAAAATGGAAAACCATGTTGGAGTAATGACACATCCCTGCTTTACTCCAGTTAATATGACAAATGGATCAATCTCCATGCCATGACAAATGTCAGTGGCAGTCATACGGTCATGGAGAAGCCGTAGAATTTTGATGAATTTCAAAGGACATCCAAATATAGGAACACCTTCCACAAGGCTTCATGACTAACAGAGGCAAAGCCTTCATCAAATCAATTTATCAGTAAGCAATTGCAAGTCAGGTGTGTTTATAATATAAAGCCTGAAGACTGGTTTTTCGCTGGGTCTCCACTATGAGGGAGGACATTCTCATCTGTCGCAGCTTTATGAAACTCCTTCCCCCAGGAGGTCCGCCTCTGTTCAAGGCTGGTGGCCTTCCAGAGGCAATGTAAGACCATTTTGTTCCATTGGGCTTTTGGCAGAGGGGACTGAATTTGGAGGGTGGGGGGGTTTATCCTAAGGGGGAGAATGAGCTCAGGAATAGGAAGGAGGTTGTTGGAGGGTGGGAGTGGGTTGGGGTTTGGGGGGGGGGGTTTGTATTTTAAATGTTTTTATACTGTATTTTATTTTTTTTAAATTGAAAACCACTCTGAGCTTTTAGGGAAGAGTGGGATATAAATGAAAATAAATAAATAATATATATAATATGAAAGCAGTACTAGGGAGGGTACTGACATTTCAAATACAATGGGGGGGGAGAGGGAGACAAATTAATGTAGACAGTCCCTTAGTAATACCTTTAAGAGGGAGAAAGGAACTGGTTCCTTAGAAAGAAAATAGATGGAGTTAAAGTTGAAATACAGGTGGTCAGATTCTCATTTACATTAAATCTATAGCAGTTTGAAAGGCCCTTAAAATGAATCAGTCTCTTCCTTTATAAGATTTAAACCAACCTTAATGTGATGTAAATAGTGTAAATGAGAATCAGGTCCATACAGAGGAGTCAGGAGACATTCTCTGTGTTTCTGGCTTTGCTATGGCCATCTGTGTATTTCGTTTTGTATTTTGTAAAGTCAAAACATTTTTGAATAACATTCACAAGGTAATTGCATTATGACCAAGACTCTGGAGATTATTAGCATTACGATAACAGATCAAATAATATAATTTATTAGCATTGTAATTAAATTAAAAACCTAGTGACTACTTCATTATCAGGAAATAGCCCCAAGCTGTTGCTTTTCTTTAAAGAAAAAAAAAATATTGTCCCAAACTCCACCAGAGCCGTTAATTTGTTGTGAGGTAAACAGTTTTTAAATCAAGATAAAATAAGAAAAGAACAACCCACCCACCCCAAAAAAAGACAATTGTAGGACTTCAGTTCTCTTCCCTCATCTCCCCATTTTTTTCACCTTTTAAAATCCTCTTCGAATTGCTCAGTAACCACTTCCCACTGAAAACAATAAGGCTTTAGTTACTTTGGAAAATCTGATCCCTAGTGACTGAAGAGCCCTAACCTAACAAGCCTCTTCTCAAAAGGAAGCTGTTTCATGCTTTTGATCATTTTTGTTGCCCTTTGTTGTACCTTTTCTAGTTCTACTATATTTTTTTAATGAGATGGGACGACCAGAACTGCACATAATACTCAACATGTGGTTGCACCATAGATTTATATAGTGGCATTTTAATATTTTGTTCAATATGCTTTCTGAATTATTATTATTTATATAGCACCAGCAATGTACTTGACACCGTACAATCAGTAGTTCTAGAGACGTCTCTACCTCAAGGGGATTACAATCTAAGTGAGACAAGAGGTAAGGGGTGTTTTTATACGTGACAGGTCCCTCCACAGACTGTTCTGGGCCATGGCAGGAGCAGTCACTCCAGCTGGGACTTGGCACAGCCACCAAACAGATGTTATAGCAGCCGGGTTAGGGAGGGGGTGGGGAGATGCACGGATGTGCATCTGCACAACCCTGTCTCTGCGCTGTCAGCNCCCCCCCCCCCCCGACTGATGGGCAGCCATGGTGCCTGGCCCCACCACCACCACCCTGGACCGTGGTGAGTAAAGTGGTCTTTTAGACGTGAAAGCCCGCTTTGCTTCTGGTCCAGAAGCTGGATCCTGACTGACTGGTGTGCGATAGCCCAGGCTGTGACTTGGGGATTTCCCTGAGGATTTCCCCGAATCACAGCCTGGGTCCCCACCACAGTCAGGAGTCAGACCGGGCAAACATCTGGCGGGCGCCTTCAGCTGTACTAGTGGCATCAGGTTTAATCTGCACAAAAGTGGATTAAACTGTGCTGCTGTCATAGCTGAAAACACCCAAGGATACATTCATGGAGTTGAGAATTCGCAGGTGCCCGATTAGCTTAGTTACAAGGAAGAGGAGGACTGAGGGAGGAGGAGGCATCCATGAAGAGTCTGTTAGTTAATTTATTAGGCACGGGCTTTCGCCATGGCCAAAATAAAACACACTAAAATAAATAAATAAATAGATACAAATAAATTAAAAGATACAATACTTCATGAAGAGTCTGTGGAGATGAAGAGCTAGGGAAAGCCTGGCAGAAGAGGTAGGTTTTCAGGAGGGGCTTAGGTTGGGAAGGATAAGAATTAATGTATTCAGGTAGGGAGTTTATTTATTTATTTATTTATTTCTGGCATTTTTATCCCACCCCTCTTGCCCAAAGGTGACTTGAGGCAGCTCACAATAAAAACAACATATAGAAATAAATAAATACAATACAAATATAATATCCTATATAAATAAAACCACAGTAGTCAGCCGGTTTGTAAAAAACAACAACCCCCCCACACACACCACCAAACGCCTTGCAGAAGAGCTAGGTCTTACAACTATGCCGGAAGGCAAGGAGATTCAGGCTGAGGCGGATCTCCGCCAAGAGGGCATTCCAAAGCGATGGCAGAGATCCGTCAAGAATACCCTCCTGCTCATACAGACCCGCCAAAAACAGGACCTCCAAGAGGGCACTCCCGGACAACCGTAGGGCCCACCCAGGGGGTGAGGCAACCCTTTAGATAAGCAGGACCCAGAACGACCTTGAATCAGGCCTGGAAGACAATAGACACTGGAAGACAATAGACAGCCAGTGGAGTGCTTGGAGCACTGGTGTAATAAGTTCCAGGTGTGAGGGCCAGCAAGGGAGAAGGGGTGAATACGTTTTGAGGAGCAAGGGAGTTGTGAGTTGGCAAGGGTGGTGGCAGAGGAGGAGTGAAGCTCCCAGGCAGGAATGCGGCGGGAAACAAGTGCAGAGAGGGGGGAGCAAGCCCATGAAGACCCTTGAAGGTAAAGACAAGGAGCGTGTGCTAAATACATTCAGGTAGAGGGAGCCAGTGTAGGGTGGAGAGGAGGGGTTGAACATGGTCATAGTAACAGGCAAGGTGGATGACCTTCACAGTAGAGTATTGAATGGAAGTGAGAGGGACGAGGTCAGAGTAGGGGAGACCAGTAAGGAGGATGTTACAGTCGTCAAGGTGAGGGATGACTAGGGCATAGACTAGGGGTTTGGTAGTGGAAGCACTGTTTGCCTTTTTGACTGCTCCTACACATTGAGCTGAAGTTTTCAATGAACTATCCTTAATGATTCCAAGGTTCTTTTCCTGAGTGGTAACAACTAATTTAGAACACATCTTGTGTGTATATAGTTAGGATTATTTTTCCATATGTGCATCACTTTGCAGTTGCTGGCATTTAATTTCATCTGCCATTTTGTTGTCCAGTCATGCAAGATCATCCTGTAATTCCTCACAGTCTGACCCAGTCTTAACTATCTTGAATAACTTTGTTTAATATATTCATTAATGATTTGGAAAAGGGAATAATGAACAAAGTGATCAAATTTGCAGATCACACAATGTGTAATCTGTGGCTATAAGGGAAATATTCCAAAATATATTACAAAAAATCTTTTTTTCCTTCTTACCCTAGAAATTGTTGATGGAAATGTGAAAATGACCCTGGGTATGATCTGGACCATCATCCTTCGCTTTGCTATTCAGGATATTTCAGTAGAAGGTAAGAATGCACCTTTAACTATATGAAAATATTTATGGGAAAGCAGGACAGCCTGAGTTGATGTGTGGTTAAAATATGATTTTAAAATCACTCAGTAGTATGCTCTATTAGATTTATAACCTTGTCCTTCTGTCTAAGTATGAGCTAGCCATGCCATCTCAGAGCACTGAGGCAAGAGGTGATGCTCAGCAGAGGTTGGAGGATGGCTGGAGAAGAGTGGATAGGTGGATTTTTTCCTACTCTTTACTGCTCCCCACCCTATGTCTGAATACTCCAGTGCTACTAAATAATAGCTACAGAGATGCCACATAGAGCATTTTTAGGCCACTTGCCCATGTTACCACGCTGCCGAATCTCCCGGCGGAGGATTCTTACGATGCACTGTGCGCGTGGACGCTTGTAAAAAGCTGCATCTAGTGACTTTTTTTCTTTTGATTGTCAGGGCTCAAAATCCAATCCTGACAATTTAATTTAATTTAATTTATTTGTTTATTTCAGTTTTCTTTTATCCCGCAACCCTCCTGCTCACAGAGCAGCTTGGGGCGGCTCACATACGCCATCAACAATTCACAATTTAAAATTCATTAAAAATACTAAAAATACACTAAAAGGGGAGAACCAATCCCCCCCCTCCCTTAACCCACCCCACCCTACCCGTCTCCCTCTCCAAAGGCCCGGCAGAACAGCCAGGTCTTACACTGGCTTCTGAAAGAGGGGAGGTCTGGGGCCAGGTGGGCCTCCATTAGGAGGGAATTTCACAGCCTGCGAGCGGCCACCAAGAACGCCCTTCCCATCATTGCCACCCTAGAAACCTGGGAGAATTCAAGTGAAGCGTCCCCGGCTGACCGTAGGGGCCACAGTACAACCCGGGGCCTGAGGTGGTCCTGTAGGTAAGCAGGGCCCAGGCCATTTAGGGCTTTATAGGTCATTACCAACACCTTGAATTGGGCCCGGAAGATAAAAGGTAGCCAGTGCAGAGAGCGGAGCACTGGTGTAATGTGCTTGCAATGACCCATCCCCATAAGGAGATGGACTGCCGTGTTCTGCACCAGCTGTAACCTCCGGACCGTCCCCAAGGGTAACCCCACATAGAGTGCGTTACAGTAGTCTAATCTAGGGGTAATAAAGGCATGGATGATGATGGCCAGATTAGCGTCCGAGACATACGGCTGCAGCCGTCGCACCAGATGTAATTGGCAAAATGCTCCCCTTGCCACTGCCTCCACCTGGGAATCCAGGCGGAGTTGTGAATCGATGAGCATTCCCAGACTATAGACCTGTGACCAACTGAAAGAGAAAAACCACTGGACGCGGCTTTTTACAAGTGTCCATGTGCTCAGTGTGCAGTAAGAATCCTCCGTCGGGAGATTTGGTGACGCAGTAACATTGGCAAGTGTCCCACTATCTCTCATATTTTAAAACTGTGACATGGGAAAAACCCCGTGGGGGGTGGGGTGGGTTAGGCACTTCTCCACGATCCGGAAGTCACCCGGGCGTAGGGTTGCCACCTTAGGTATATTTTTCCAGGCCACTTATGAAAAATACATGTTACAGAGCCTGCATTGGGTGCCATTTTGTTTTGTAAAATGTACATAATGTACATTTTTGTAAAAGTTGTACCAGAGATGGTATATGTAGGGTTTTATAGAAATGGGTGCCAATGCAGGCCCTGCAACATGTATTTTTCATAAGTGGCCTGGAAAAATATACCTAAGGTGGCAACCCTACCTGGGCGCCATTAGAAACAGTGGTGCTAGGCAACTCCAGGTGTTTTGAGATATGGACTTATGACGTCGGCTATCGGGGTCTTATGAGATCCGCGTCTCAAAACACCCAGGAATCACCTGGTGCCACTGTTTCTAATGGCACCCGGGCGACTTTAAGTTCACAGAGAAATGTCTAACCCTCCCCCCACCCCCTGCAGGGGTTTCCCCAAGCTGCAGTTTTAAAATACGGGAGAAAGCGCTCCCTTCTAAAAACGCTCGTTGTCTTGAATTGCATCCAAACAAAGCCTTAGAGTGGTTTAAATTAACCAAAAAACCCCTGTTTTGTAAAACTGACATAATGTACATTTTGTAAAAGTTGTACCAGAGATGGTATATGTAGGGTTTCACAGAAATAAACTTGGACCTAATAAGTTAGTGGCAGACACAACAACATCCCTTTTAAAAAGCACAATTCCTTCTGTAGATGCTGTAGCGCTTTAAATGTAGACTAAGAGCATTGCTTTGGATAAAGACTAACGTACGAAATATTTAAATGAACTATTCAAGAAGCAGTGGCTTCATTAACTAAACATGAAAGTGTATAGCTTGGCTTGGCAAGCAGATGTTGTTGATTATACCATTCAGTATGTAGTGAATTAGCTGTTTCTCCTCCACTTCATTTGTTTGGCTTAGAGGATGATTATTTCTTAACAAACTCATTTTAACTTGAAATAAATTTGTAATTAGATAGTTTTTTGAAAGGGGAAAAAAAAAGCAAAATGAAAAAAGAAAAGAAAATCCATTAGGTGTTCCCAGTGCATCCTTTTTGCATACGAATCACCAGTTGTTTTTAGAAAGTAGTATCTAAGGGTGATTTCAGATGAGACGGGGCGGCATTCGCCCCGTCCCGGAATCACCCAAATGATTCCCCGCCGGGATCACTCCGGCACGTCCAACAGACGTGCCGGCTGATCCCGGCGGGAAATCGGGGAAGGGGCGGGGCCACATGGTGCAACGTGCGGCCGCACGGCCCCGCCCTCCCACACTCCCCCGCCGCCCGCTGTCTGGGGAGATGGGCGGGCGCCGTGGCCAATGTGGCCACAGTGCCCGCCTGATTTGACCAGGCCTGGAATCCCGCCGGGGATTCCGGGCTGTGGGTGCCGGCCAGACGTTACTTTTTGTTGGTTCCCGCCGGGGATCTCTTTGACCACACTTGCGGCGATTGTCCAGCCGGGAGTCCCGGAAGCGTGGTTGAAATTGACCCCATGTGGGAATCGACCATGGTGAACATCTGGCCGCCGCCTAACAGACGTTCAGGGCGCTTTGGCTCCATGTGGGTATTGACCGTGGTTCACTGTGATCTCACCACGTCTGAAAATACCCTAAGTCACTGGCCGTTTTGAAACAAGCAAGGCTGGACGGGGAGGGGGGTCCAAATTGGCTGCTGTGGTCTCGAGCAGATACGCTAACTGCAGCTACATAGATGCAGGGAGCAGTGGAGCAAGATGAAGGAGAAGTGAGGCAGAAACAGAGAGGGACAAGGGAGAGGGAGCAAGGTATCTATACATGAGTGTGTCAGGACTGACACCCAGTACCAGAGGCAAGAGAAGGAAGGGGTGTGGTCTAAAAAGTTTGTGAATCATTTTGCTAGAACAGAGTTGGGGGCCTTTTCCCTCCCATGGGTCGCTTTAAAAATAAGTACAAGCTCCTTGGGCTGGATTAGGAGATATGAGCATGGGTGTGCTTATAAGGTGTGCTCAGGATAGTGGAAAGAGGAGGAAGGTCCAGATCATGGATCAGTACCATGAATCCAGCACCTGTCCTTGAGTGCATCCTCTTTTCTCTTGGTTTTCTTCCCCCGAACTTACTCTTTTGCAGCTTAAAGGTAAGGAACTGGATCCACAGGCCCGATCCAGGAATTGGAAAGGGACCAAATAAAAAACCGCCATAGCCGAGATTTGGCCCATGGGGTGGAGGTTCCCTGTCCCGGCACTAGACCGTGGACTGAGATTTTTCACACAGGTCTCTAACAGTCAACAGCTGGTTATGATTGCTAGATGGTGAGCATTGTTTTTAAACGAGGGAATTAAGGATTGAGGCCCTCGGCCCATTTTCATCTTTTCTGTTCTCGCTGGTGATCCATACAGAAACATCTGCCAAAGAAGGGCTGCTGCTGTGGTGTCAGAGGAAAACTGCTCCTTAAAGAAATGTGAACATTCAGAATTTTCATCTAAGGTACAATCTATTATTACCAGATTGAAGAGAAATTAGGAGTCATTTAAAGAAGGATTTTAATAGTCTTCTAAATTTATTTTCTACTTTAATTTGCTATGTTGTTGCTATGTTAATTTGTTATGTTGCTGATTTTAAGTGCAATAACATCTCCCACGTGCTGGGATTATTTTACTTTGCCAAATTGCAAAGTAAAATTAATTACCTTCACCGGCGACCATTGGATACAAACAGTGGCGAAATCCTGGCATCACTGACTTCACTGTAATTTTATTCTGAGATATCAGGAGCTGCGTAACTGAGTCAGACTAATTGTCCATCTTAGCCCAATATTGTCACAACCTTACACTGCAGCAGGGTTTCAAATCCAGCTCTCCAGCAGAGGCCTCACCCAGGCGTGCTACCTGAGATCCTGAATCAGAGATGCTGGGGATTGAATTTGGAACCTTATATATGCAAAGCATGTGCTACCACCTGAGCCACGGCCCACCCCTGTATCAATTAATTTAGGATATTCTGTGTGCAATTTCAGATCATGCTGCAATACTGGAGGTACTTGCTGTTCCCATCCTAAACACAAGGGGAAACTGGCATTTCAGATGCCATAGTATTATTATTAATTATTATTATTATTATTATAAGCATTTGTATAGCACCAGCTGTGTACCTGGCGCTTTACAGAACAATAAGATAGATGCGGCTTACAATCTAATAGACATGGAGGGGTGAAGACAAGGAGAGGGGACATAGGGAGAGACAAGGGATCAATAACATTCAAACGGATGCGAGGTCTCAGGTGCACGTGCTTGGCTTGGTTGCAGTCAGGCAGGAGTCTGGGGGGAGGGCAGACAGTAAAAATTGAGAGGAAAGTTCTAACAGGCGTCAGGAAAGGCGGCGAGGAAGAGGTGGGTTTTGAGGAGGGATTTGAGGGTGCGGAGGGAGGGGGCAAGGTGGATGTGGGCAGGGAGGGAGTTCCAGGCATGGGGGGCAGCAAGGGAGAAGGGGCGAAGGCGGTTAGGGGAACAGGGGAGACGAGGGAGAGCGAGGGAGGGGGCAGAGGAGGAGTGGAGAGTGCGTGTAGGAGTAAGGAGATTAGGTCTGAGAGGTAAGGGGGAGCTAGGTTGTGAATACCAGGAGTTTGTGAAGGATGCGTTTGGAAAGGGGGAGCCAGTGAAGCAAGGAGAGGAGAGGCTGCACGTGGTCGAAGCGACGGGCTGAGTGGATGACCCTAGTAGCGGAGTTTTGGATTGAGATAAGGGGGGGGGACAGGTGAGAGCGGGGGTAACTATTGGCCAATGCAGACACTTTAGTGATAACCACCATGTGTATAGACCCTTAGAGGTTCAGACTGAGGTGTGTACACAAATCCTCTTACAGCAGATCATTTTTATTTGCTCACTTTGACACACAAATGTTACTGAAAATATGCCCCAAGTGGGGTGGGGAGGGAAGAGATTTTTGAACCAAAATCCATTTTTACAGTCTGAGGCCACAAACATTGCCTGGATCTTCTTTGGTGTTTATGCGGGAGATATTGATGAGGGCCCCAACCTTGGTTTTGTACTTGTACTTTATGGAGACTTAGGGAGCAATACTAATTCTATTGAAATACTACTACTGATAATAGCACCCACGCATGAACACCCAGAAATCTGGGTGTTTATGCGTGGGTTAGTTTCGTGTAAACACCATGGCAGGTGGGTGTGGGTGGGGTGGGGTGTGCTCCTGCAAACATGCATGCACACCCACTTCCACCCATTACACACGCACAGAGCAACCGGTGAAAACGGCGATTGCTCCATGCATGTGTGATGGGTGGAGGCTGGTGTGCACCCGTCTATACCCACCACACACAGAGGTGCAAATACTGACACCCCCCCACACCGTGACCCATGTTAAAAGGGCCAAGGCTTTTGGAGACAGGTCTTTGTCCATTGGGCTTACAATCTAATATGAACAAGGGTGAGGTGAACACAGACACATATTTCCATTTTACAGATGGGGAACTGAGGCTGAGAGGTTGTGACTTGCCCAAGGCCACCCAGTGGCTAGGTTAGAATTTGAACCCTGGCTTTCCAGGGCCACTGCACCATATTGGCTCTGAAAATCAGTGGCTCAACTCACATTGACGTCAGTAGAGTCAGGATTACACCTGTAGGGGCAGATTCCAGTTCCTATGAAGGCTATGTTCAGTTCATTGACAGCTTCCAATTGGTTCTGGCCAACACTTGTGGTTATCCAGGTAATGTGGCCAACTGAGCTAAAATTCCTGGAGTAAAAGGTCTGACCATGTACTTAATGTAAATGTAGGGAGAATATTATTTTTTTCAACTGGAATTAATGCTGCATTGTTGTTTTTTCTTTCACTCTCCTGTACTCTTTACCTCAGCATTCTCCCTTCCTAAGAAAGGATGGGGTAAGAGAATGAACCCCATATTAAAGGGCTATTTCTTCTTCTTCCCAGCTATGTTGATCATCTCACTACAGCTAGTAAAATATTACATATTTACAATTCATAAAAATGTGTTCTTTTGCTACAAATTAATTGTAATGCTTTTATTGAATCTGAAATTGCGCACAGAATATCCTATATTAATCGATACAGCAGTGGAGGTTTAAGGTTATCTACTCCAATGAACTCAGTGGAGGTTTCCTTTCAAGTGATAGAGGGTTTGTAAACATATTAAATATTCATGTATGAATGCTTTTTAGTTGCATCATGTTTGGCAATCCGACCGACAGTGTTTAGAGGAGCATAGTCCTGTATGTCATAAGGCACTGATTCTGCAAGTTATTCCACAGTTGTGGACTCTCTACCAAAATCAAAACTATTTGTTGCTCCTGAGGACTTCTGCAAAGAACTTCTAGTTCATCTGAATGGAGTATCTTGCAGGATTAGTGTAAATTGAGCTCCGGATCACTTCTATCTGGATTTCTATGATGCTCTCATCCGTGTTCCATTTTTTGTTTCCAAGTGTGCTTCTACATGACATGTTCCTTGGATAGTCTGAACAACTGAATGCTCCATTGAAACCCCCTGTGAGCAGGTGCTCAGTACTTCCCAAGGCTGGATCCATAACAAATACAAAATATAGAAATAAACCATGTTTTCCATTGTCACTTTATGAAAAATATGGTTGCATTTTATAGCTGCCTGATGGAAGTGACACTGAAATAGCCTTATCAGCAGACGAATTCTTATGTCTGCAAGGTTTATTCTGCTCTTGATGCATGTGTTTAATGACCAAAAATATTACTGGCGATTGCACACCTGCATTTAAACAGAACATACTGTGTTAGATTTTGGAATCTTACAAGTGTAAATGCATGGCTCAGTTTTCACAGTGTAATTAGAGTGATTTATCAACAGGACCATGTATATTATGCATCCTGCCCCTCAAATTCTGCAACCAAGAAACTCAAATTCTGTGCACATACTAAATTATGTAAATAAGCTAAATCTACAAAATTTGAATTTTTTCCCAGCGTGCTGTGTCAGTTTTGGCTCTTGTATCTTAAAAAACTCACAAAATATCAGAGACCTCTCAGCAGGGAGCTCTGGTCTCCAGTGGGGGCTTGTGTTCTGCTCCTCTTTGGCAGACGTGACAAGACCCTTCATGGCCCTGGTATGTGTTTTGGCAACCAGCACTCTGTTGGGTAGTTCATGATGCACTCCACTCAGACTGTGATTCTGTGTTGCTGGATACAGTTTCTGCACACATTGACTAAAGTGTCGTTCTATGAAAACTGCTGTCTTTGCAGCGGTGCAAAATTCACGGGACCCTCTTTATGGATTACAGAAGAATATACATGTGCTAATGCAACAAAACTATAACACAGATGACTTCCTGAGATACAACTACCTAACTGTAATGTGGAGGTTTCTGCATAAAGTTAAACCTTGAGTAATTGCCAGGGAACAAAATATCATGACTTCATTGGGTGTTTTTACACACACATTTCTCCTGCATGTTTGCTGTTGCATCCTGAACTTTCTGTGTCTAAATTACTCACCCAGATCTTAAACATCTGGCTCTTTGAACTTCTGCATAGAACTTCTCCCAGAACTTTTGTGTGTAAAAAATTCTCCTGGAAAACTGCTTTGCTCCAGGCAGCTGTGATCACTTGGTTTCCATGGCAGCCTCTGACGTCTACAGCTGCGGCTACTTTAGGCTACCTCAGGGCAGTGTTTGTGTGAAGAATGCATCCAGAAACTGCCCCAGGGCAGTGTGTGTGTGAAAAATGCATCTGGAACTTACTTGTGGACTTGTAAACTTAGAAAATTGAAATATCCGGAACATTAAGGTGGGTGTAAAAATGCCCATTAACTTATTTTTCCATTTTATTTTCTATATTTATGGTGAAGCTGGAAAGACGGACTTGCACTCTGTGCGCTTATCCACAGACACCGACCTGACCTTATTGACTACTCCAAGCTAACTAAGGTCATCAGTCTAAGTGACTCAGCATGCTGACCTGCAGTGATCTGGCTCACTTCTTGTTTGCTTATGCTTAAGCATGTTTCCTTAAGGATAAGCTGAGGAGTGCTTACTAACTTTGGATGACCTGCCAGTCTCAGAGAAAATTGATTCTGAGGAATAAGTAACCTCACACCTCCAAGCGTATTTCAGCAGTTACCAGTTACACACAGTTGACCTGATACTTTACTGAGGCACCTTGTACAGGGGTGTGCACTTGTGTAGCATGAGCATACAATTCTGTCAAGTCTGAGTTCTCCACTCATATTAATGAAGCTGCAGGCCTGAATCACCACGTGTGGGGCTGCCCACCCACAGAGCTATTCTTGGGTGGTGCACCCCTTCATCTGCCTGCTCCGAGCCCCGCCTGGGTCGGAATCAGATGGAAACAGCAGGTTCCTCGGCTACTGGGTCACCTGTGCAGCATCCCCCCTCCCCCGCCATAGAGTTGTGGGCGATCTCCCCATGCCCTAGGCTGGTTGCTGCAACTCTATGGTGTTGCCCGGGGCCAGTGCCGCAGGTTTGGGCAGCCTGCTGTGCTGACAGTGCTCTGGGATGTTCCAGAGTGCCCCATTAGAGGGCTGGGCTGTTGGGGGGGTGAATCGGGCTGCTATGGCCAGCACCGGGGCAGCCGATCCATCTAAAAACACACATTGAAGTGAATGACAAAATTCTTCATGACTTCAGTGGGTGACTGCGCCCTGGGAGTTTTGCACCCAGCAAAAGCAGTAGAGAATGAGGCCCACAATAATGGTAAAAGAGAACTATTTCAGGCCAATTCAGCACTCTGATTTGGCCAATAAATAATCTGTAGAAGCTAAAAAATATAGTTTTAATATCACCGTATTTGTCAAAGAGTTCATTTCTTGGTACAAGGTTTTTAGGTTTTAATATTTTTTTCTATGGTTTTAGCATATGTTTCTGAACCTTAAGGGTTTCTAAAACAATCCCACTCCCAATTGCAGATCTTAAAACCAAAGAACAAACTGTTTTAAGCTCCTCCCGTTTTATGCATGTAACTTGCTGTGGGCTAACCCGTCCACTTGCATCTGGCCTAGAAGATAGATAATTAAGCTGCTTGTTTCTACATGAAGATGTAGTCACACTTAGAGAAACAGATGCAAACATTCTGGAATATCTGCTGAAAATTTAGACCAAACTGTAAGAACCATTCTGTTTGTGTGCAATGTGATGAGAAACCTGAAGAGAACACAAACAAGTATGTGTCAGATAGGACTCTGTTTGCCACTTAGGAATTTCCAAAATAAATGAGGTTATTATTTCAAACTGAATGATGTTGTGCCACATAAAGCACATGCAAAAAGTTCCTAACAGAAGGCTCGCTTTCCTTTTCTTGCTCCCTTTGACTGGCTTATTGTGCTTGAGTGTATTAATAAGTGTCATGGTATAGTTCTGTTTTGGCCTATCTGTTTCTCCTGCATGCCTTACTTTCTTTCCTCACCTCGCTATCTTATGTGGACTTGTAGCTGGAACAATGGCCTTGTTCTCAATGCTCTTGTTCATAGACACAGGCCTGATCTTCTTGATTATGACAAGTTGGATGAAGTATATTTCTACCAACAACACACACTTTTAAAAATTGTTATTATTAATTATTATTATGGCTTGTAGTTATTTATTAAGGAATGGGTGGTGGAAGCCTCCTGGCTTCTTAGGTTTCACTAATTGCAAATCAAGTTTCACTCAATTAAGTTTTGACCAGCTGACGACATTGCATTAAACCAAGTGTTGGTATCCATCACTCTTCTGCATGCAAGGTGTCCTTCATTAGACAATAGGTTTTACTTCATTTTTCGGTTTAAAAAAAAAATCTAATGGATGTGATCCTCACTCGATTGAAGTCAGTTATTGATTTAAATAGATTTTGGAATTCAGCTTTTATCTTTAACAAAGCTTTTGTGCATGCCTCTGGCACATGCTGTTCATAAATAGTGGTGTGGTACGTACATGAATATATTTGTGCCCACAAATAAAACTTTGTGTTAAATAATGGCCACGTTGAACTGACTTTTAATTGTACAGTAGGTGATATAAATCACAAAATACAAAGAACTTGTTATCAAAGTAAGAAGAGAGAGCTCATGTACATATTACTGTATATAAAATATGCAATGGAACTGAAATAGTTAGGTCAAGAGCATACATTTGAATTCAGATGTTTAGGTAAAGAATACACAAGTTATTTCCCCATAACAATTTTACTGAACATTTAAAATTAAGACAGGCATGTTTGCTAGGACCATGCCCCATAAAAACAAGTAAATGGATAGGTAGCTTCAGTCTGGTCAAAGTGTTTTGTTTTCTGCCTTTGTGTGAGCGCTACTCAGAAGCACTAACTTCGCCGCTATTGCACAGAAAATAACTCTCATTAGCTAAGAGTGGAGTTAACTGCCCATCTGCCTCCCTTCACAAGGGCGCACAGGCTAGAAGGAGGTGCCATTGGGGATATTATTTATGTTTGAAAATACATATATCTACAGAAATGTGACTACTTAACATCATGTCTAAATCAGGCCATCATGAAATCTGGAATAATAACGGGCCAGTTAAGCTTATAGTTTACTATTTGAATTGTCTTTCAAAAACACCTGGGGCCTGAAGACCGCCATGGAAGTGTCCCTCTTGTGTCATGTTTCTGGTAGAGCCTTCCAGTCACATCCCCTACAGTCAGGATGTAACCATCCACCATTTTCCAAATAAATACCTATTCCACCCCCATTTTGGGGCCTCATTTATTTCACTCTTACAGCTTAATATAGTTCCATCAAGCATAAAGGGTTTGCAGCCCTGCCTTTGTTAGGAATCCCATCTAGCAGGCTTTCCATTCAAATCCTGCCTCTCTAGCAGGATTGCTAATAGAGGGTGTCTTCCTAGCATGGCTTCTTTTGGCAGGTTGCTCTGAAGTATAAGTATTGCTATCTTCTGTAACGGAGCCCAAACTCCCTTTATTGTCTAGCTTGGCAATGTAACTGACCTGGGAGACAGCCTAGTTTTAGAGAATTTGGTGCTCATTGGTTTGCCTGAGAAAGCAGCAGATTCAGTACAAGTGAGACATAATGAGACCATAGACTCATTGTCTACTACTGCTTATCATTTCTATAGCACTATTAGGCATATGCAACTCTTTAGTCACAGACAGGTTCCTGCCCAGTGGGCTTACAATCTAATATGGACAAGGGGAAGGGGAAACACAGGGACAGACAGACGCACATTCCCATTTTAAATTTTTTCTTTTAGAGATGGGGAACTGAGGCTGAGAGATTGACTTGCCCAAGGCCACCCAGTGAATTTATGGCTAGGGCAGGATTTGAACTCTGGCTTTCCATGTCCAAGTCCAGCACCTTATCCATGTCAGCTTGACATGAGGTCCTTACTGACATAAAAAAGCTGCCTTAAAATCATATATAATGCCCTTAATTTTACTATATCGTGGTATAGGTGTGTGTACGCACACACACACAAAGTGAAGGTACATCCAAATTAATAGCAGAAAGCATGACTCATCCTGAACAGTAGATTAGATTTCACTTTTATCAATTCCTCTCCTTCAGCTCTTATGAGCATTCCTGCGGCTCTCTTTTTTTTCTGCATGGTTGTTTACGATTATAATCTGATTGATAGTCAGCTGATAAGTTTGCTAGAGATCACAGTCCTTTGATATGTTGCTTACCATACGTACTGGATATTCATCATGCCCTACCTGTATATTGTGTAGATAACATGCAGTCCCCAAGTATTAGGGCTGCCAGATCAAAATTTCAGAAGCATGAAACACTGGAATGCAGTGTTCTGGAATAAAATTATAAAATAATATAAAATATGCATTGGAACTGAAATGTTTAGGTCAAGAGCATACATTTGAATAAAGCTCTATTAATATCTATAGAGTAGTGAGGTTCTGAAATAAGGTATATTCTGTTGTTATAAGGGATGTTCTTAAAACAAGGAATATCTGGCAACCCTGCCCATTATACATTTTCTAATGGCACCTCATGGTTATTAGTTATTAATCAGTTATAAGTTACTAGATTTTAATCATGACTATATAGCGACAAATATACACAGAAGATAAGTTTAATGGGAAATACAAGCCACTCCTTTGGATCAGATAGAATTTGATTTCTTTCTTGTTTTGAACAACATTCTGGTATTTAACTGCCTTTGTTTTTTGCTTTCATGCAGGATGACCCCCTAGGAAATTTAAACCTTGCAATGGATGTTGCAGAAAAACATTTGGATATCCCTAAGATGTTGGATGCAGAAGGTGGGAGCTAATGTTTTCATAATAAACAATGGGTTGTTGCCTTGTACACAGGGAATTTTCAGCATCGTTTGTATATGCTTCATCACAAGCATATCTCCTTCTCAGATCCTATATGCTGGAGAATGTCACACATTTTTTGTTCATGAAGCATGTGGGTGTGGTCATGACACTGTGTCAACTCCTTGGCAGACATTTTGGAAGCATCAACCTTCCATCACTCATCTTTTATTATCAAACATGTATATAACTAGTGCACCCCCCAAAATAAATAACAGCTACCATTCCTTTGGGCAAATCACCAGCTGTCTACCATTACAAAGTAGGGTTGCCACCTCCTGTGGTTTTGACCCTGACACCCTTAGTTATAGGCCAAAATGGGACAGCTGCAAGAGGGTGTCGTATCCAAATTTCAGAAACGGGGGACACTAGAATGCAGTGTTTCAAAATAAAATGATGAAATAGGCATTGGAACGGAAATGTTTAGGTCATTTGCTTCTACTACTACAGGAGAGTCTCAGGCCTCACACAAACTTCTGCCTGTCTCTCATCCAACGAGTCCTGGGCGCATAGCCTTCATAGTTGCATAGTCCCATGCTTGGGCCTTCTCCTTTATGAAGAGTTGCAGGCCCGCCATGGTGTGGAAGCAGATCCCAGCCTCCCAGACTTCCCTCCTCTGGCCCTTATTTAGTCTGGGTCTGCCTCTCCCAACCTCATTGACTTACATTCTCTGATGCCCAGGCTTCATGGCTGAAGAACCCCTACAGGTTTAAATACCATTCTAAAGAACTCCTGCCTGCTTTCTCAATGCTTTAATCTTCAGCCCCCCACACACCCATTACTGCTTAGCTTTGTGGTTCTCTCTTAAAGCGGACTCTGCTGAGCTCTGGAGTTGTATAACCCAGCCACACTTAGCACTTCTAGTTAACCCACTCTGCTGTCTAGTTAGGGGAAAGCAACTGATGTGGCTTTTTAAAGGCCTACTCATCTTGCTGCACCCTGATACAGTCAATATGAATGAACAAATGTTTATTTATTTATTTAGATTTTTATGCTGCCCCCTCCTGCCTTCGCAGCTTGGGGTGGCTTACAACATTTAAAAATAAACATAAAAACATTTAAAAAAACCAATAGTAAAGCTAAAAACAGTATTTCTTCCCCCCATACCCACCCAACCCCCACCCTCACCCATCTCCCTCACCAAAGGCCCGGCGGAACAGCCAGGTCTTACAATGTCATCGGAAAGAGGGGAGGTCCGGGGCCAGGCAGACTTCCACTGGGAGGGAGTTCCACAGCCGTGGTGCGGTCACCAAGAACGTCCTCCTCATTGTCGTCGCCCGGGAAACCCGGGAGACCTCAAGGAGGGCAACCCCGGCTGACCGCAGGGGTCGATTCAGAACCCGGGGAGTGAGGTGATCCCGCAGATAGATGTGGCCCAGGCCGTTTAAAGCTTTAAAGGTCAATACCGACACCTTGAATTGGGCTTGGAAAACTATTGGCAGCCAGTACAGAGAACGGAGCATCGGTGTTAGGTGCTCATGGCGACCTGTCCCCCTAAATTGCCGGGCCGCTGCATTCTGCACCAGCTGCAGTTTCCAAACTGTCACCAGGGATAGCCGCACATAGAGCGCAATACAATAATCTAATCTTGAGGTGATAAAAGCATGGATAATAGTGGCCAGGTCCTCATCTGAGACATACGGCTTAAGCCGTCGCACCAGATGTAACTGGCGAAATGCGCCCTTTGCCACAGCCACCAGCTGGACATCCAGCAGGAGCTGTGGGTCCAGGAGTACCCCCAGACTACGGACGTGGGATACCAGCGGAGGGCGGACCCCATCTACGAAGGGGGTCACCACTTCCCTGGCACCCCCCCACAAGCATCACCTCCATTTTGTTAGGATTCAGCTTCACGTGGCTTGTCCTCATCCAGTTCCGTACAGCTGACAAACACTGGGTGAGCACCGAGACTGCCGGCCTAGTCAGCTGAAAAAGAGAAGGTTAACAAACACATTTTAAGTAAACACATTTCAAGTCTGCAGGACCGCCTCACTTCCCGGGTCCTGGATCAACCCCTGCGGTCGGCCGGGGGTACCCTGTTGGAGGTCCCCCTGGTGCGACGGGGGGCCACAATTGAGAGGGAGTGCTTGGTGGCGGCACCACAGCTGTGGAACTCTCTGCCAGCTGAGGCCCATTTGTCCCCAAATCTCCCCTCCTTCAGGCGCCATTGTAAGACCTGGTTATTCTGACAGGCTTTTGGTGGGGGAGATGGGTGGTGGGGATGTTTCTTACGCCTTTTGTGAACTCTCCTGCATTGGTTTTATTGATCTTTTAATATTTTTATAATTTTTTGTAGTTTGTTATTCATTAGAATGCTGCTGTTGTTGTTTTGTTGTGAGCCACCCTAATCTGCCAGAGGCAGGAGGGGGCAGCGTAGAAATTAAAGTAAAGTATAAATAAATACATTTAGTATAGCGTGTCACGATCCACTCTATAGTTAAGGCGTGTTGCACACTCTATTATAAGGTCCAAACATTGTATTCATTATAAAATTGACATGAGTAAAGTTAGGATCACGAAATTTGTGGAGATGGATCACTTGAGTAAGAAGTTCATGCTTTCCAGATTTCAGCTGAATCGGCTGGATAACAGCTGAGATATCGCAGTTTTAAAACTGCATTTTGAAGCCTGTTTTTTTTAGAGTTAGACCGTCTCCATCTTGGCAGGGTAAAGGGGTTTTGTGTTGTTTGGGAGGACGTGTAAGCCTTTTAGAAAATTCAAGGAGGCTACCTTCTGGTTTACTTTTTGTAAATCCAGTTAGTGGTTTTTAAGTTCTGATATCTTGAAAATTCAATGTTAACATATGGAGACCATCCTGAGTGTGGAGTGCTTGTGAATATTATGTGTATAATGTAGAGACTGTTTAAAAGCAAACAGTCTTGAATACTGGAGACTACAACTCCCAGCAGGCACTGCTTGCTAGAGCCTATCAATGCTGGGGAAAGAGAGGGAACTGCACCTTCCAGGGGGCAGCGTGAGTGACTGGTCAGCCATGTTCAGAGCTGATCTGGTGGGGAGAGGAGGAGAGCAAGGCCTGTGGAAGGGAGAGCTGAAGATCATTCTGATCTGATGCCGCACAGCAGGTGCCTCGACTTGGGGGCCAGGGATGCCAAGATGACAAAACAGAGCTAGCTAATCCCGCAGTGATGTTTGGGGTGTCTGATCTTGCCCCCTAAACCCACCTAGAACCACAGAACACACAGATTTCAGTGACCGCCCTTCCCCTTCCAAAAACTTGGGGTATCTGGGCTGTGGCTCCAATGGGGCACCCCACTGGAGGAGCATGGCTGGGGCCAGAGCACTGGAGTTTTCCTGGGATGGTACAATGTGCAGGAAGCTGGCAGAGGTTTATCCAGGAGACAGGGACCAACAGGTGGGATGGCATCGATCTTCTTTCAGCGCTTCTCCCTCTGACTTTACCAACCGCACTAAAGAATGAGGGGTAAGCGGGTGCTCTGGGCTGATACAGTAGGTGTTTTGCAGGAGCGGGGGAGGGAGATGGTGGGGTCCTGTGCAGAGCAGCCCTGTGAGGTAGAGTAGAAAGTGTAGTCCTGTTGGGAGGACTCTAAGAGCGAGCCTCAGCCCGGAGAGGGAAATCATATGGGGGAGCAGGGAGGGAGGAATCATACACAAGGGTTGGGAGGGGGGACATTAAGGAAAGAGAGTAGGGGCAGAGGAGCCTCTATAATTAGCTTCCACAGTGGAAGCCATGCAAAGGGGGAGCACTTGACAGGGAGCAGCTTTATTGGGAATACAGAATATGGAACCCAGTACAGGGAGAGGTCTGCAGAGTGGGCAACATTGTGCAAGAAAGGGAGCCCTGTCTAACGGGGAGTCTTCTAGAAACAGAGAGCTGCAGAATAATGACCATAATTATGCCAGGGGAGAGCCCTGGACAGAGGACAACTGAGTGAGGGAGCTTTGTACAGGGGGAGAGCTGCAGGATGGGCAGCATTATGGCAGGTGGAGAGTTCTGTACATGGGCACAGTAGAGTCAGGGAGCTCTGTACAAGGAGTGAACTAGTCAGGGGGTCCTTTACAGGGGGAGGTCCTTAAAGAAAACAGAATGGCCAGTGTTGCACAANGAATGAATGGGTTGTTTTCGGTACGGGGCCAAGCGGCCCCGTAATGTCTGAAAACACCCATTGTCCCAGTTACTAGAATCACAGCCCTTGCAAGAGCTAAAGGCCTCCTTTTTTCACCCAGATTCTGAAACTGTTTTCCGGGCTTTTGACTCCTTGGTACGTTTGCTGCACACATATCTAGTGACTGCTACATCTAGTACTCTTATGTCTAAGGCTGATTTTAGATGTGCATGGCGAACACACTGCATAAATTCATGCTGTGTGTAAATATGCCGCTTGTGGGATTTAGACATGACATCTTGCGCGTTAAAGCCGGTTGCCCATTCTTTTAAAGCCGCAAATTAAATAACTTGATGTGTCGAGGTATTTAATTCATGGCTTTAAAAGAATGCGCAACTGGCTTTAATGCTCAAAATGTCATGTCTAAATCCCACATGCGGCATATTTACATGCAGTACGATTTTATGCAGCATGTTTGCCGCACACGTCTAAAAGTGGCCATAGACATCCAGACCTACTTGGTATGATAAGGAGTGCCATAAGGTTAGAGCAGGCCTTAGGAAACTATATGACTGCTGGGTTGTTATCTGCTTATTGCCCTGAAAGGGGATGTTATAAGGCCTTTTTGCCATCCAAGAAAAATGATTTTTAATTAAGGTCATGGCATGAATTGGAGATAGCTTCTCTATTGCTGGCGTATATTAAAATAATCTAGAACCCTAGTTCATACCTTCCCTTTAGTCACTATTTTATCTGCTAGTTGGGAGGCTCATTTTGGTGCCCTTTTTAATGTTTTGCCCCCTCCTCTTCCAGTAGATGTTCAGCTCAAAGCAATAAATAATTTCCCTTGTTGGCCCCCTGTTTCCACAGAGGAAGTATATTTGTTAATCCAGGATCTTCAGGGAGGCAAGGTTCCGCGTGGTGACTTTATACCACCTGAATTGCTGAAGGCCACTATTGGATGGTGGTTGGAGGTTCTTCTGCCTTTATTTACGGCAATTAATGAGTCAGGAAATATACCATGTGGCTGGCGGGAAAGTATTATAGTTCTCATTTATAAGATGGGGGACATTGGTGACCCGGATAATTATAGGCCCATTAGGCTGCTGAACATCATTGGGAAATGATGTATACTAAATACCATTATTTGCACGCTCACGCGCACGCACACACACACACACACATTAAATATATACTACTGAAAAGACTACCATCTTGGGTAAAATACTAACATCATTGGGCAAGAGCAAGCAGGGGTCACAATAGGAGTGACTACTGTAGATCACATATTTGTACTGAATCAAGTTATTATGAATTGTGTGAGGTTAAAAAAATGTCTCTGTATTGCTGTTTTTTCAATCTAAGACCTGCATTTGATTTAATTAGTAGAGAGTGTCACTGGAGGAAGTTGGCTTTAACAAATATTGACCCAAGACTCTTATTTCTAATCATATCCCTGCACTGGTGGACTTCTCTTTGAGTTCGTATGAGCTGAATGGGTCATCTGTCTGCCCCAGTTACCATGCCCTGTGGCGTACACCAAGGTTGCCTCTAGCACCACTCCTTTTTATTTTATATGTAAGTGGGGTGGTGGAGGTTACTAGGGATCCCTCTTTCCATCTGATTAAATTAGGCCATTTCCATATATCTACCCTTCTTTATGCCGATGATACGGTTCTCCTTTCTTATAAACTAATTGGCCTTCGTTGGCTGAAGACGTTTTCTGAAGAACAGATTTGTGGAGCACTGTGCTGAAGAGCTGCTGGAAATAAACTACTCTGAAACAAAAGTGTTGGTATGTGGTAGAGATATGACAACACATAAATGGAGTATGAAGTCCCACGATATTGAGCAGGTTAAAACCTATAAATTTCTTGGAGTCACATTTGCTCAATCAGCGTCTTGGACGTCTTAGTTGTAGGTCCTTAAAATTAAAACTATATTTACCTGTAAGGAAATACTTGGTTTCTTTTATTTCAGGGGTAGTAAATTATTACCCCCTGCTATAAAGCTTTTTTGAGCAAAAGTGATCCCTCAGTTGCTTTACGGTGCCCCATTATAGGGTATAGATTTGCTAACAAAACTTGAAGTTACCCAAATTGGATTTATTCACTTGCTGTTGTACTTACTTAGGTATACCCCAGTGGTGGTGTTAAGGGCTGAGACTTCCCTGTGGCCAATATCTGCTTTGGTCAAACTTAGAATTATTAAGTTTTGGCTGAAGCTTTGTTTTGGAAACCAGATAGTGTTTGCTGCCCTGGCTTTAAATATGTCATTGTAGGGCTACTGGGTAGTAGGGGGTACACAGATTAATCTCCCAATAAGGCTGTTCTGTGGTAAATTTGCTCTCTCTGGGGTTCTCTGAGGCTTTGTCTTGTGTGAAGCACCATTTGACGCTTTTGGTAAAGCAATCTGAGTCCCTTTTAATCCAAAATCAAAATATTGCACCTTTCTATGGGAAGTTGGTAATTCCGCAGTGTACATCTTATTTGGATTTTCTTTCAGTATGTAAACATCATTATGCTTTTACTTTGGCAAGAACCTCTGCAGTAACCCAGGGAAGGATCTCAGGTGGATCTTTTGATCAAAGGGTTTGCAAATTTTGTTTGCATGGCTCGACTGAATCTCTATCACATATCATATTCGACTGTCTGTTGTATAATGATTTGTGACAAGAACTGCTGTATGGCGTTATGATTTCTGTGCCCCCGCTGTCTCATCAGAATGGTTTCATATTTTTGTTGCAGGGACTCAATTTAACAACTTTACATATGGCCAAATTTTGGCTGCTGTTTTAAGGAGATCTGTATTTTGTATCTAAAATCCTCCTATTTTGTGCAATCATTTTCTTAGCCTCAGTCTGTATGTTACTCTGTGTAAATTATTTTTAGGTTAGCTATGTGGGTTTATTATACGTGGTTTATGTTGTGTTGTTTGTTATGACTAAACAATAAATTGAATTGAATATACACTATTAGCAGTATTTTAATATTTGCTTGTTTAACACTTGACAGCATACAGTACCAAGGAGAAGGCCCATTTATTTAAGGTCTGCTTATGCTGAAAGTCTGATAAGGCAAATGGTTTTAGATGGCCCACTAAATTGAACTTAAGCAGACTTCATGGTATCTGTTTAATATCTCTGAAGTTATGCTTCTCATCCTTTTCTTTACTGTATCATATTTTATTATTCTTAATAAACATATACTGGAATTTAAGCATGGCAATTAATTTTCAAAGGGCAAAATGATATCTTGTTTATTCAGTGTATTTTGTTTTATTCCTTCCATTTTGTCTTTAAATTGCTTGAATTGCTCTGTGTGGCAGTGTGAGATTTCTCAGTTTATGAATATGAGTTTATGAAACCTTTGAACCTATAAAAGTGCACACTTTTCAAGAACAGTGTTATCCCTTCTAAAGTCCATTGCCTGCATTGTAAAACTTGGAGCAGGGCTACAACTAAAATGAGTACCTGCAAAAACTGTTGTTGTTATTTATTATATTATTTATTATTATTATTATTATTATTATTAACATTTGTATAGCACCAGCCGTGTACCTGGTGCTTTACAGAACAAAGATAAAGACGCGGTCCCTGCCTGCAGCTTACAATCTAAAAAGACAAGGAGGGGGCGACAAGGAGAGGGGACAAAGGGAAGACAGGGGAGAAGCAAACAAACATGCAAGCAGCTGTGAAGTCAAGGTGTGTGTGCTTGGCTTGGAGTATGCAGAGGAGGGCAGACCCTAAGTACTTGGGGAAAACAACTAGCAGGCATTGGGAAAGGCGGCATGGAAGATGTGGGTCTTGAGGAAGGATTTGAGGGAGCAGGCGAGGTGGATGTGGGTAGGGAGGGAGTTCCAGGCATTGGGGGCAGTGAGGGAAAAGGGACAAAGGTGGTTAGGGGAGCATGGGAGATGGGGGAGAGTGAGGGAGGGGACAGAGGAGGAGCGGAGGGTGTATGCAGGAGTGCATAAGGAGATTAGGACTGAGAGGTAGGGGGGAGCTTGGCTGTGAAGTGTTTTATAGGTGAATACCAGGAGTTTAAACCGGATGCTTTCAGGAAGGGGGAGCCAGTGGAGAGGAGAGGAGAGGAGAGACTTCACGTGGTCAAAGCGATGGGCTGAGTGGATGACCTTGGCAGCAGAGTTTTGGATGGCAATAAAGGGGAGACAGGTGAGAGTGAGGGAGGCCAGTGAGGAGAAGGTTGCAGTAGTCGAGGTGAGAAATGACCATGGCATGAACAAGGGTTTTGGCAGAGGAGAGAGAGAGAAAGGGGCAGATCTGAGCGATGTTATGGAGGGCGAAGCGACAGGACTTGGCAACAGAGTCAATGTAAGGCTTAAAGGAAAGATGAGAGTCAAAGATGAAGCCCAAGCTATGGGCTTTGGGAACAGGATGGATGGTGGCTCCCTTGATGCGAATGGACAGGGAAGCGGGAGAGGAAGAGGAGGGAGGAAAAATGAGTTCAATCTTGGCCATGTTGAGCTTGAGCTGGCATTGGGACATGCAGGCGTAGATGTCAGCGAGACAGTTGACGAGGTGTGAATGGACAGAAGGGGAGAGAGAGGAGGTAGAGTGATAGAGCTGAGTGTCGTAGGCATAGAGATGATATTGGAAGTCATGCGAGGCAATGAGTTTGCCAAGGGAAAGGGTGTAGATAGAGAAGAGGAGCGGGTCAAGGACAGAGCCTTGGGGAACCCCAACTGAAAGGGGGAGGGAGGAGGAGCTGGAGTTGGGAAGAGACACATTAAAGGAGCAGTCATAGAGGTAGGAGGAGAACCAGTCAAGGACAGAGTCTCAGAAGCCCGAGGAGCGAATGCAAGTCCAGTAGGAGTGAGCGGTCGACAGTGTCGAAGGCAGCAGGGAGGACAAGAATGGAGTAGAGGCACTTAGATTTAGTAATAAGTAGATCATTGGTGATCTTGGCAAGGACCGTTTCAGTGGAGTGAAGGAGGTGGAAACCAGATTGGAGGGGGTCAAGGGAGAAATTGGCAGAGAGGAGGTCCAGGCAGCGGGAGTAGACAACACGTTCCAGAAGCTTAGAGGCAATGGGTAGAAGGGAGACCAGCTGGTAACTAGAGGCATCGAATGGGTCCAAGGTGGGCTTTTTGAGGATGGGAGAAATAGTGGCATGCTTGAAGGTGGAGGGGAAGGAGCCAGTGGAGAGGGAGAGATTAATGACATGTAAAGGGGGGGGGAACAGTGAGAGAAATAGAGGTCAGGAGGCGGGAGGGGATTGGGTCAAGAGGGCAGGTGGAGGGGTTTGAGGAAGAGAGCAGAGTGGGGACTTCCTCCAGGGAAGCTGGGGGGGAGACGGGGAGGGGAAGGAGTGGTAAGGGAGTGGGAAGAGGAAATGGGTGGGAGGCAATGTCCTGGCGGATCTTGTTGACCTTCGAGGTGAAGAATTATGTGAGATCCTGAGCAGACAGGGTGGAGGGGGGGCAGAGGGGCTTGAGTAGGGAGTCGAAGGTAGAGAAAAGGCGGGGAGGGTCGCAAGAGTAGGATTCGATTCTGGAGGCATAGTAGTGTTGCCTAGCCATGGAGACAGCAGAAGAGAGGGAGGAGATGAAGTCAAGCGGGGTAACGGCCTACAAATTACAGAAAGGGCGCTGAGCAGGGGAAGACGAGGGGGGTTGGTGGGAGAGGTTGAAGGTGGCGAGGAGGTGGTCAGATTTATGACAAGGATCGAAGGAGAGATCAGCAACAGAGCAGTTTCTGGAGAAGATGAGGTCGAGGGAGTGGCCATCAGTGTGTGGGGGGGAATCGGTCCAGAGGCGGAGATCAAAGGAGGAGGTTAGGGAGAGACTTGGAAGGTGTGTCAATGTGGATGTTAAAGTCGCCAAGAATAAGAGTGGGGGTATCACCAGAGAGGAGGAAGGTTAGCCAGGATTCAAAGTCTGGGAGAAAAGAGGAGAGGGGGGCGGTAGATGACAGCAACACGAAGGTGAAGGGGGGAGTATAGACGCACAGAATGAGCCTCAAAGGAAGGGAAGGAGAGGGAGGGAGGGAGGAGGGGAAAGGGGTTGAAATCGACAGGGGTTGGCAAGGAGAAGGCCCACACCACCACCCTGGCCCTCAGGGCGAGGCCGATGACAGAATGAAAGGCCTCCAGGGCAGAGGGTGGCAGGGGTGACATAGTCGGAGGGAGAGATAGATTAGTAGTTGAAGATTAAACGTATTACAATTCAGATTTAATAATTTTGCTCAAGCTGACATATAGAGTGGGCAGGACAACAGGTAATGGACGAGAGACTTCTGTTTTAAACATCTACCATCCTCTGGACTGTATAACCTCCCACCTGCATAACATAGTCCATGGAATTTCACCCAGCCATTCACGCTCTGCATGGAATGTCCAGTTTTGCTATCTTTTCAGGATGAAAACAGACAGAAAGTTAGCCCGCTGGAGTCCATATTCAGTCTGTGCAGCCACCACTCACCCCCCACTCGTGAGTTGATCATGGTCAACCTAATAAATGGGCAGCCCCCTTCATGCATTTCATGTGCTTGTGACAGCCTCCACTCAGTGACACCAGTGAGAGTGGAGAGAGGTGGAGGAAACAGTCACTCTTCGAATGCTCTAGGCTGCCAGGAGTGGCTAGTGAAAAGGGGCTGGGGGGGGGAGCACCCCCATTTCCTGCACCCCCTGCCTCCCTCTCCCTCAGCCAGTCTGACAGTTGGCCAGGTGTGCTAACGCTCTCCCCTGTCCAAAGCCCACCTGTCAGGTGACTGGGCGCGTTAGGTGCAACTCTATGGTCCTGGTGGACCTGGATTCAGGTGAATTGACGTGGACATGTGAGCATTGATTAGCCCGTATTCGCCCACACGCTGGGCCCTCAATCTCCTGGAAGATGCTGCAAGTGGTGGGTGGATGGGTGGTGGCCATGTGACAAGTGTGGACTAAAATGTGGCAGCCACCTAATAAACAAGCAGGTGGACACACAGCTGGCGTGGGCTAACATCTTGTTTGTTTTCAACCATAGTCTTTTCAGTATTCCTCTTCTGTTTTCCATTTTTTCCCCATTCACATAGAAGTTGAAAAACCTTTTACTGCAAGTTATTGAAATCATAAGTATGGGTGAAAAGAAACAAGAGATTAGCCTGCTAGAGTTTTCCACCAGGCGTTTGGCAGGGAAAGAGGGGAGGGTGGGATGGGTTTAAAATTGGCGTTCTTTTCTACACTGTGGGTGTTACATTGTTTTGCGCAAGGTTAGAGTGTTTTATATTTTTATATTTATATTGTGTTTTAATTATGAATTGTGAACCGCCCCGAGTCGCTTGTAGCGAGAGGGGCGGGGTAAAAATTTACATATAAAAATAAATAAATAAATAAATAGGTCTGCAGTCACTCCGTAGAGCCCACACGCTGTTGCCACTTGCAGGCTCTGTGTGATGAATGGGACAGATGGGCAGGGGTTGTGCTCTGCTGCCCACCTCTCTCTCTCCTGATGCACAGCTGCTGCAGCCTCTGGGTATAAGAAGTTGCTCCTACTGTGGTTTTCGTCAGGTTTCTTGGTTTTTTTTGCTTTTTGGAGTGCTCCAAAAAGCAAAAGTAAACAGAAACAAAGCCTGTGAGAAAGGAGGGAGCGCTTGCTCCCTGGACCGCTCTAGGTACTCCATCCGGGACTCTCTGGTCCTGGAGGACCTGTACGTGTGCGGAGGCTGCACACACCCTAACAGATGGGAGGCAGCCACATTCTCCCACTTAAGTCATGAATTTTAGTGTATTTTTATTGTTGGAAGCCGCCCCGAGCTGCGTTGCAGGAGGGGCGGGGTATAAATCTGAAAAAAAAATAAAAAAAATAAGTCAGCATGCGCCCTCATGGCAGGCTCCACATTCCCTGGGATGATGCCACGAGTAGGGGCTGTAGCCAGGTGCGGGTGAATATCTGGTGGCCACCTAATAGACAGGCTGGTGGCTACCCATCTGATGTGGGCTACTGTCTCATCTATTCGTAGGTAAATATTTAGCGGGCTTCTAATTAAATTTTCGGATTCTTAATTTTCACTAGCTTGACCTCTCTTGTAGAGTGTAAAAGAAATGTTTAATTAAAACTGATATTTTCTCATATTTCAAAATCTCAGTTACTTAAAACTTTATATCCCCCTCATCATTACCCCATCCCTTTTTTGATTATGGATACAATTGAGAACCTCTGCGATTGATACTAATGTCATGCAAAAGACTAGTCAGCGTGCTCTCTTGTCAATAATCAGCATGGAGTGATTGGTCTTTCTCATGAAATCTGTTAGAAAGTATGAAGAGCACTATTAAGAGACCGAAACTGCAATTCTCACCTAACTGTAACTTTAACAGTTTTCCCAGTCTTGTACTCATAAGCTTTAAAAGCCTTCAAAACAAGAGGCCAAATTCTCTTTCAATTTCCACTGATGTTAGCTGAAACCAAAATTTAGCCCAAAAGATGAAAAATGACTAAATGCCAAACTAACTTGAGTGCCAGATTTGTTTTGGATTATAACAGCACACGTGTGCATGTTGTTCACGTTTCTAATGTGTTTCAATTTCTCCCCTGTTTAGAAGAAGATAATGTTGGGCAGGCAAAGCACAAGGACGCTGTGTTAACATGCTTTATGTGCACTTTTACACCCAGGACTAAGTCAATGGGTTGAATTCTACTTTCACTCACACCTGTGTAACTCTGGACTAAAACCAGCGAATTGAATGAACTTATTCCAGATTCTTGTAAGTGAGAGCAAAATTAGTCTCAGTAGGTCTGACACAGATCTGCCAGCCTTGCTAGTATCCTTCCAACGCTAGGATATCCTGCATGACAGCATGTGATGCAACATCATTCAGCCAGTCATGTGTGTTGAGGGATTGCAGACATCTCAAGTAGACAGAGCAACTGCTAGTGTTTTTTTCTCCTATATTGCTTCCTGGCATTTGATCAGTATAGAAATTTGTAAACACAACCAAACTGAGTGGCGCCATTTATTAATTCCTGATGGCAGTTGAGGTAGCATCAGTATCTTCTGATAGAGGTTTATTGTCTTTGGAATATCTGAGAAGTTAACCTTCTTCTTTCTATACAGATGTAGTAAACACTGCCAGACCTGATGAAAGAGCCATTATGACTTATGTTTCCTGTTACTACCATGCATTTGCTGGTGCTCAGAAGGTGAGGTTGTAAAAAGATGCATCAGTTCTCACCTTTCACCTTCTGTGGCTTCTTCTAGCCTTTTCCTCCTCTGGTCTTTTCCCCTCTAATTAATAAGGGACCATCCTAGATCTCAGCCAGTCACCATATCCTTTTGTCTGGTATGTTCTGTGGGTGCCTTGTTCAGTGGTTTCCTCTCTAGAAATACATTATTTTGTATCATCCTTGTGTATCCTTTGGAATAATGCCCAGTAGGCTCTCAACAGTTGGTTGGTCAATTGGACACCGGACATGATTCTCTCTAATTGATACTTTCCCCATCTATCGGAACCAACAACATGACAAAGAACAAGAAAATAAGAAACTTGTGTTATCTAGTTTGTACTGTTGTCTTTTCCCTTCTGCTGGATATTATTAATTTCACAGATGTCAAAATTATAGTTGAGGTTCAGAAAACAATCTTTTTATTTTGGGGTTGTCTTTTCAAATATTAACGCTTTATAGAAAGTTTCCATGCACATCTGCACCATACATTTATTACACGTGATACAGACACAAAAATATTACATAGATGTCAAGGCAGAACTCTGGAATTACAGGAAACACATCTACTAAATAGACACAACACAAACAAGAAACTTAAAGAACTGGACATAACCGGTGTCATAAAGTTCAGTGTAGTCACAGTGCGAAAATACTGACCCCATAGTATTAAAAAATTAGAAGACTGACTTCTCTATGGGAGGACATTGCCAGGTGAAAACAGCTAAAATCTAATGAGCTACATGAGCCATCTTTTACATGCCTCAGTTGACAAGATAAAATTTATATGGCTCTAATCCTGCAAATGTAATACATGGAAGTAATCTTTCTGCATGCAGGTAGTCCTCTAAAAATTACCAGGACTGTTCCAGTGAGCAGAGATTGCTCATATGAATAAAGCTTGCAGGGAGAGACTTCTAAGCTATCGTATAGGAGCTCAGCCTGAGGTTTATTTTTTGTGTGCCGGAATAAATAAATCTAACACATGATTTATTTCAGCTTTGCGGTCTCTGGAGTGCAGAGCTGCAGGCAAACACCTGCCTAGCATACAGAAAACAAAGCAGGATAACGGCTATCTCATGCTTCCCTTTTGTTTCTCCTGTTTTCTACTCTTCGTTTTTTGTTTTTCTTTTATTTCTCCTCTGCTTGTAGATATTGTGAACACTCCCAAACCTGATGAGAGAGCTATCATGACTTATGTTTCCTGCTTCTACCATGCTTTTGCTGGAGCAGAGCAGGTATTCCTCAACTGTCCCTTGGGCTGCTGTGCTGGTTTGTTGTTTGCTTTCCATTTCCATGCATTCCCCCCCCCCCTGTAATTACAGCTCTACAGTGGCAATTAACATGGCAAATACTGTTTTGAGTGTGAATGCTTGTTTTTAACCAGCTTTTGACCAAGATTCAGTTAAGAGAACTCCAGTAGGTTTTACTTTTTTCAAAAGACACTGCCAGCTTTCCACAACGTGGTCTATTATGAGAAAGAAAGTCTTTCTTTCTTTCTTTCTTTCTTTCTTTCTTTCGTGATTATAAAAGGCAATTGCATTTTAGTAAGACTGGAGGGGTATTGTTTTGTGACCTGTCTGCAGGCTCAATTTGACCCTAACTGTTCTACTCTGATTAAATAGTTTGAGTTAATGAGGATCAGACTTTGTCATCCTTACTCATGCTGATTATTACTGTACTCTAGCATATTCCCTTTGATTTCAGTGGGATTATTTGCCCCAGCTTGAATAAGAGTGACACAGTGGGGTTTTCAATAGCATGGACCTTGATTCCGCAAGTACTTGGCATAAGCGTAGGCCCCTGAAGAAGCAATGGCCCTCTTAGGTTCTGATTCTCCCATCTGTTGAGTTCACTTCATACAGCACAAAATGAAGTGAAACCAGTTAGTTCCCCCTGGAGAATTGGCAGAGGCAGCAAGGTGCCTTATGCCAGCTTCCGTCCCTCAAAAAAACCACCACCTTGTAGCAGAGCTTACATCAGTTACTCAGTCCTGCCAACTTAATAACTTCTATTCGGCCAGCAAAACTCAAACCTACTGGGAACGTGTGGCCTTTGTATTTAACTGGTTGGGGCCAGTTCTGCTCCCCCCAATAAGTAGAGTTGCCACCTCTTGCAGTTTAATCCTGAGACTTCCCTAGGCCAAAATGTGAGCCTCGGGGTCAAACCACGAGAAGTGGCAACCCTACGTATATTGTACCAGGATTTCTAAATGGTTCCACTGAAATCAGCAAGACCACTTGTGGAATAAAATAGTACCGGCAGGACTGAGAGTGGCAGAATTGGACCCATTGTGATGTGCCAGCATCTGTAAGGGGTGGGGTCACCCCAGGCTGCATCACAGCTGATTTGGGCAGAGCTTGAAGGAGCCTGACTTACACAGCCTTGGTTTGGTCCCAATGCAGGTGGAGTTGGGCCATGGTTGGGCTGGAACTTTCAGCCTTGGTAAGGCTCTACTGCCCACCCAAATGCAAAAAGACAGCACCTACCCACTTTACAGGTAAAATAATGCCCAAGAAGTTGATGAGATCAATAAACTGGGGGAGGGTAAGTGAAGGGGGGGGGGACTCACAGTTGGCATCTCTGGTCTGCCATTTGTGGGAATTAAGGGATATTCCAATAATGATGCTGTTCCATGCAAGAACAGTGTCTCAGGTGCATGATCATCCCTCGGTTGGAGCAGTAAAAGGGGGGGGGGTATTCCTTTGTTAGTAGAGTTACTATAGATTTACACAGGGAATGTATATATTCTATACATTTGAAGATTATAAATATAGCTGGTGTACAAAAACTTGCTGAATCAGTCTCTTAAGTTGCTTGGGACTTCTTTTTGATGTTTGGTAACAAACCTAATTCTTCTCTCTTGTCCTTTTTAGCCTATACTATAACTTGAAAAAGGATTCAAGGGCTTGGTTCTAAAAATCCTTATTCCAGAGTTGTGTAGTTCCATTGAGATCATTGGAACCACCCTGGAGTATGGAGCTTGAGAGCTGCAGTCTGTGCATCTTTCATAGTAAAAATGTAATATGCAACTCTAACAATGGTGGGAAACTGCTTGTGGTGGAATAGGGGCTTTCACAACTAACAGACTGAATCTTGTGCACCTCGGGTAACCTGTTGAGGTAAGCAGGTTTGCAAAGGATGCCTTATAATGGAATCTGATCCAATAGTTCTGCGTGGAGTGAACTTGCAAAGGAATCACTTATGTGCACTAATTAATCTGAGACTTGTACTTTTCTTCTGCAGCAGCCACATTGCATTCTCTGCAAATTTGTGTCTGTTCATGAATGTGGTGGCAAATATGTACCGTTTACCTGATGCATTTTACAGGCTGAGACGGCAGCTAATCGGATATGTAAGGTGCTGGCTGTGAACCAAGAGAATGAAAGGATGATGGAAGAATACGAAAGGCTAGCAAGTTAGGTAAAGGAGAATTGTCCCTGTAATACACTGTTGTTCCATTAATAAAGGATAGACAATAAATTGTAGCATTATTTACAATTCGGAGAGAGAAAAACTAAAATTACCTGATATACTGGTACTTATCTTTGAGTCTTTGTTCATTCTAGAAATATAAGGTTCAGTTACATAAATAGGTGAAATTTTCCTTCATTTAGCATTTTCCATTTTTCAGTCTGTGGTAAGGATTTATATACATACAACATTACTGTTGTGGTATGAATGTTTTATTCTCATGGAATTGTAAGGTAAAAATTTGTCCCCAAGGATTTAATTGCAATCTCGAATATGGGTGCCATGTCTGAGATATTGTACTTTAGTGTGCCTTCCTATAAGTCTTCAAAAAACTGCTGTAATTTTTTCACATTAAGAACACTGAAAGGACATTTTCAGGTATTCTACTTGGACTCAAGAAATCATGGCTCTGTGTGCAGCTCTGCCACAGGTGTACTGTGTGATCTTAATTTTTGTGAGCCTTTTTAGACAAGACACTTTTCTTGCGGACTTGTGAAGTCTGGGAGAAAGAAATTCCCACAGGAGGGCTGGGGGTTAAACCCTGATATCAAGGTTTCATAAGTCTGTATCTCTGTCCATGTACAAGTGTGCTGTTTTAAAAAGCACCGGCAAACTTGCAGCTTGGCGGGCGAATATCTAACCCCCCCGCCCCCACTGGAATTTCTTTCTCCCGGACTTCACAAGTCCACGAGAAAAGCGACTTGTCTAAAAATGCTCAAAGTGTTTTAGGGCTCATTCGTGTGTCTCTAATGCCTATAGCAAGGGCATGGAGTGGCACATGTAATAAATCTTATAGTTAGGGTTTCATAAATGTTCAATTGCATGGCAGTAACCCGTGCCATCCTTGAGGGTCACTCTTAGCTGCACCTGTTCTAACTCTGGCTGGGGTTGAGGCTAGTGCTGCTGTAGGTAGATTGGGAGGATGTTTGGGCTGTCACACCTCAGCTGTTTGGGGAATGTTTTGCTAATCAACAGTGAATCCCTGGGGCAGGAATTACCCTCCTAAGCCAAGGCATGTGGCAGTGTTACTACTCCCCAGTCCTGAAGTTCCAGGGTTGACAGTTTGATGCCCAGGTCCTTTCACTGTCAGGTATCCCAAATTCAGCATCCAAAATGTAGGTATTCAGTTATCAGTTACCTAAAAATCTTAGGCTGAAAAAATCTTACCTATTGATAAGTCGCTGACTTTGAAACTATTATTTTGTGAAACAAAAGCCAGGTTAATGAGGTCATTTTTCTCCAGTTGCTCCTTCTCCCATTGGTTTTGTTGTTAATTACTTATGCGTGTATAACAGCTTTTAGAATGGATTCGTCGCACAATCCCTTGGCTAGAGAACAGGACCCCAGAGAGAACAATGCAGACCATGCAGAAGAAGCTGGAAGACTTCCGAGACTATCGCCGCAAGCACAAGCCTCCCAAAGTCCAAGAAAAATGTCAGCTGGAGATCAATTTCAACACATTGCAGACAAAGCTGAGGATCAGCAATAGGCCAGCTTTCATGCCATCAGAGGGGAAAATGGTTTCAGTAAGTAAAACAGAGCCTGTAATCCTTTTTCCTCAATACTGAAATATTCAGTAATACATGAGTGTAGGAGACTTACTGACTGCTCTGATCTATCTCCACTAACTTCCAGTTGTGATGTTTCATTAAGGAATTAATTCTCCCTACCCCATGAACCTGCCTCTGCAATTTTTCTCCAGCAGTCAGAGTGCATCTCCACTGATGGCCCCTAACACTATTCCATTTTTTTGTTGAACTCCTTTTGGCTTCAGTGGGAATTTTCTTTGATTGAGGACCACAGAAATTGGCCAATGACTAACCTCTGAGTGCATGTACTCTTTCCTGCTTAAGTTATGCAATTGAACTTTGCTTATAATTCCAGGAAGCCTGTAAACGAAACTTGGGGCATGTTTGGGTTTTTTTCTCGGGAAATATTGTGTTCGGGCGGGTGTTAGGGGGGGTGTCTGTGTAAACGGCTGGCGGTGGGTGGGGGATGGGTGTGCGCTTAGTGTTCACCCATGTAAACACCAAGTGGGATGGGTGGGGTGGGGGGTGCGCCCCCGCGCAACACCCATTTCCACCCACGGAGCCCTCTGGAAAACCAGAGGAGGCTCCATGGGTGGAGATGGGTGTAGGTGGGTGGGTGTCAGTGTAAATGGACACCCACCCACCTCCATCCACCACGGCATGTACACCCATCCACCTCCATTCATGTAAAAACGGCCTCTATTAAGACAACAGGGAATTCTACTATTAACACCTACCATTTACACGAGATCTTGTTCCATCAGTACTCCGTGAATATGCCCACTCCATCTGACCCTATTTCTCTGTGGGAGTGGATGCTCTGTGGGAATGGATGCTATGAAGCTATCCCATGGTTCATTAACACTCCAGCAGGGAGAAGGAAGGAAGAAACAGTAGGGAGAACCACAAAGTGTGAAATGTTGATACATTATGAAATTGAAGGTGGCTGGGTTGGAGGTGTGAAAGAAACCCCAGAGTGGTCACAACAGACACAAGCAGGTGGTAAGGATCACCTAGCATCCTGTATGAATGCTTTACAGTTACCTGGGGGTAACTAGGGAGTAAGTCATGACTAACTCCACCACCAGCATCTTGAACAAACAGCCTCTGAGTCTTAAATCATCACATAAATTACTCAGTGGGACTGAAATCAGTTGAATGGCTCCAGAGCAAGCTGTGTGTTGTGGACTGATGAACTTCAGGTTTGTTAGCTACTGAATGTAACCAACCAATTTCCTACCCTTTGGGTTTAAGTCTTGTGAACCCGAAAGTGTGGGTCTGGGCTGGCAGTACAGGCTAGAAAGGCCATCTCTGCATGTCTGCTCAGTGAAGCTCACCAAATAATCTACATATACCCAGGGCAAAATGCCTCAAGCTCTTCCCACGCCAACATTGCAAAAGTGATGCTCCTGTTCCTTGCCACTCTGCTGCACTAAAGCAGATGGGCAGGGAAGGGAGAGTCCCTGTTCCCCACCACGCATCTAACCCCTCTAGAATCAGTGGAGAGCAGAAACCCTATTGGGCCAGTCTGGTTTTCTGGGGATTGCATGAGGGGTCCGCAGGCTGTCTTGGTGCCACGCAAAGAAGGTCACTCCCCTGGACGTGGGGATCCAGAGGACAGATTGTACCCATATATATCACAACTTAAGAATCAATCATTTTTTATTATTATTATTGAGAGCATAGTGCTTAAGCAAGAAAGATAAATGGCTGTGTATTGCACCCAAAGTACACATGGATTCCTCTTGATTCATCATTTTTATTTTAACATTGGGTGCACACAAACACAAGTACACTTTGAGGGCATGCTAAATAACTTTCAATGGAATTACAAGGTCTGAAACCTGTGACCACCAGGAATTCAACAGCAAATGAATACTGATCTTCCTTATGCATTTGAGCACCTATCCGCACCGACTTGCCAATATTTTAGTTCATTTGCCTGCTTTCAAGCATTCCACACCTAAATGTCACCTCTGGAATGAGGTAGCAAAGTTTTGCAGAGTCTGAAAATATGGGCAAGAGATTTTGGGGTTTTTTTGAGATTAAAAATGTTGTTCCTCTTCCATCTCCAAACTTCCCATAGGACATTGCCAGCGCTTTGCAGAGACTTGAGCAAGCGGAGAAGGGCTATGAGGAATGGCTGCTGAATGAAATACGCAGACTGGAACGACTTGAACACCTGGCTGAGAAGTTTAGGCAAAAGGCTGGTTCTCATGAAACTTGGGCATATGGTAAGTTAGGACTGGCATAAACTAGTTCAGATAAGACTGCCTATCTGTAAGTATTTGGCATTTGCCAACCTGCAACTGATTGAATAGCTAGCCTGTTTTATAAACTGGAAACAATGACTCCAGAAACTGCCTAGAGAACTTTTCACCTCACCCATCATGATCACTGAATAGGCATCAACACCTGAGTCCCAACACCATGGGGTCTCATCGCTCACAAAGCTTTTTGCTTCCACGATGTTCTCTAGCAGTGTTGTGACCATGTGAGTTTCAGATGGGGACACAGCCCTACCACAGAGAGTTATGGAGCTCCCCCTGCCTGCCCACCCTTGTCTCTTGCTCACTCTGTTATCCTCTTGTTCCTTCTGACAGTTGGGCTGCCAGGTGTTCTCTGCTACACACCTCCCAACTCCTGACCAATTGGAATGTGCTAGGGCTGGCCACAGGCAGTCTTGCACACATCCGGGGTTGGAGGTCAGACAAGACCTGTACTGCCATCAGGAACTTACACATGCATGGTAGTGGGTCAGCAAGGTGAACAGGAAAGGGGCTTGGGGTGAGATGAACCAAGCCAAAAATTCTCTTGAACCCCTTCCTTGCCCACCCGCCACGGAATGGGAATGAAGGGGGTGCCAACTTGGGTTCCATTGTCCATGATCTAGAAAACCCTGACACCAGACCTTCTTCTAAGCCTCCTTAGCAATTTTATCTTTGGCTATTAGAAAAATAACTTCAAGTCCTCACCACTGACTTTTAATGTCACACTCCTGGTTTAATTTATCCACTAGCATTTTTGTAAAGTTTGGGTTGAGGTTTGTTTCTTGTGCCTTTTTATTAACATACCTAGCACTTGAAACAAGCCAGTTAGGGCTGCAGTGAATCCAAGAAAAAGGCTAGGTATAATTTAGACATCAGCAAGGATTTACTGAGCAGCAGCAAAAACAAAAGTATCCTTCCTCTTTAAAGGCGAACCATAAATACCGGCAGGTTATGTTTCAGTCAAAAGTCACAAATGAAAAGCTATATTAAATTGTAGCTTTTTCTAGCCCAGTCCAACAAATAACACCATTGTATTTGGCGTGTCTCCATAGACTTTCTGAGAGGAAGCGAAAGAAAGAGAAACTGGCTCCTGCTCTAGTCCTTTTCTAAAAGGTCACACCTGCTCAGGAGCAGTCAGAATGTTGCTTGAGAATAGACATTGTGTGCACTTGACTCCTTTTTTGTGTAATTCACCTAGTTGTGAATGGTACTATACAAAGTAATAACGGTCTCAATTCTCCTTGGCAAACAAGCTCTCCTTGGCACAGATGAGGGCCTATGGGAAGCTGGTTACAGCTCCCTAGTTCAGTGCTGACCCAGCCTCAGCATTAGAGTAGCAAAGAGGTTGCTTTATCCCAAGCCAGTAGACAATTGGTGTAAGAGAGCTCTGCTGTACAGTACCCCAAGCCTGCTTCCACTATACTCTTCTTTCCCCATTGCCTACTTTCTTCTACTTGCTGTTTGTGGCCAGAATCCTGCTTCCTGATCAGACCAGAGAATCCAGTGGATACAGGGCACTCTTCCACCATTAAATTCAGTGGAAATTTTGCCACTAAATTCAGTGGGTGGAGGATTCGTTGTGTAGTTGTTTGGATAAAAGACTTAAACTGCTTCCAACTGAAATAAATGCTTGAAAAGAAATGATGATATACACTGGCCTTGAAAACCTGTTTATTGAACATATACTATTCGCGAGCACATGTTATTGCTCTTATGCAAGGTGGGAGGATGTCTAAACACAATTGAAGCAGCTCCCACTGTGTTATCTATGGATGGCTTTTCAGACTAACGCATCATGCTGGTTAAATAGAAGTTGGCTCATTTGAAAATCTGGCTCATACACGAGAATATATTACAAGTGAAATAGATATATCACTTTGTCTATTGCTATGATCCCAGTGTGCAGGGAATACACTGATGTCAGGATGTGAAAAGAAGGATTTATGATTAGATTACTGAGAGCTACCAGTGTGGCTTTCTGAGTTTGCTGGTGGAGAAAATTGATGGGACTGTGAGATTTGAGGCTGAAGCTGCTGGTAAGAGTTACTGATGAGTGTCGGTGCAATCCTTGCATTGAAGTGATGTACTGTCTGAAGGTTGGCTACCTAGACCGTGGGACAGACATTTCCTACGTTCTTTCCCCTTAGCTCTTTTATGAGTTACATAAAATTATCATGGAGCGTTGCTTGTGTTTTTGTGTAAGACAAGTGATTGTTTCTTCTTCCCATCCTGTTGTATTTTGTCTCCCTTCCTTTCTTTGTCTTCTCCTGGGATGTGCAGGATGGGAGCTCTTGCAGCCTGGGATGATCCCTGCATAGACCACTAGGAGGCAGACTACAGTAAATCTGAGACTGGCCTTGTGTAGAGGGGTTTCATCCCTCCCACTTGCCAGTTGCTTCTCTGCCTCTGAACTGTTAGGAGGTAGGCTGGGGAGCTCTCTCCCTTTTTGGAGTCTGCAGAGCTCCCAGTTTTCCAAATTTTTCTTTAATTTTTCTTTACTTTTAATTTCTTTCTTTAATTTGCCGTGGTGTGACCTGGTGCCTCTGCGTATTTCGGCACCTAGGCTCCTCAGGTTCCGTCCCCTTGGGCGCGGAATCCTGGGAAGGGCGGGTGCAGCAGGGTCCCTTCGGGCGCCCTGCTTGCTTCTCTGGTCCCGTCTCTTGCTCCCAGGTTGCACTGCCTCCTGGGACAGTGCCTCAACAACTAAAAGGACGGTGTGGCTGCATTCCTTGGAGCTCTGCTCCGTCGGCCCTGGTGCTTCTCCCGCTGCGGCGTTCTGGCGTTCCTTTTTGGCAGGCTCCGCCATTTTACCCGCTTGTTTCTCCCCAGACAGGCCAGATTTAAATTTCTCGTTGGCGGGAGCCACCATTTTTAGTTTTATTTTTATATTTTTGGGCCCACAGCTGAATTTGTCCTTTCCCTCCATTGATGGGAAGGACATTACTGTTTCTGCTGCCCCGCTTTGTTTAAACAAATCATTTAATAATTATTTTTTTCCTTTTTGTGTGTGACTGGCTGGACTGCTGATGGGGGTGTGGGGGGTGAGTGACCTGTGGGAGTTTTTTTACTCTCCTGCCCTCTACCCCAATATGGCACCAGTCACCTGAAGCTCAGGCAATGACCCCAGCTCAGAGGCCCCAGCTTCACCCCCCGGCCCATCCACAGCAGACGCGGCAGGGCTGGCCTTTCGCAGATCGAGTTATTACAGCTCGAGGCTCTAAATAAGATAGTCTCTGTGTTATTTATTTAATTCCATTTATATGCTGCCCCCTATGCCTACAACATAAAATAAACAATCACAATATAAAAATCCACACAGATATTTTAAACAATTTTAAAATATCCCCATACAAAAATTTAGCCCACCCTCCCCTCCCCGCCTCTGAAGACCTGGGAGAACAGCCATGTCTTGCAGGTTCGACGGAAGGCCCACAGACTCGGGGCCAGTCGCGCTTTCTCTGGGAGGCAGTTCCACAGCCAGGGCCCAGCCACCGAGAATGCCCTCTCCATTGTAGCCCCCCGCTTTAAGTGGGGGACCTCCAAGAAGGCACCCCCGATGGACTGAAGAGTCCGTCGTGAGTCACGGAGGCTGAGGTGGCCCCTGAGATATTCAGGTCTAAGACCATACAGGGCCTTATAGATCAGTGTCAATATCTTGAACCTGGCTCAGCACATTACAGGCAGCCAGTGCAGCGCACGGAGCACCGGTGTTATGTGCTCTCGTCGGCCCGTCCCTGTTAGGAGACGGGCCACTGTATTCTGTACTAGCTGCAGTCTCTGGGCCAGCGTCCAGGGAAACCCCACGTAGGGCGCGTTACAGTAGTCCAGCCTTGAGGTGATGAAGGCATGGATCAAAGTGGTCAGATCGGGTCTGGAGATATACGGGCGCAGCCTCCGCACCAGATACAGCTGCTGGAAAGCTGCCTTCGCCACCACATCCACCTCCTGATCTAGACGGAGACCCGCATCCAATAATACCCCCAGACTCCGAACCTGCTGAGCCACGGAGGGGCGCACCCCCTCCACAAGAGGGGGCACCACCTCTCCCGGCCCACCACCATCACCTCCGTCTTATCGGGATTGAGCTTCAGTCTGCTCTGCCATAGCCAACTCGCCACAGCCTCCAAACACTGAGATAGCACGGAGATGGCAGGGCCTGGGTCAGCTGAAAAAGAGAGGTAAAGCTGGGTATCATCAGCGTATTGGTGGCAACGCACACCAAACCCTCTCACGATCCCCCTCAAGTGCTGCATATATACATTAAATAATAAAGGAGACAAGATTGAACCTTGCAGAAGGCCACAGTCCAGGGCCCGGGGGCTAGATGTTTCTGCTCCCAAGACAATCCGCTGGGTCCCCCCCGAGAGGAATGACTGGAACCAACCAAGGGTGGTCCCATTCAGACCCCCCAGGTCACGCAACCGTCTCAACAGCAGCCCATGGTCCACTGTATCAAATGCGGCTGAGAGATCTAGCAGGACCAGTAATGTCGAACGTCCTGCATCCATCTCCCGGTGGAGATCATCTACAAGGCCACCAACGCCGTCTCCGTACCATGGCCGGGCCAAAACCCTGATTGAAAGGGGTCGAGAAAACCGATGCTGTCCAGGTGAGCCTGGAGGTGCAGGGCCACTGCCCGTTCAATAAGCTTCCCTAAAAAGGGAAGGTTAGAGACGGGTTGGTAACTGGCAAGTGCGTCCACATCCAAAGATGACTTCTTCAACAGGGGGCACACCACTGCCTCCTTGAGACCGGGGGGCAAACTCCCCTGCCGAAGGGACGTGTTGATAATCCCTGCCAGCACCGACCCCAGTATCTCCCTGGAGGCTTTCACCAACCAGGATGGGCAAGGATCTAATTCTAGTGGCCCTCACTGACCCCAGGATCTCCACAGCATCGGCTGGCGTCACTTCCTGAAACTCATCCCAGAAAGATGGACCAGACAGCGCCTCCATCACTTCACGCTCTATTCCTACTGTCTCTAATCCAGTGTTGAAGTTGCTCTGGATCCGAGCAATCTTGTCTGCAAAGTAGATGGCAAACTCCTCACAGCGGGCCTGAAACAAGTCCCCGTCCAGGCGGAAAGAGGCCGGACTGACCAGCCCCCACACCACCCAGAACAGCTCCGCTGGACACGACTTTGCAGACGCTATGTGGGTGGCAAAGAATTCTTTCTTTGCCACCCTCACAGCCTCAACGTAGGACCGCAAATGGGCCCTGCGTAGAAGTCGGTCGGATTCAGAGCGAGTCCGACACCAGTGTCGCTCTAGTCGCCTGCCTTCCTGCTTCATACCTCGCAGCCCCTCAGTAAACCAAGGGGCCCTGCGATGTCGAGACAGGGGCAGGGGACATCTTGGAGCCACCCTGTCAGTGGCCTCCCCAAGTAAGATGTTCCAAGCCTTGATGAGTTCATCCACAGAGCGGCTGGCAGAGTCGAGTTAACTCCCCCAGGGTCTCCTGGAACCGTTGAGGTTCCATCAGCCTCCGAGGGCGGACCATCCTAACTGGTACCTTCCCCTTCTGGGGGTGACGTACTAAGAGACTGGTGTTAGATTCCATGCAGCACAGAGATAAGCCCAGGCCAAGGAAAAGGGTCCGTTCCCCCCCTATCAGGGCCAGTAAGGGTCAGTCCAAAGAGGCGGGCAAAGGTAAGCACCCAGCCCGCAAGTGCAGAAAAACTGCAGGACTCTCCCTTGTGGAACAGATTGGATCCTCCTCTGATGAGGTCCTCCCTACCTTCCTCCCATGGGGGGCTTCCAGTGCGACAGAACCTCAATCTAGTCATGGCCCTTCCCGAGAGGGGATAACCCCAGAGGACAATGTACAGGATCTCTCAGGGGGGGATTCCCCCTCTGAGCATGATGACAAAGGAGGCGATAAGATTTCAGATCAAGGGGATTATCAGGGGGAACAGGAGAACCTTCTGCCCCCTCCTGTCTCCCCTTCTTCCTTGCAGTGAACAGGATTGTGAGTTTCCAGGGTCCCACAAATCGAAACTCTTTACTAGGGTTCAGAGGGTCCCTTGGATTCCTCTGAGGACAAATCTGATCGGAAGTACATCCCCAAACCTACCTCGAGAGATCGAGGTATTGTTCTGGATAGGGCCTTTGAAAAAATTATTACAAGTGAGTGGCTGCAGCCCAATAAGGCTCTGAGGATGAACAAAACACAGCAGGCGCTTTATTCCTTTTCAAAAAATAAGGACCAGCTCTTTTCTGTCCCCAGTGTTGACGCAGCTGCTGCCTCGCTGGCCTGTAAGTCTGTATTCCCTTCTGAAGGGGATGTATATCCAAAGGATCCCACGGATAGGGGAGTCAAAGCAGCGCTTCGCTGGGCCTATGAGGATGTTTTGGCCACACTGCCTATGTCCCTGGCTTCATCCTATTGCGCCAGAGCCATCCTTAAATGGTTCAACCTTGGCCAAAGCCCAGAGGTTTCTGATCAGATGACTCATAGGGTCTCCAGGAATATCACTCTCACCACTTCATTTATTACCATGGCCTCTACAGACACTATAGCCTGGTCTGCTCGGGCCATGGCAGCCAACGTCTCAGCCAGACGTAGACTGTGGCTGAGATCCTGGAGAGCTGACAACCATGCTAAAAACCTCCTGGTGTCTGGCCCATTTAAGGGGGGGGGAAATTGTTTGGGGCCAACCTTGACCAGGTTCTTAAGGACAAGGACAGGAAGCTATCACTCCAGCAATTCTCTAGCCCCAGGCGTCCCCGTGACTTGAACAGATCTTTTTATTCCCCCCTTCCAAGGAGAGGTGATACAACCTGATCCAATCCTTCCTGGACCTCCCGAGGCAGGGGACCCAGAGGCTGAGGCCGCAGGGCCGGTAGGTTTTCCTCAGGCCAACAGGCACCCAGGACCACCCCTTCGGGATTCCTGACCACCCCCGTCCCGAGCCGCATGCAGTCAACACCCAGACTCCAGTAGGCCTATTGGCGTTTTCCCCTTTCTGGCACAACACCACCGCGGACACTTGGGTGATCGAGACTATGTCTCACGGGTACGCAGTAGAATTCTGTTACCCTCCCAGGCAGCTCTACCAGGTACACCCCCACCCCCCACATACAAGATAGATTGAAACAGGTCGCCATGGAAGCGGAGATCTGCCATCTAGCAGACATACAGGCCATAGATCCAGTTCCCCTTGCGCAGAGAGGCCAAGGACTATACTCCGTCTTGTTCTTGGTTTTAAAAAAGTTGGGACAATGGCGAGCGGCCCTAGACCTCAAGACCTTACACAGGTTTCTCCACCTAAAGAGGTTCAAAATGGAGACTTTGGCATCCATTACCAAGGCCATTCAGCAGGGGAATGACTCGCATCTGTGGATCTGCGCGACGCTTACTTACACATCCCCATCCGGCCAGTTCATCGCAAGTGGCTCCACTTCCAGTATGCCTCTTACCACTGGCAGTTCCGGGCTCTGCCCTTCGGCCTTGCCACGGCTCCCCAAACCTTTACCAAGGTTCTAATTCCCCTCATCGCCAGCCTTCGAGTGCGGGGCATCACTCTCCATCCTTATCTAGACGATATCCTGGTACGAGCTCCTTCCCGTTCCCAGGCGCTAGCAGCAGTGCAGTCCACCCTGCAGGTCCTTGCGGAACACAGGTTCATTATAAACGAGGAAAAGAGTCTTCTTCTCCCCACGCAACGCATAGAGCATCTTGGGGTGATTCTCGACACTCACGCAGATTGCATCTTTCTGGTGGAGGCCCGTCAGCACAACATTCAGGCCCTAATTCAGCAGACCCTCTCTTGTCCCCGAGTTTCGCGCTCTCACCTGGCGTCTGGTCTCCTATATGCAGCACCTGGCTTGGGCCAGGCATCACCTCCATCCTCTCCAGGCTTTTCTCCACCCTTACCAGCACCACATTATGGAGAAGACCAGGATGTGGCTCTCTCCCCCCAATGGCTCCTCGACTCCCTCGTATGGTGGATCCTTCCACATCGGTTTCAGGAAAGCGTCCCTCTGACCGCTCCTGTGCGAAAGGTCATCATGACTGACGCCAGTCTCCTGGGTTGGGGGGCGCACATGGCTGCCGAATGCATCCAGGGCACCTGGCGACCAAGGGACCGGGAGCATTCCATGAATTGGATGGAGTTCAGAGCCATCCATCTAGCTCTTCCCCATTTTGCTCCTCAGATAAAGGGTTCTTATCTCCTGGTTCTGATGGACAACACCTCGGTGATGGCATACATCCGCAACCAGGGGGGCTCTCGAGCCCCAGCCCTGCACAAGGAGGCCTCCAGCCTCCTATCTTGGGCTGAAACAAATCTTCTGTCTCTTTCAGCTAACCATATCAAGGGGGAAGAGAATATCACAGCAGACTGGCTCAGCCGCAGGCAGGTGGATCCGAGGGAGTGGTCCCTCTCCGCGACGGCATTTCATTGAATATGCAACCACTTCGGCCCCCCGATAATCGACCTCTTCGCGTCGAGTCAGAACACCAAGTGCGCGAGGTTCTTCTCTCGGTCCCGCTCTTCTCAGGTGGAGGTGGTGGATGTCTTGAACACTCACTTGCCCCAGGGGCTCCTGTATGTATTCCCTCCTTTCTCGACCCTCAGCAATGTGATCTCCAAGGTCCGTCAGGAACAGGCGATGATAATACTTGTACCCCCCGGTGGCCACGGCAACCTTGGTTTGCCAATCTCATAAGCCTATCACGCCAAGACTCTCTGTCTCTAGACCCAGACCCCGACCTGTTGTCTCAGAGTCCAGTCCGGTACAACAATCCACGATTTCTGCAACTGACAGTGTGGCTCTTGAGCGTGAGGCTCTGAAGAGCTTAGGCTACTCAGACGCTGTCCTAACCACTCTTTTTTCATCCAGACGTCTTTCCACCATTTGTATCTACCAGTCTACTTGGAGGGTTTTCGTAGACTGGTGTGCAGCACATCAGGTAGACCCTAGGAAACCACGGATTAGCTCCATCCTGCACTTTCGGCAAATGGGTCTCGATAAGGGTCTCTGGGCTAGCACCCTCACCCGTCAGGTGGCAGCCCTGAACAAGACTCTAGCAACTATTAGGGATAGAGGTATCTCAGGGCACTGCCATGTCTGGCAATTTCTGCGAGGAGCCAGGTTTCTGGCTCCCCCTGTGGTTCACTGCTTCCCAACCTGGTGATTGAATTTGGTTTTAAGGGATCTAACCGAACCCCACTTCAAGCCTTTGCGTTCTGTCTCACTTTTCTTGCTTACCATTAAGGTGACGTTTTTGATGGCAATCACCTCCGCTAGAAGGGTCTCCGAGCTCAGAGCACTGTCTATCGAACCTTCGCTGTGCGTCTTCAAACGAAATTCAATCGTTTTACGCCTCTACACACGGCCAGTCTCAGCTTTACTGTAGTCTGCCTCCTAGTGGTCTATGCGGGGATCATCCCAGGCTGTAAGAGCTCCTGTCCTGCACGTTACCCAGAAGGGCAAGGTAAGTAAACCAATTGCCCTTTTTTTCCTGCTGCTGTTCTGTTCCCAAAATGGAAAACATGACCACAGCAAGGACAAAGGAGACCCCAGAGGGACTTTCACAGACTGTTTTAGTTTTAGTTTACAAATTCTGATACATACATGGAAGGATTGAGAATTTCCAGTTTTGTACCAATCATGAGAATAAAAGTATCATGCCAGATACTTATCAGTACTTGCAGGATACCGAATCAAGAGGGGGGGAAAAAAAGTTTCCCTTTTGAGCCAAATATTACCAATACGCCCACCTTCTTACCAGAAATGTAGATCTTTCTGCTTTGCTGTATCTGTATGATCATGAATTAAGTCTTATTCCAAGCTCATTGTAACATGACTTCACTCTCAAACACTACATTAATGTGATTTAAGGTTCTTCCCCTGCCCTGTACACTATCTTAACAGATCGTGTTTTATCGATCTTGAGAAGGCATTCGGTTCGTAGAAAGCAATTGTGGGCAAAACTAAGAGGTCTGGGTATTGAGCCCAGGCTGTTATATCTCATGATGCATCTTCATACAGATAACATTCTATGAGTCCGTTATAACACCAGGGGACCTCTAGCCGAACCAGTCCAGGTATGGGCAGGAGTAAGGCAGGGGTGCTTGTTGGTCCCTGCCTTATTCAATTTATATTTGAACGACGTGGTTCAGGCAATGACCCAGATTGATACCCACACCCTCAAGATCAGACTGCGACGAATCCCTCTTCTACTTTATGCTGATGACACAGTACTAATGCCACAGACGCCGATAGGGCTTAAACGCCTAATGCATGCATTTGAAGTATATTGCCAGCGGAATCGTTTATGCATCAACTTTGGTAAGACCAAGGTCTTGGTAGCTGGCGGTAGAGGGACAACGAAGGTTTACCATTGGACAATTGGTAATAATTCCATAGACCAGATCCGGTGGTTTAAGTACCTAGGGGTAATATTTTTTTCATACCCGGGGTGGAAGGCCCATTACGTGGCGGCAGTAAAATCAGCCAAGAAAACCTCAATGGTCATTATAAAATTTTATTTTGGACAGGGAGGCAAATTGGTCCTCCCTGCCCTTCAGCTATTCAGGGCGAAAGTAGTCAACCAGCTCCTCTATGCCCTCCCAATATGGGGGCAGTCTTTTATGGCCCAATTTGAAGGAATCCAGAATAGATTCCTAAGGACCATTCTGGGTGCTCCTCGGGGGTTGCCTCAGGCTATTCTCAGGTCTGAGGCCCTATGTATCCCTCTTCGTGCCTACGCTTTGCAGGCTCTGGCAATTTTCTGGGTCAAAACGGTTCTATTCCCTACCGGGAAATCCTCTCTTCTCTCTTTGGCAATCAACGCAGGGTTAGGTGACACTTGGATCCAGGTGGCAGAGAAGGAGGTTCACCGCCTCGGGCTCTCAGCCAAATGCCTGAGCCCGGTGGGACTGGTGGCGGCTAAGAGTCTGATTATAAGGAGGGTGAGGGATCAGACGATACAGTCAGAGGACGCATTGCTTTCTGCACAAAGGGTTGCGCCAGCCTATGTTCCCTTCAAGACCACAGAATCTGGCGATTACTACCTTTTTACCTGGCCAGATGCTGGGAAACGAGTAGCATTTTTTAAGCTGAGGGTTAATTCATTTCCTTCAGCTCTTGTAGAAGGTCGGTATTGGAGGATCCCTCGGGCTCAGAGGATATGTCCACTGTGCCAGCTGGGCGAGGTGGACACAGTGGACCATATCCTCTTTAGATGTCCCCTTTTTGTTGGCCCTAGATTCCGATATTTTGGGGGTCGCATTGGGCAAATCATTGTGGCTGGTCAGATTCCTCGGATTCTACTCAGCCCAGTGGATTCTGATTTGTCCAGGGCAGCAGCCAGTTGTACGCAAGCCATATTGCGTATTCGTCTAGTACGTAATCTCTAAATGAAGAGTATGGGAAGCAGCTGGAAACTTGGTATGACTAGTTAATTATTATATTTTTGACAGGCAGAACCCGGACTGTGTTGAGTAGGGGTTTCTGGCTAGGGTGCTTTTTGGGGATGGCTCTTTAAATTGTTCGCATTAGGTGCGTCACGGGAACTTATACCCTGACCTGTGTTAGCAATAAGACTAAAAGGTAGCGGTGGCCTATATGGGTTCCCCAATACATACTGGATATACCCTGGAAAAGGAAGGGGACCCTGGATGGGGGGAGGGGGGAGTATATAGCATATTGTTGCCTGTATCAGGCTTGTATCATGGTAGTAATTTGTATAGTTTGATATTTTAATTTGTAGTATATTTAAGTTTTATATTGAAGTTGTATTTGTACTGATTTTTTGTTAAGGCCGATGGCCAAACAATAAACTTATTCATTCAATTCAATTCAGTTCATTCTCTTAACAGGTCACAGTAAGAGTGAAAATTCATTTAAGGTTTGCACACTCACTTCAAATAACCTCCTGAGCAATTCTTACACACCCACCTCATTTGCTCTCCAATACTTTCACACAGATTAATTGCTCCATTTCCCATTGAAGAATATACAACATTCATGCAACCTTAAGTCTGTCTGATAGACACTGAGTAGCAATTAGAAAGACAGCACACTTAATGCTTTGCCTCAGTTCCTCTTGAGTTGCATCTGGTCAGGGGACGTGAAGCAAGGTTGCCTCAGTCTGTATGATCTGGGGTAGCCCTGGTGCATGAAATCAAAGCAGTTCAAGAAAGAGACAGGATAGCTGTTCAGAAGCTGGAACATTCCAAGGGCCATTGTCAATGTCTGGCTCCACTCCCTCTGGAAATGGGAAAGGCTTCAGAGCTTGGGGAGTTTCTTGCCTTTGCTCTGGTTCTGTTCCAAGTGTCTCAGGTCCAGCTACAGCAAAGATCCCATTTCTAATTAAATGCTATAGGTTTAGAGAATAATTTGCATAGAAACCTTAGGGATGGCACAAAGCCCCTGCCAGTAGTTGGACTCAAGGAGTGAGGTGGCCACTCCTGATCTCAGAAATCCCATGGGCCCACCCCTGAAATCCTGTCCCCCTAATTCTCACAGGCAGAGTTGTCTCTGCACCCATTGTTGCAGCAGTGGGGTACAGACCACAGCAGAAAAGTAAGGCTCTACTGAGGGTGAAAACAGACATGACTCTAACCACCCTTTAACCACCCTTGGTGGTCATTTATGCATGTTGCAGGGCTGCATAGGGCACCAATACAGCCCTGCAACATGCATAAATAACCACCAAGGGTGCTTAAAAGGTGGTTAGCGTCATGTCTGTTTTCACCCTGAGTCTGTCCACAGTAACTGCCCCAAATATACTACAAATTAAACAAGTGCCTGGAGTGGATACATTTATTCATTGAGGGCTCGATTCTGGAAGGTGCTAAGCAGTAAGCACTCTAGCCATGATGCTGCAAAGCACTCTCCCTCTGTGCTTAAATTTAAAGTTTGCTTCAAGGTCAGCACAGGATCAGGGCCAGAATTCTCAGCACCTTGCAGGAGCAAGCCTGGTCATTGACCTTAATTTTTCAGGAATGAATGAATTGCATTACAACTTTCTCTTTCAGGCAAAGAGCAAATCCTGCAGCAAAAGGACTATGAATCTGCTTCTCTGACTGACATCCGTGCTTTGTTGAGGAAACATGAAGCTTTTGAGAGCGACTTGGCTGCACACCAGGACAGGGTGGAACAGATCGCTGCCATTGCCCAGGAGCTGAAGTATGTTCTGTTTAGAGGCACACAGCTGCTGACATTTAACGGATAAACTCTTTCCAATAAATCCGATAGTGTCATAGGTACAATGTAGGGATTCCTCAGATAGCTGCGCAGCGTAAGTGTATTATCTGAGCCTGGGCACTGAAACCTTTCTTTTCCCCTGAACTAAAAATAGACCTGCAGTTGAATCCAGTCATTTGAGGGCAAATGATTCAAAATTGAATTAACAGTAAGTTGTTGTTTCTGTATATTATCTGAGTTGGGGAGGATAACAGAGTTCAAGTATCCTGGCTGAGAGAGGCTAGCTGTGAAACAATTATACCTGTTTATAGATAGATGGCTATAGATATGGAGACAACGTATGTGTTTAGAATTTCACCACCACCGCTGATGTCAGTCTGTGGACTGCTGAGCCAGAGCCATAGATGCCAAATCTGGCTGTAGGTCTTTGGGATTCAAGAGGGTTTTGGCAGCAGCTTTCTTGGAGCTTCTGCTGGGGCTGGTTCCCATAGGTTAGGCTGTTGAATTTCCAGGTGGAGGCAGGGGGAGTGACGCGTGGTGTGTGTGTGTAGGCGGCCATACCTCCCCTTTAAAAGAGGATGCTTATGAAAAATACATGGTGCAGGGCGGCACTGGAACCAATGCAGCCCTGCAACATGCATTTTTCATAAGTCTCCTCTCTTAAAGGGGTGGTATGGCCGCCCTAATGTGTGTTTGTGTAAGTGTAAAATCCTCTCACCCACCGCACCCACCTCAAACCCACTGGTTAAATAAAAGCTGACACTCTTCATGTTGCCAAAGTGGACCTTGATGACCAAAGTTTTGAGAATATTATTATTATTGATTTATATTCCACCCTATTCCCAAAGGGTCACGGCAGCTCACAATAATAAAACATATTAAAATAAAATACAAGATTATTTTAAAATGTTAGCTTACATCTGCATAGGTCCTTTCTTCCAAAAGAGCTTTACATACTCAACAAACTTATAGTCTCTTTTTTTAAAGTTATAGTTATTATATAAACATACATGCTTGTTTAGGCACTAGAGAAAACAAGACTATGAATTTAAAGTCCTGATTTGGCAATCATTACGCAAATGCTTAATATTAAACACGTAAGATGTCCCATTGATTTTAAAACATCATATCCTGAAATTGAGTGTGAGAATTCTCATGCTTTAAGTGAAGCATGTGACTAAAGGAATTGTCTTTGGTCATATGATTGTAAAGGAGACAGAGTGGTTTAATGTTTAGGATACGAGTCTGGAAACCAGAACTTCTCCCAGGAGATCCTCCTGGATGGCCAGTCTGTAAAGTAGGGTAGATCCCCGCCACTACCAATAGGAGGCAGACACACCAAGTTTCTCCGGAGCCTGCCCAAGGGGATCTCACCCCCCTTCAGACTGCAGTTTGTTGTCTGCCTCCACACTGATAGGAAGCAGAGGAGGCTGCCTCTCAGGAATAGAAACCAGGCAGTCTTCATCAGGCAAGAAGGAGCCCCGGTGCCAGGGGAGGAGAAATTCCTCGCCCTGTTCACCCCCCTCTGATAGACGGGACTTGGGGCCAATGGTCCGGGTGCTCCCTTTTCCTGCGGGCAAGGGAGCCCCGCAGAGCGGGTATAGCTGGCCCCTGAGGGGGACTGCCTATTGATCCTAAGGGATCCTAAACCCACTGGAGCCTTGGGGGCAGGGACCAACAGCATCTGCCGTGGCACTGAGCCTGACATTACCCCCTCCCCCCTTCGTGGGGTCACCCATGAGGTGAATTGGATCCGGCGCCCCCCCAGCGCTGAGCGGCTCCGGGCTACCATCATTCTGGAAGGCATGGCCACCATTAGGAGCGAAGGGGGAACTCCACCCCCCGGGGGATGGCCCGAACACTAGGTCTGCGCTCCCTCTCAGACTGCATCCAGCACCAGGGCAAGAAAGCCCGCGCGGCGAAAAGCCTCTGCCCAGCAACAAGCCGCAGCTTCGGCTTTTGCTCGCGCCTCTAGGGGCCGCAACGCCAATAACAGCAGCCGGGGAACTAAGTCTACGGGCACTAGGACCCAGTGCAGCCCAGCCCTACCCTGCCTCATCCAGTCCTGCCGGCTTCTCCCGATCCCACACATGGAGGAGAGAGACGGATGTTCTCAGCTGCTCCGATCCATTTGGACAGACGCAGGAGACCATGTCGAAGAGACGTGGAAATGTGGTGGCAGAGGCGGTGGGGGGAGCAGGAAACACCTCGGTGGTGGAAAACGTAAGCCCCCCACGCCAGAACCCCCCATCCCAGGACCCCCATATGGAGGTCCTCAGGGAGATCTTCTCTGAATTGAAGAGGAAGAGGTCCCCTCCAAGATCAAAGAAAAGCAGGGATCCTGCCCCCAGAGCCCAAGGAAAAGGAAAGCTGCCCCAGCCCAAAAGGCCTTGCAAGGCCCGCAGGCTCCTAGACTCCACTGAATCCACAGCATCTCCCGCGGAGGACGTCTTGTCCTTCACCTCTTTGGAGGAGGACTAAGCCCAGAGAAAGAACAGGAAGAAAAAGGGGAATAGGAGTCCCAAGGGGAGCAATGAAGAGGAGGTCAGGGGCGATCATGAAAGTCTCGCCTCAGAAGATCATCAGGCCTCAGAGGAAGAGGCAGGGTCCTACTCTCTCAAGGAGGGAGAGCTTGAGGAACAGGAGCTAGAAGCTTCCCCTGACCCGGACAGGCAGTTCCCAGCGAAGTACAGGAACCAGATCTTTGGCCTGGTAGTAGAAGCCCTCCACCTCCAGCAGAAAAAAGACAAGCATGCCCCCTCAGATTCATCAGAGGAGGAGAAGGAACACAAATACATCCCTAGAGCAGCCTCCAGAGATAGCGGGATGGTCTTAGACAAGGTCTATGAGGAGATCATAAGGAGAGAGTGGCAACAGCCCAACAAAACATACAAACTAAATAAGGCGCAGCTGTCCCTGTATTCCCTTTCAAAATCTAAGGAACCCCTCCTGGCTATACCCAAGGTTGACGCAGCAGCGGCATCTCTAGCTAGGAACTCAGTATTTCCTACAGAAGGGGAATGCTACCCTCACGACCCCACAGACAGGGGTATCGAATCTAGCCTATGGTTAAACTTTGAAGAGATAGCCTCGGTCATCAAGATGACTACAATCACATCCTATTTTTCCAGAGCTCTAATGACCTGGGTCAAGCGGGCTGGGGACCCGCAAACCTCAGGAAAGATGACAAGGGTGCTGTCAACATGAATACAGCTGGCCTACTCTTTCATTGCTGACTCCTCCACTGATATGCTCAGATGGGCCTCCCGGGCAGCATCTTCTAACGTGGCAGTCAGGTGCAGACTCTGGCTCAGTTCTTGGAAGGGGGACAACACCGCAAAGAACACTCTAGTGGGGGAACCCTTTCAGGGAGCAAAGCTGTTCTGAGTCTGTCTCAACAAGGTTCTGACAGATGCAGCTGATAAATCAAAGAAACAGACTCTCCAGAACGTAGGGCCCTCCAAAAAACCTTTTAGTCCCTTCACAGCCTACCAACCCGCTGGAAATTCAAGATGCCCCTTCTATCCGCATCGAGGCAACCAGCAAAAATACTGAAGCAGGTGGAACAAACAGAAGTCAGCGGGAAACAGATCCAAACAACCACAAGGATCTAGACACCTGAAGTCAGAGGCATGACTCGGGGGACTCCCGTCTTCAACCCCAACTGTGGGGAAGACTCAGGCGGTTCTCAACCCAATGGGAAACTGCCACCATGGATACCTGGGTCTTAAGGACTGTCACAGAGGGTTACTCAATCAAGTTCTCCCACTTCCCAAGGCAATCCTTCTGCACCTTTCCGGTATCCAACAACACTCAAAAACACCAGGCCATGAAAAAGGAAGTACACAGACTCAGAGACATCGGGGCAATAGAACCCGTCCCAAACCATGAGCAGGGAACAGGACTCTACTCGATGCTTTTTCTAGTCCCCCCAAAATCGAGGAAATTGAGGGCCGTACTCAACCTGAGAGCGTTGAACAAAGAAGTAAAGGCCCCAAAATTCAAGATGGAGACACTCCAGTCCATCAGAATAGAATAGTTTATTGTTTGGCATGGGTCTTTCGCCATGGCCAGAATGCACAATTAACATAACAGCGAAGCACAACACAGCACAAAATGCAAAATACAAAAACCAACCACAAAATACAACATAATAATAATTTTCACTCAGAATCCTGGAACTCCAGGTCATTAAATAAAACCATCATAAAGGCAAATAACTGCCTGAAATAAATAAATAAAATCAGCCACCAAATTTTGTTGCCTCATGGTTCAAATGTCGAGCTTATGATATAGCCATGGCTGAGACCAGCTAAAATGCCCAGCATGAGTCTTGCTAATTAACTGCACTTACAGGGCCTTTCTCTTAATACGGCATAGCCCTGAACATATGTGCTAGCATAGATTGGTACACCTCGTCTGGGCAAATCAGAAACCCTTGACACAACCAAATCACGAAGATTTAAGCTTAGTTCTCACATACGTTCGCCTTTTAAGGGCAAGGTTAATAAATATGGAAACCTCTAACAAGTCTTCCTTTATGGACAAATTAATAAGGAATTTGAAGACGTTCCTCTGGGTAGTGGCAGGCTTATTTAATAAGAGTCTAGAGAGCCAAATATCTCTGAGATTGGAATAATATGGACATCTGAGGAGGAAATGGTCTACAGTTTCGATCTCATCGAAGGAGCAAATGCATTTGCACAGATTATATTCCTTCCCGGCAAATCTACCCTCCAGGACTTCTGTTCTTATTGTTTGAAATCTCAGCTGAGTATATAACCTTCTCACAGCTCGCAGGAAAAAAGTACTTTGACCTGCCCTAACCAAGGAGCAGCCCCCCAATTCCTAATGACTGCCAGATCCTCCTGAATACAAATATCCTTTAACCTAATGGAGATCTCTCTCTTAATTACTGCATGTTCTTTCCCACCAAAATATAGCAGAGAGAAACCCATATGTTTTAGCAGAAAGCCCAAGTAAACTACCCAGGGATAAGCTCTAGTCCCTGTAAATTCTTCTTGCTCGACAAGGCAACTTGTGGAGATCATATCAGGGCATTGGTTTAGCAGTCTCTGAGCCAAAACCTTACAAATGTCATCTTTAAATAGTAGTCCACAGAACGAATGCTTGTTCTGCGTGGACTACTGCACCTGGTATGCTATTCCCCACTCTCAGTAGACGCCTGAGGAATTGACTTTGGGCTTTCACTAGTTCAACTGTATTTGGGAAAGGGATAATTTCAGTGCCATATGTCATTTGTGGAAAGACTTTTAGTCGGTATGTGTGTAAAAAAGTGGAAACCTGGACTCTCTTTGACAAATTTGTCACCCGCAGCATGCAAAGACTTGATCTAGATGCTTTCTGGGCATTTGATCTGATATGGGCAGCCCAGGTGCACCTGGATGTGAAAGTAACCCCTAAGTATGTAAAGGATTTAACGACTTCCAAGTTCTTTTCCTTAAAGTTCCAACTTGTAGGGCGGAATCTACCTCCAGTTATCATAATTTTGGACTTTTGGCCATTTACTTGCAAACCATTTAGTTTGCAGTACCTTAATAAACCCTTTATTGACTCTTTTAGCCCCTTTTCTGTTTGAGAGAATAGAACAACATCATCCACATTCTGCAGAAGATGTAAAGGATAGGAATGAATCAAAGGAGGATGACGACTTGCTGTATCTAAGTTAAAGAGAGTAGGGACAAAGACACAGCCCTGCTGCACGCCTCTCTCAGTGGGTTTCAGGTCGCTTAGAAGCAGTCCATCAGAGTGGCAACAACACAGGGCGAGTGGCTCACTTCACTCGACCTCAAAGAGGCTTATCTGCACGTACCCATCCGTCCATCACACAGGAAGTGGCTCAGGTTCTCATATGCACAAACCCACTGGCAGTACGCGGCCCTGCCCTTCAGGTTAGCCACGTCACCCAGAACTTTCACAAAGATCCTTATTCCGTTAATCACAAATTTAAGAAAAGAAGGGCTCAAGATACATCCATATCTGGATGACCTGCTCATTCGGTCGCCCTCCCAAGACAAAGCGTTGACAGATGTCCAAAGAACCGTCCAATACTTGCAACAGCATGGGTTTCTCATCAACTTCGAGAAGAGCCACCTCAACCCTTCCCAATCATTGGAGCACCTCGGGGTGATCCTGGACACCCTCAACTTATTTATTTATTTTTTATTTATTTATAAATATTTGTTAGCTGCCCCCTCATGCCTACGGCATCTCAGGGCGGCTTACAGCATAAAAACACACAATAAAATTCATTAAAACAATGTTTTAAAAATAAAATCCCCTCCATCCCACCCTCCCCTCTGAAGGCCTGGGTGAACAGCCAAGTCTTGCAGGCTCACCGAAATGCCAACAGAACTGGGGCCAGACGGGCTTCCTCTGGGAGGGAATTCCAGAGCATCGGCCCAGCCACCGAGAACGCCCTCTCCATTGTGGCCCCCCGCTTTACACGGGGGACCTCCAAAAAGGCATCCCCGGTGGACCTCAGGGATCGCTCTGAGGCGTGGAGAGCGAGGCGGTCCCCAAGGTATGAGGGGCTCAGACCGTGTAGGGCCCCTCATAACTTCAAAGTATTCCTCACAGAGCGAAGGCAGCTGGACCTGTTAGAGCTAATCAACAAGGTATCAACAGCACGCAGATCCAGACTGAAAACACTAGCCAGCCTTCTAGGCAGCATGACCTCCTGCCTGGGGACATTACACTGGTCTTGATTCCATGCCAGACCCCTCCAGCGGTTCCTGCGTCCATGGCAGAACCTGCTGACTCAGGGAGCGAACCCACTTATTGCAGTTCCGGAATCAGTCAAATCATCCTTGCGGTGGTAGACACAGAGATTCACCGAAGGGGTCCCACTCTCAGACTCAGACAGGACACTGGTGATGACAGACAGGAGCCTCTCCGGATGGGGGGCACACTCGCAGAATTTGTCCATGCCGGGAGTCTGGCACGAATGGGAATGGAAGAACAACATAAATTGGTTGGAACTTCAAGTGCTATATCTAGCGCTCCAGAAGCTGGCATCGACTCTGAGAAACAAACACGTACTCGTCTATACCGACAGCACAGTAGCAAAGGCCTACGTCAACCACCAAGGGGGCTCACAGTCGGAAGCCCTGCATCGTCCAGCTTCGGCATTAATCAGGTGGGCAGAGGGCAACCTGAAATCCCTCAGAGCTATCCACATAGCGGGAGTGACCAACATGCAAGCCAACTGGTTGAGCCGCGAGACAACTGATCCAGGGGAATGGGCTCTTCATCAATCAGCATTCCAGAGGATCGTACCGCACTTGAGCCAACTGAAGATAGACCTCTTCGCGTCGCCGGACAATGTGAAAACACCTCAGTTCATGACCCAATTCCCAGATGATCAGGCAGTGGCATTCGACGCACTGAACGTTAAGTGGTCCAAGGATCTGCTCTATGCCTTTCCACCCTTCCCGCTCATACACCGAACAGTGGCAAAAATCAAACGAGAACAGGCTCAGGTCATCCTAGTAACCCCGTATTGGCCGCGACACCCATGGTTTGCAGACATTCTGGAACTATCCAAACATCCCCCGCTCAGCCTCCCAGACAGAATAGATCTGCTTCAGCAAGGTCCTATCAACCACGGCAACCCAGGGACTCTGAGGCTAACTGCGTGGCTCTTGAAAGGGGGGCCTTTACAAAGTTAGGGTATTCCCGTCAAGTGTTGAACACCCTACTGCAGTCGAGATGTCCTGCCACCAAGAGGATATACCAAAGCACCTGGGCCCTCTTTGCAAAGTGGTGCGGGGAGAGGGGAATCAGACCAGCAAAAGCTTCTATCAGGGTGGTGCTAGAATTCTTACAGAAGGGACTAGATAGAGGTCTAAAACCCCACACCCTACAAAGGCAGGTGGTCGCTTTAAATAGCATATTTTGTACCACCAAGGGTTATGGAATCTCCAGATATCCCCATATTGTGAGGTTCCTCAGAGCATTCAGAGTTATTTCCCCTCTGGTGGTTCACTGGTTCCCTTCCTGGGACCTGAACCTAGTTCTCAGAGCCCTAACCAGAGTTCCCTTCGAACCCCTTAGGGAGGCTTCGCTCTACTATCTTTCACTCAAGGTGGCCTTTCTTATAGGAATTACATCAGCGCGTAAAGTGTCTGAACTAGGAGCTCTATCTATAGACCCAAGCCTATGTTTGTTCAGATCTTCGGTGATCCTTAGACTGGATCCCGCATTTTGCCCTAAGGTGGACACTCGTTTTCACAGGGAGCAGGAGGTGAATCTCCCATCCTTTTGTTCCAACCCTTCTCACCCTCTGGAGAAGGTGTGGCACACTCTGGACATCACTAGGGCCTTAAGGATTTACTTAGAACGCACAGCTTCCTTCAGAAAGACCTCAGCCCTGTTTGTTAATTATAGTGTCCAGAGACGGGGTCTGAAGGCATCAAAATCAACTATTGCTAAATGGATATCTCTATGTATCATAGAGGCCTATAAGGCACGGGGAAAGCTTCCTCCACAAGGAATCTTTGCACATTCCCTTAGAGGGGCCGCTACTTCTCAGGCCTTTAAGAATTCGGCCTCTTATGGGGAAATTTGTAGGGCAGCTACGTGGGCCTCAGTACACTCATTTACTAGGCACTATAAGCTTCCACTTCTAGAGTCAGCGGAAGCTGCTTTCGGAAGAAGGGTGCTACATGCTGTTTTATAGAGGGGTCCTGTACCGGGCACCTCAGGGAGTTCATCTCCCATCCTTCCCTCCCGCAGAGGTACTTTCTGGGGGACACCGCTATGGTACGTCCCTGCTTTACAGACTGGCCATCCAGGAGGATCTTCCTGGAGAAAGGAAAATTGGGTTCTTACCTGCTGAATTTTCCTTCTGCGGGAGATCCTCCTGGATGGCCAAACCCACCTGGAGTGAGGAGTAACTCTGAGGTGCTTGAGGGTCTGGGCCTAGTTAGTTTCAATTTGGAGTTTTGTAAATTTCTCAGTTGCACTAGGGGATTTATAAGCGTTAACTATTTCCTCTTAGGTTTTTTATAAGTTAATCTTCCTGTGAAGAAAATAAGTTTTACTCTCCAGAGCACGATTTGCAGTGTGGACGAGAGCTGAGAACTACCTGAAGTCTGAAGGGGGGGTGAGATCCCCTTGGGTAGACTCTGGAGAAACTTGGTATGTTTGCCTCCTATTGGTAGTGGTGGGGATCTATCCTACTTTACAGACTGGCCATCCAGGAGGATCTCCCGCAGAAGGAAAATTCAGCAGGTAAAAACCCAATTTCCCTTTCTTCGCTGTATTCCCATATTTCCCATTGACTTGTTGTCACCTTTAGCAAGGTGACAATTTGTTTCAGTTACTCCCATTTGTTAAAGAAGAATGATACATAATTAAAATGCAGGACTGCTGGGTTGAAAAAAAATCTTAATTTAATTTTTAAAAGATAAAAAAAGATTTTGCCCCATATTCACATACCTCAGAAACATCTTGAATGGTTTTGTCAAGATTGGTTCACAGAGAAAGTTCCCTTTGACCTATGATATTAAGCATGAGGAGTGTTTTCCCTGGAGGAAAAGCTTGGAGAAGGTTACATGGGAGCAAAAATAAGACTTCAGCTTGGAGCATTTCTTTGAATTTATGCTTCTTGTGGCAGTGATGTCACTGTCTGATCTTTTCCTCTTCCTTAACTCCCCTCCCCCTGAAAAACAACAGTCCGAGCTATAGGAAATTAGCATAATCAACCTTACAATTATACTATCTGAAAAATGTTTTATTGCCTTCTGTGCAAATGAGTAGAGGACAAAAGCTATTTGGTCAGTTTGTTTGTTTTGTGCCTTGACAGAACTCTAGATAGAGTTGCTTCTATCTTTTCACCTGCAGTCAGGCAGTTAGTGAAATTCCCACACAGCAACAGGGGAGAAAAGCATTTTTTAATTAAAAAAAAAAAAATAGAGGAAAAGAAAAGGGGCTTGTAAAACCACAAAAACGGGTAAGTGTTGTAGAGGCAGGTGTCCAACATCAAACTGCTTTAAACTCCATGGCAGTTAAGTTGAGTACTGGCCACAAAGCCAACACATTGAAATCCACTTATAGTTGGGCACCACCAACTATAAGTGGTGCCTTTTAAAAGTCTCTTCTCCCCATAGCAGTATTTTATGTGATGTGAGTAACATAGCTGAGATGGATGGATGGGAATAGGTTCTATTCCCAAATGTTAGATGAACTTGCACATGTCATTTGTGGCCTAGTTTTAGAGATTCTGAGCTCCCATAGACCACTTCTGTTTCCAGTACCTTTGAACATCAGACTTTCGATGTCTCTGTGCCCAAATTTACTTTTCTCTAAAATGGAACTATCACTTGCCTCTCAGGATGTTGTGATGATTAATTATTTATTGTCCCTAAAGCCCTTGGATATTAGAATGTAAGATACTATAAGGGCACAGTCCTTTACCATCAGTATCAATAGGAATGGAACCACTGACTTCAGTAGTGGAGGATTGTACCTTAAGGGCCAGTTAGTATTTTTAGAAAGAAAAATTCACAAACTGTAGGTCAGGATCACATGGGGAACACAACTCTGATTTGTTGTTTGATATAATCTGCATTTCTTCATTGCTATCCAGGGTCACGAAATTATACATCCCCATAGGGGGGAAAAAATCTGGGAACTGCTGTTTTTCATAATTACTGTTGCAGGTTTTTTTTTACCTAACATTCTTACAGAGAATGGCCTTGGATCCGGCCATTTGAGAAACCAGCATGGTCTCTCACTAGATTTTGGACCGCCATGTCTCCATATTTTCTGGCAGTGATCTCTTGGCTGCCTAAGGATGCAGTTTTAAAGGAGAACAATTGCTTTGTGACCTTGAACTGCAATGGTTACAGTTCAATGTCAGCTCTGATATTTTCTGCTACAGCAGCTGAGTCCACTAAGAGCATAAAGGTTAAAGTTGTTGAGAGCCTGTTGATTGATAGTGTCTGGATAAAGAGTGTGTGAGTAAGAGCATTCCAGCTTGGATGCTGTTATGCTGCTGTTGTGTGCCAGACTGTATAGCCCTAGAAAATGTTGCCAGTGAGAGATCACAATGGGAAGCTATTTAGAATCTGGACTAAAATCCAAGGTTTTTCATTTATAAAATCACAAATGGGAAATAGAAATGGGTTAAATTGTACTCCATATTGCCATACACTTTTATGGTTCTACATTCCAATTCACAGGCTTTCGTTAATTAGGATCAAAAATTCTGAGTGTAAATGTCTTTGATATTTATATCACTTACTTTAACAAGTTCTTTCCATCCAAGAAAATAGCTACATTCAGCTCTAACAGAGAGACTTAGAGACCCATCTGGAAAACTGAAAGTGACTGTCTGTGTTCCAGCAAAGTACTTAAGCTCAAGCTTAATTTGACTTCATTGGGACTGTTCATGTTCTTCAGATATCTGCATGATCAGAGTACTGTCAGGTCACTTTGCCCCAAATTAGACGTTCTGTAAAAATAGGATGGCAGAAAATATCACACCAAAATAGATATATCTTTTGGACTCTTTGAAATTCTAAATCAAGTAGGTAAATTAAATTGAAAGTGAAGCAGAAAGTAAAATTGACCCGAAACATTAAAGTTAAAAAGATTTAAATTGGCTAATCTAATTTTACTTTCTAACCTGAAAGAAAACCACACAAGTAATGAAAAGTAAGCTCTTGATTACTACATCCCCGCACCCCCATTGTAATAAATCTATTGTTAACCTGTTTTTGCAACATGCTGTTGGTAAGAAAATTTATTTCTTAAAAGTATATAGGGTCAGATCTTCATCTGGTGAAGCTGGCAAATCTCCAACTGAATGTAAATTAAAGTGGTTTGATTTACTTTAGTTGAGAATCTAGCATATGATTTTTAACCAGTTATAATGATGGTTTGAAATACGTATTGGTCTCATTTTGGTTCCTTTTTCTCCATATTCCAAGCCCATTACATAAACTGTTAGTTCACTCAAGGAGGAGAGTATCAAGGAAATGGCAGGTAACCATGAATGAAAGACCTTGGAATAGCTGCTCAGGGAAGATTTTACAGGACCTTCTAGCACCCTGACGGTTGCCAGGACAGTTAGTGCCTTTGCTTTTGCTTTGCCACATTTGCCCTCATCCTAAAGAAATGTGGCTGATGGCTGAAGATCAGAGATCCCTTGGACTAAAAATAACATGTACAACAGTTTGGGGAAAACACTAAGTGGGAACTCTTGGAAAACACATTTTAATTATTTAGCATTAGTACTAAGAGACCTATGCACAAGCTCAGCTAAATAAAATCGCATTCAGTGTAGGCATATTAGGTACAACATAACAAGAAGTGGTTTTACCAACCAATAAATCAAAGCAGCAAAATGACTCCCATCCCACACTACCTGAAGTCTCATATCTTCATCCCTCTCAAAAGGTACCTTCAGATAGATGGCTACTGCAGTATGTCCTGAAGGATCAACACCTCTGGCCCAGCTTAGACCAGGTTGGGGAGTTCCAGGTTCAGATGGTCCCTCTCACTGAGGCTGCTTTTACACGTGCAGAGCTAATCCAGAGTAAATGTAAATCCTTCTTTGTCATTCTAGAGTTTACACAATCATTGCAAATCAGGAATAAACACTAATCTGGATTTGCAGTGGAAACGGTACCGATGTAAGAGTCACAAGGAGGACTGCATCAATCCCATGGTGCATTGCAGCTGAATTTCAGCACCGTAGGGAATTCCAACCAAGAGGAGAATACATTGGTCCTGTCATTAATTGTCTGGGATGTAAATTTCCAGAGGGGATTCTATATTTGTGTAGAGAGCTGAGACAGAAGGGCAGTTAGAAAGGGAGAATTGGATTCTGCTACATGGACAGCGCAGTTGAATTCCAGAGCCTTCTTCCGCTCTGATTTCTGTGAGTACAACGGATTGGTGAGGATACATCCATTTCCAGCTGCCTCCCTTCCCTGCCAATCTGAGGGTTTGGTGAGAGACCTATGTAAAGAGGGGGGCAGTAGGCCCTGGTCCTGGGTGCCTCTCCTGGCTGCTGTGTGAGCAGCTGTGAGCCTCTCTCCTCTCAACGTCCTTGCTGTGCCTATATCACTTGCTGTTGTTGGTCCCTGTCATGGATGGGTGTGATGGGATTCTCTTTGCTGCAGGGACAGAGTGGATTAAAAGGCAGCATTGGTAGCATTTTGTCACAGCCTTCTCTGTTGTAAATCTCTACCTGTGACATTTTGTCACTGAAGACTGCAGTATACCATAGAGACATTGGGTAGAGGAGATGTAAACTCTACCTGCAGTTCTCTATGGCTGTGAGGCCTCAGTCTAGATTTATCATTCCCACGATCACTATTATGGACTTAATTTAATCTGGACTAAAATAAATCCTTGAAAATTAGGATTTAAGATCCTGAAGTAAAACCTAAATCTAGTTTTACTCAGGATTAACTTTTTCCATGCACATCTAAATCCAAATTTAGAGGTGTTTACTCCTGATTAATGCTCATGTAAAAGCACCTACAGCATGCCTTGCTAACAACTTTCTCTCTCTTCTTCCTACCCCTTTCTATGCCCTCTCGTCCGGTCATTCGGACGTAGGGAGCGATCTCCTCAATGACCACTAGGAGGCAGCAAAGACTTTGCTGGGAGCATGTAGGGAGGACGCTCCCTCGCCTTCCCAGTTCGAAGTCTGTCTCAGACCAAGAAGGACGTGCAGCCGGGTGCTCCACACCCACATACCGAACTTCAGAATCTTTTGGTGCAACCGCACCAGATACTGGGCGCAGCCTCCTCTGGGATCAGGAGGAGGCGCTTTTACAGAGCCGGCCCCCGGGCTCAGGCCAGATCGTCTCGGAGAGGGGACTCCTCGGAGATACCCCCCCGGACTCCCCAGCGCCTCCGCAATGGCAGAAGCCGCCAAAGCCCACCATGTGGCTGCCGGACGGGCGCCCAAACCAAGGGCTGAAACCGCCCCAGCGGCTACCAGACAGCACATGGCCACCAGGCCCAGGCCTGAGGATGCTGCCGCGGCGGCGCCAGCAGCACACAGGCCCAGAACTGAAATGGCTGCGGGGCTGAGGGAAACTGAAAGTGAGCCCTCTCACTCCGTGCAGCGGGCACAAGCCGCCCTCAGCCCGCATGAATCCCTGGATCACGAGGACTCTGAGGAGGTAGCATCCGCTGCCTCCTCCCAAGTAAGGGGGAACCAAGGGGATAATGAGCCCAGCGCCTTCCAGCAGGCCCAGCTGGAAGCCCTCAGGGCGATGATGGGAGCACTCTCGCTTATCGAGAGCAATCAAAGGGCCCACAAGCGCCCCCATAAGAGACCCTTGGGGCGGCCCCCTAAGGGACCCTTTAAAGGAACTTCCCAGTCAGCAGGGAAATGGAAAAACAGGTGCCCTCCAATAAACCGGGCCTCACTGGCAGACCTGCTGGGCTCCTCCTCGGCTGAGGAGGAGGATCTCTACTCTTCCCCCGAAGAAGGGGAAATCTCAGGGGACTCTTCAGCTGCAGAATCCCCTCCCTCGGCCAAGAGGCCTCGAGTTCCTCATAAAAGGACTCCCTGCCCTCCCTTACCCTCCTCCACCGCTTCCCAAACTATCCGAGAAGATATATCTCAGGATTGGGAGGAAATCCTCTCCAAAGGGCATAAGGACCTAGGCAGGGAACTTCCCCATGACCAAGGCCCAAAATTGATAAGAAGGGCAGAGAGGGTGCTGAAGGTCACCCCCAAAACTCCAAAGAAAGGAGAATCAGACTCTTTTTCAGAAGGAGAAGAAGATTCAGACAGGGATTACATCCCCAAACTAGACCATAACACCTCAGGAGCCTCCTTAGACAAGGCCTTCAAAAAAAATTATCAGGGCCCAGTGGAAGCACCCTAATAAGTCATTTAAATTAACAAGGCCTCAGCAGACCGTATATGCCTTTACTAAACGGAGCAAACCCGTCTTTGCCCTGCCCCAAGTGGACGCTGCAGTGGCAGCCCTCGCCCGCCAGTCAGTTTTCCCCGCCAAGAGCGTCTTCTTACCAAAGGACCTAACAGACAAAGGACTTGAGATTGGCCTTAAAAAAAGCTATGAGGCCATGGCCAATGTACTTCGCATGGCTACCACCACTTCCTATGTGTCCAGAGCAGTGATGAAGTGGTTTAAAATGGGGAAGGACCCCAAGCTCTCTAAAGCCCAATCCAGAAAGCTCGCCACTAATGTGACACTGGCCCAGGCTTTCCTTATGGACTCCTTTATGGACATTTTAACATGGGTGGCCAAAGGGATGGCTGCCAGCGTGGCAGCCAGGCGTAGACTATGGCGAACTGATGCCCACGCCAAAAATCTGCTAGTGAACAGCACCTTCAAGGGAGGCAAGCTGTTCGGCACGGCACTAGACAAAGCCCTAACTGAAGCTTCAAATAAAGACAAAAAGCACACTCTAAACCAGGTTCAGTCCACCAGAAATCCTTTTCGCCCCTTTTTTTGTTTTCAACAGGGCCAAAAGCACTATCAATACCCCGCGCAATCCACCTGGAATACCGCTAACTGCATACGATACCAGAGGGGCAGAGGCGCCAAGTTCAACAGACCAGCGGCTCAGCACCAACAAAACCGCCGCTCAGGATCGCCGCAACACCAGCAGGAGTCCTGACTATACCACATCTTCCTGCTCCGCCTCTCAAAGGATCGGCGCCTGTCTACTAGATTTTGCACCAAGGTGGGTCCAAGCCACCACAGACGCTTGGGTCATTCGGACCGTCTCAAGAGGCTACTCTATCGAGACAAAATACTCCCCGCAAGAGGTCTTCAAAATGTCCCCCCGCTCTCATAATCCCCTCAAACACAAGAACATACTAGCAGAAATCACAAGGCTCCACCACCTGGGGGCAAAAGAGAGAGTGCCATGGCACGAGCACGGACTGGGGGTCTATTCCATCTTCTTCCTGGTTCAGAAGAAAGCCAGATCCTGGAATGGGGTTCTAGATCTGAAGCGTCTCAACAGAGCACTACGCAGGCAACGCTTCAGGATGGAAACCCTCCATTCCATATCCCTAACCCTTTCCAAGGGCGACTGGATGGCATCCCTGGACCTGCAAGACGCTTACCTCCATGTACTCATCCTTCCGGCACACAGGAGGTGGCTCAGATTTTGTTACGACGGCCAGCACTGGCAATATTGAGCTCTCCCCTTCGGGCTGGGATCAGCGTCTCACACATTCATGAAGGTCCTCGTCCCCCTCATAGCGAAGCTCAGATTGGAGGGCATAGCAGTCTACCCATACTTAGACGATCTACTCGTCAAAGCTCGCACACATCTCACTCAAACCAGGAGATGCCTCGAGAGTCATGGCTTTATCATCAACACACTCAAGAGCCATCTCACACCTGCCCAACATCTGGAGCATTTGGGAGTGGTATTCGACACCTGCCAAAACAGAGTGTTCGTCCCATTCCATCGCCAACTCAAGCTGCTGAATCTTATCTCAGCGATTCGAGACCGCCCGCAGGTGCCACTCCTCACCTTGGCTTCCCTAGGGCTAATGATCTCGCTCATACACCATCTCCAATGGGCTCGTTTCCATTCTCGCCCACTCCAGGCCCTTCTCAGGCCCTGGCAAGCTGCCATCATCAACAACACACCAGTGTCCATTCCTCTCAACCGTGCAGTACGCCAGTCGCTATCTTGGTGGGAACAGACACAGATTCTACAACGGAGTCCCTCTCTCAGAGCCAGAAAGAGTAATACTCACCACGGATGCCAGCCTGTTCGGATGAGGAGCCCATCTTGCCGCCCACACGGCTCAGGGCGCTTGGTCGAACCGCGAACTAGAGCACAGCATCAACTGGCTGGAGCTCAGAGCGATCCGCCTCGCCCTGCTCCACTTCGCCACGTGTCTACGGAACTAGCATGTGCTTGTCTTCACAGACAATACAACAGCTCAGGCCTACGTAAACAATCAGGGGGGATCCAGAGCCTCATCCCTTCACAAGGAAGCCTCCCTTCTCCTCAGTTGGGCGGAGGACAATCTACTCTCCCTGATGGCCAGACACATCAGGGGCCAAGACAATGTAGAAGTGGATTGGCTCAGCAGACAGGAGATAGACCCGGGGGAATGGTCTCTCTCCCCACAAGCCTTCAACCTCGTGGTAACCACCTTCGGGGCCCCAATAGTGGACCTCTTCGCCTCTGCCACCAATCACAAGACGCAGAGATTCTTCACCAGGAGCCCACACCCCGAGGCGGAGGCTCATGATGCCCTATGTCGCCCATGGCCCCAGGGCCTGCTGTACGCCTTTCCCCCCTTTCCACTCCTAGGGAGGACAATCAGCAGAGCCAAGAAACAACAGGCCACAGTCATCGTAATAGCCCCATTCTGGCCTCGCAGACCGTGGTTTCCAGACCTCCACAACCTGTCCAAAGGAAACTATCTTCCCCTACTGGTGACACCAAACCTTCTCACCCAGGGGCCTCTTCAATACAAACAACCTGAATTCCTGAGGCTAACAGCCTGGCTATTGAGTCCTCAGCACTCCGATCCCTAGGATACTCCACACCGGTAATCCAGACCCTCCTTGCCTCTAGGCGCCAATCCACTAGAAGGATTTACCAGTCAACCTGGTCTCTCTTTGTTCAGTGGTGCCAATCACATCATATTCCACCTCGTAATCCTTCCACTCCGCAAATCCTCCAATTCCTCCAGGAAGGACTTGACAAGGGACTCCGCCCTAACACACTATCCAGGCAGCTATCGGCTATCGACAGCACTCTAACAGCCTCCTCCAGCCAACGCTTCTCCGCACATCCTCACGTCAAACAATTCATAAGGGCGGCCAACCGTTTAGCACCACCAGTAGAACATCGTTTCCCTTCATGGAACCTTAACGTGGTTCTCAAAGCCCTAACGGGCCCTCCCTTCGAACCACTACACCAAGTTTCTCTTTACTTTCTCTCAATCAAAATGGCTTTTCTCATCGCAATAACATCAGCGAGAAGGGTCTCAGAAATTGCTGCCCTTTCTATCAACCCAGCCTTCTGCATATTTAGGAAGGAATCAGTGATACTCAGATTGGACACAACCTTCCTTCCCAAGGTCCCCTCCTTTTTTCACCTAGCCCAGGAAGTGATCCTTCCTTCTTTCTGCCCTAAGCCCCACCACGCCCTGGAAAAGCTATGGCACACCCTAGATGTTCGAAGGGCACTCAAAATGTATATGGAGCACATTTAGGAAGACATCTTCCCTACTAGTGAGCTACCATCCGCACTCCAGGGGTAAAAAAGCCTCTAAGGCAGTTATCTCTAAATGGATCACAGCATGCGTAGCGGACGCTTATAGAGCCTTAGACTTAGTGCCACCGGCCAGAACCTTGGCCCACTCTACTCGTTCAGCCTCCACTAATTGGCCTTTTCGAGCTAGGGCTCCTACCTTCGAAATTTGCAGAGCGGCAACGTGGAGGAGTCTCCACACGTTCACGAAGTATTATAAAATCGATCGCTTTGAATCAGCAGAAGCCGCCTTTGGGAGGCGGGTGCTTCAGGGACTCCTAGATCCCCAATAAGCGCCCAGTCCCCCCCGTTTTTTCCGTACTGCTTTGGTACCTCCCTACATCCGAATGACCGGACGAGAGGGCATAGAAAGAGGAACTGGCTCCCTTACCTTGGGAATTCTCTTTCTATGTCCCTCGAGGGAGGTCATTCGGCCCACCCAGGTAATACTTGGGCGCTGAGATAAGGTTTACTGTTCTTAATCAAGTTTTCCTGTTGCCCCCTCGGGGGCCTGTTATCGAATATCTGTTAAGTTTAGCAGCTGAGCAGTTGTTCCTCGGCTTGTTACTCCTGGGAAGGTGAGGGAGCGTCCTCCCTACGTGCTCCCAGCAAAGTCTTTGCTGCCTCCTAGTGGTCGTTGAGGAGATCGCTCCCTACGTCCGAATGACCTCCCTCGAGGGACATAGAAAGAGAATTCCCAAGGTAAGGGACCCAATTCCTCTTTCTATTAGGGTAGTTATGTTAGTAGACTCCCACACTTCAAAACACCCTGTGGAGCACTCTTGAGGATCAAGGTGTCCGTGTTCAAGATGCCAAAGTGCCATTGATAATTCGTGGGAACTAGACACCAGATGCACTTAGATACTTTAAACATCTCTCTCTTGGACAGTTATGAGACTTGAGTGCCACTGAATGTCAATAAGACTTTGGATCCTTAGGCACTGTGACAATTTTATCCACAGTCCCTTGCACACAGATTGACTCGGACATTCTCCTCAAGTTACTGCCACTTTTTTCCTGCAGGACTCAGAGGAGCAAGGCTCTTGCTCTGTGCAGCTACTTCACTGAGGGAACACAATTTGCTTTCCACTTAATCCACAGCAATGCCCTGAATTACTTTCTTCTTGAAACTGCTTTAAAAATGTGTGTTCAAAATTAAGGGATTCCCTCTGTCTGGTTGTTCCTGTGTAGAGTAAACCCTAGCTCACACTGACAGGGCCTCGCATTATTACAATACCTGTTATGATTAATGTTGTGTGAAGCATATTTTGCATAACTGCTGCAAGTAGCCAAGAGCTAAATGCAGTAGATAGATGATGATACCCTGATAACAGTGAACCTTTGAAGTGCTGAACATATAGATTAGGCCTTTAAGTTCTTGGACTCTGATTCATCTCAAAACAAAAATCCTAAATCTCTTTTTTCTTTATTCACAGCAGCACAAGAAGCTAGAGCCAACTGTTAACCAAAGTTAGACACTAGCTAGTGTAGAGTACGAGCTTATTTACAAATAAAGTATAATAAAAATATAAAAAGTACAAGTTTATCGAAATGAATACAATTACAAATCCACATGCATCCAAAATCCATTTAACAAAATACATGCCTGCATAATTGCACACAACTGATTACCATCAAACAAGGATAAAACATAGTAATATCATATAATTAATACAGCTTATGACATCGGTACTCCTCCTACTAATTAAGTTTAAATCCTTTCTTCCTGAGTTTCTGCACAGCATAAATATAAGAGGCTAAAGCACTCAGTACCTCAAAAGTTGTATTTTGCAGGGCCCAGATGGTCCTTTGAAAGTTAACCATATGACCAGCAAGATCTCTCAGCGGCATTAAATACCTGTCTCAATTCTTTATAAAGTGGGCAGTTCCAGAGAATATGAATAATATCCTCCATCTCTTTAAGGGTACATGAACATAACCTCTGCGCATATGGAATTCGTGCCCAGCAACCTTCCTGTACTGCAAATACTGAATTGTTCAAATCGCAGCCTAGTTAAAACCTCCTGATGTCTTGAATAATTCATTAGAGCAAGATAGGTAGCCCATTCCCCAACCATCTTTATACGTCTATAAAGCTTAGAACATTTTAGCAGACCTGCTGTTGCAGCATCCTGTTGCATTGAGATATCAAGAAACCTTTGTATTATATTTTGTTTGTCATAATGCAGCAGTAGCGGATCATCACAGGTCCACCTATCCCCTAATCCTGTGTGGGTGAGTTCTTCTTTTATACTTAATATCCAGGGGAAAGAAAGCCCTGATTCCCCCAAAGCATCCAGTAGGGCGTGCTTAGGGAGTCTCTTCGGTGAATACCCACTCATTTTTAATCAATATTGAATCAAACCTAGCAACAGTTTGAATATTAGTTGAACCTGTTTCCGGTCTGAGCATCGAGACTGAAAGGAGCATTTTAAGAAAGGTATTTTGGGCCTTTACATCTGTAACTGCTGCTCTGTCCTCTAGTCCCCATATTTCTGCTCCATAAAGAAGGATTGCCTCAGGCTTCAGCTTCCTCGTTTTTAAAACTTCCACCCACAGTTTCCCCTTGGTGAAAAACAACACAAAAAACCTCCAGAAAGTAAAGGCTTATGACAAAGATAGTGACAAATCAGTATGCAGTTGATCTATCCAAAGATAAGGTGGTTTCAGACGTGACGGGTGGTGGCCCCGTCCCGGAATCACCCGGTGATTCCCCGCCGGGATCACACCGGCACATCCAAGAGACTAATCCCGGCGGGGAATCGGGGAGGGGGTAGGGCCGTGCGATGCAACGTGCGGCCGCACGGCCCCCCCCCATGCTCCTTCGCCGCCCGCCCTCTAGGGAGACGGGCGGGCGCCGCGGCCAATACAGCCGCAGCGCCCGCCCGCCTTGATCATGGCCCGGAATCCTGCCACGGATTCCGGGCCATGGTATCTGTCCAGACGGGATGAGCCCCTTCATCACGGCGGGGAATCACATTCATCACACGATCGGGACCGCTCCCGCTGGGACTGCCGATCGCGTAGTGAATGTGATTCCCCGCCGCGATTGATGGGGGTGAACATCTGGGGGGGGGGAACTTCCGTTCCCCGCATCAGACGTAACGAGACCTTGCTCTCCCGGTGGGAATTCACCGTGGTTGAGCGTGATCTCGTAACGTCTGAAAATACCCATAGTCTTAGCCCATGTACCTTCTCTGCAATGGGTAGCCTCCTCACTTGTGGTGATGTCCACGATGATGAGCAGTCAATAGGAAAAATAGTTCCTCTCCAGGCCAGCAGTGGTGATCTATATTTCTGCCAATGGGTGTCATCAAACAGTGATAAAAGATGCTCCCTCTATCCCATGTTTGAGTGTATTGCCTCCTTAGCTCTTCCAACCCCAAATGTTAATTATTGTGCCTGGATGTCAGGGGGAGGGCTAGGGGAAAGAGAGAAAGGAGCAGGGTCGACAACACCCATACACCCCCGTTACCCTCGCACACACCCTGGCTCGACACGCTGGAGGATTCTCTCGAAATCTTACTGCCCATCAGGATAGTGTGTGGACCTCTTGGCCTTACAGAGGCCAGGTCCCTATCATCATAGAGCGCCAAGCGTTGAAAGGAGCTTTGGGCCACACCCACGCTCACAACACGCAAAACCCACACTCCGGGCGGGAGTGAGGAAGGATATGTGCGGGCTGTGGAGGAAGGCAGGGGGAAGGGGGCCCGAGGGCTATGGGGTTCCAGGGGAGGGCTGCCACTCTGGGAGAGGGGAAGGGTCACGAGTCCAAGGGAGGGGGAAGGACGCTCACTCGGCCACACTTAATCTGCATGCTCTCTCACCCACTTGCTCTCAATCACACACAGGGAAGAAACAAGGGATCACAACAATTACAGTCTATATAGGATCACAATCGCAATATACCAAAGGCTTCACAGTGTTTATTTATTTTATTTATTCAATTTGTATCCCGCCCCTCCTGCGAACAGCTCGGGGCTGCTAACAAGTTAATTATAAAACAATTTATAAATTTATAAACAATATAATAATAAAACCAATCCATAAAAACACTACAATAAAACAGGCTGGGATAATAAATAAATAAGGGTGGGGGAAGATAAAACACCCCCTCCCCCACCCCACCCCTTCCCCAAAGGCCTGGGTGAACAGCCAGGTCTTACAGATTTGCCGAAATGTCAAAAGGCTTGGGACCAGGCGAGCTTCGTCCGGGAGGGAATTCCAGAGACACGGCGCGGCCACCGAGAATGCCCACTCCATCACCCCCAGACTCCGAACCTGCCGAGCTATGGGAGGGCGAACCCCCACAACCAGGGGGGCCGACACCTCCCTCGCCCTCCCCACCACCATCACCTCCGTCTTATCGGGGTTGAGCTTCAGTCTGCTCTGCCACATCCACTCCGCCACAGCCTCCAAACACTGGGATAGCAACGAGATGGCAGGGTCTGGGTCAGCTGAAAAAGAGAGGTACAACTGAGTATCATCAGCATATTGGTGACATCGCACCCCGAACCCTCTCACAACATCCCCCAAGGGCTGCATGTATACATTAGACAATAATGGAGACAGAATAGAACCCTGCGGAACGCCGCAGGATAAGGTGCGGGGGCAAGATAACTCAGCTCCCAGCACCACCTGCTGGCTTCTCCCCGAGAGGAATGAGTGGAACCATTCAAGAACAGTCCTGTCCAGACCCCCCAGGTCACGCAGCCGTCTCAGCAGCTGTCTCAGCAGCAACTCATGGTCCACGGTGTCAAAAGCGGCCGAGAGATCTAGCAGGATGAGAAATGTTGAACATCCTGCATCCATCTCCCGGCGGAGGTCGTCGACCAAGGCCACCATCGCCGTCTCGGTGCCATAGCCAGGGCGGAACCCAGATTGGAAAGGGTCCAGGAACCTAATGCTGTCTAGATGCGCCTGGAACTGGGTCGCCACCACCTGCTCAATAACCTTCCCTAAAAAGGGAAGGTTAGAGACAGGACGGTAGCTGGTAGTATGCACAAACTCTCTACTACTTAGCTTTCGCTAGTGGCCGGTTTCTTCGTCTCGGTCACCAGTGCCGAGTGCTTCTCGACGTTAGTATTTATCCCTTGAACCCCGGACCCTACGCGGGCCCACAGGCGTGCGGAGTGACGCACTGGGGGCGTGGCCACACTCCCCGTGCTGGAAGAGTCTGAACCCACATCCTGCTTGAGCACAACGGTGGAGCGTGTCCTGCGCCATCGGCGGGGACGGAGCCAGCAATGCGAGTCCAGGTGGAGCCCGGGGGGGCGGAGGCAGCGTCCTGGTTCAGCCTCAACGAGCGCGCCCGCCAGCGCCGCCCGCACGGGGGCATAACACTGGAATCCAAATTCTGGTCTATTGATTTCTTGTAATTAGGTTTTTATGTTGCGCTTGTTAATCTGGGCACCTACGGGTGCTTTCACACATTACCCTGCCTGCCTGTAACAACGATGTGAAGTGGTACAGATGTAAATTCCTAGAGCAGGGGTTTTACAATACTCCGTCTGCCTGCAGTAGCATTTACTCTAACTCTGGCCAGGGAGAGGCTGAGGCTGGTGGTGGAGCATATGATGTTTCAATGGAATGGAATGGAGAGCGCTGCTGCCTGCCAGGGGTCAGTTAGGTGGCAAAACACTTTGACACTCAAGTGGTTAATTAGCAGCAACCCCCTCCCTGTCCACTAACTGAAGCTTTGGTATCTCATTAGCTGATGAGTGCTAGGACTGCAGCGAGTAAGAGACCCATTCACATGCTATTGAAGCATGGGCATGAGCCCATAAGCTCAGGCAGTTCCTGTTTTTCCACGAACAGCCATCCTAGTTTTGACATTTATCCAGGCCCAGGTTTATATTAAGATAAGCACAGGATTGAAAAGAATGATACATAGGAGGCTAATGTAACATGTGTAAGTACCCTTAAGTCCCATGCATTATAATACCAGCTGCCTTTTTCACAAGATGAGAGGAGGGAATAATTATTGAGGCCCCCTGCAACAAACGCGCACATCCATAATCCACAGCAGATACTAGTCAGAAACTATAGATCTTTGTCATTCCTCCTATGTAGTGAACTGGACTATCACGATGCTGCAAGTGTCAATGATCGATGCCAAAAGATATGTGACCAGTGGGACAGACTGGGAACAATTACTCAGAAAAGAAGAGAGGCACTAGAGGTAAATTTGACATTATTACACAGCCCAGTCTATAACTATTAAGTGTAAAGCACCAAGACACAACTGGTGCTGAATTAATAATAATAACAATAATAATTAATAATATAAAACCAAATCCTTTGAGATAACAATTTTAGGTGAATACTAATGGCCGTTTTTACATGGACACCCCTCCTCTGCTGGGTGTGCGGTGGAGCGTCCGTGTACACACTGTGGTGGTGGTGGGTGGGGGAATGTGTGTTCATCCATGTGAACCGCACAGGCGGTGGGTGAGCTCCCGGCAGACACCCACTTCCACCCATTACCCACCCATGGAGCCATCTGGCAAACCGGAGGAGGATCCATGGGTGGAGATAAGTGGATGTGGATTCCCATGGGCGCACACCCACCTCCACCCACTGTGGCAACAAACCCATCCCCCCACCCACCACTGCCCATGTAAAAAGGGCCAATGTCTGGAATCCAGACTCCATCAACCCCTTTCCCTAGATCTCCATTTCAGATTGATATGGTTTCATTTGTAAACAGATGGACTTGCTTGGGCTGCCAAAGGCAATTATGAAGCAGCTCCAACCTGAATTTGGCCCCCAACTGACAGTACCACCCTTTGGAAGTTTGATTCGTTGCCGTAATAGGCACTAGGTAACTTTAAAATTCAGCCCTGGATACAAAGCTCTAACAGTGTGTGGGATGTGATAGTGGTCAGGTTTTGGTAGATCCTCTGTTGGAGGTGGTGCTCAAGGGGTGAAATCCAAATTACTAAAAGTCCTAGACAGTGGGAAACACTCTGACACCCCAGGACTGGGCTGAGTATGTATTCAGAAAGGTATAGTCAGTAATAACGAACAGAATTTAATTTTTCAAGTGTATACATAAGGAAAAAATACTTAAAATAAAACAAGCGGATAAAAAGCGATCACTTTGATGCTGAAAGTGCAAAGACCTATTTTTAAGTATGTGCTGGGAATAATTTCACTGACTTTGGGATGTTTTAATGTGTTGCAAACCCCAAACCTGAGACATCCAAAATTTAGGCCCAAGGCGCCAGAGTTGCTATATGTGTGCGTGCTTAACAATCCACTTATTTGTGTGCATTCGTTAAAATTACCAGAGGACAGAGAAATTGCTGGAAACAATTGATCAACTTCACCTGGAGTTTGCCAAGAGAGCTGCCCCATTCAACAACTGGATGGAAGGTGCCATGGAAGATCTACAAGATATGTTCATTGTTCATAGCGTAGAGGAAATTCAGGTAAATAGTGACTTGATTTTAATTTGTAATCTTAAGGGAGTGAACAAACAAATAGCTGTTTTCTTCTTACTGTGAACTAATACTGAGTCAGCATGCAACTTTTTCATGACAGTGTTGCAACATATCATTAATCAAGGAAAAACTTATTCACATGATAGTTTTTTGCAAGTTCTCTCTTCGCTGCTACACAGAATTGTTTGCAGAGTTGTGTGTGTGCTGATGAATGAGGAAATCCTACTTATGACTACCTAGCCAACACTGAAATATGAAATCTCATACTTTCCCCCTTTTGTTGTTTCTTTCAGAGTTTAATCACTGCTCATGAACAGTTCAAAGCCACTTTGCATGAAGCAGATGGTGAAAGGCAGGCAATACTATCAATCCATAATGAAGTTGAGAAAGTTATTCAGAGTTACAGCCTCAGAATAAGTTCAAACAATCCTTATAGCACTCTTAGCCTGGATGAGATCCGTGCCAAATGGGATAAGGTACTGTAGTTTAAATGTGGAAATGAATCTCCATAAATAAGAGTAATGACCGCTTGAAAGGATGAATCATTACTGTTTCATTTTTAAAAATCTATGAAAAAATGTGAATGGTTTATCATTAGAAGTTAAAAATCCCTCTGGATTCTCTTTATCAAATGTAATCTTAATATTTTTTTTTAAAGGTTTTCCAGGTTTTTTTGGTTTTAGTTTTGCATATTTTCCTTTTAGAAATGAAAACTCACAGTACACTTACGGGGGAAATAGTAACTTGAGTACTCCCATCCAGGCACTGAGCTGTACGTACGTAGTAGTAAATGTTTGCAAGACAGGGCTCTAATATATTATAACTACAAGAAGATATGTCAGGGTTTCTGTTATGGTGTAATGATGTGCCAGGTAGGTTAGTAGCTAAGAGCTACCAAGATGTGTCTTTATTAAACCTTAATGAATTCCATGCCATGCCTAGTGCTTCATCCTTTCCTGAAATAAAATGACAAAAAGAAATCAATTTCCACTTCATCTCTCTATCTGTCTCTCTTCACCTTAGTCACTATGGGTAAAAACAAATGTGCAGGCGGCTGGATGGCTCCCCAGCCCGGGGAAGAAAACCTTGGCCGCCACTCTCTGGGTTGGCGAGCAGCACAGAACAAACGTGCCTGCTGCCAGGAGAGCCGTCCCACTGCTTGCGCAACCCAGGTAGACAGGGAACACAACAGATGTACAGGCGCCTGGCCCCGCCCCGCTTCCAGTGCCACGCCATGACGTGTAGTCATGGCAAACAGTAATGGTGTGGATAGGCAGGACTGAAAACACGTGCGTGGGCCCAGGTGGGCGATCCTTGGCCCAGGATACGCCTCCGGAGTTTTCTCTGAGGATGCATCCCGGGCCAGCCGCCTGGGGCAGAGGCAGGCTCACATATGATGGTGTGTGACTACACGTGCCAGTAGGTCCCGGGCCAAAGCAGGCCACGGGTGCAGCGTCATGTCTGTTAACACTGTATGGATCTTCTGGGTGAATGGTGCTCAGTAGTCACGCAAGGAGAAGTTAGTGGATATCTCTTTATACAGCACAACTCTTTATTTTAAAGGTTCTGGCAAGTAACAGACAAAAGCAATTGTACTAAAGATCGATCAGGAAAAGACAGTACAGGCCATGATCCTACTTTGGTTAAATAAGAAAAATACATATCATTTGCTAATTGCTGAGAGCAAGCAGACAGTTCTGATAATTCAACTAATTATTATTTTTATTATCTGCTCAGTAGGGCTGTAATTGGACTACTCTGGCATAAATGATTTGAGGATTGCGGCCTAAATTTTTCTTGGAAGAAAGAAGGGAGGGGGTAGGGATAATGAACATAGAAAACAATCTGTCTCTGCCATACTATTTTTAAAAACATGATCTCTTGTATGCCATCCTTTCTTTTTCTTGTTGACAGGTGAAACAACTTGTGCCTCTAAGGGATCAATCTTTGCAGGAGGAGCTAGCCCGTCAGCATTCTAATGAACGCCTGCGTCGCCAATTTGCTGCCCAGGCCAATGTCATTGGGCCATGGATCCAGAACAAGATGGAGGTTAGTATGATCAAGAACAGGCTACAGAGACTAGCATTTACAGTTTTTCTTGGAAGGATGCACAGACAGGTGCATAGCTACAATAGAGTAAGGACGTTGAGCCAAGGCATCGGACTTTGATGGGAACCTTTGCAAGTGATCTGAGCGCTACTAGGAAACTTTCAGAGGGGAAGGGAGCGGGGCCTCAACACTGTCCCCGCCCACTCTGAAAATTCATAGTGGCACTCATTGCTTAGAAAGGTCCCTGCCAAGAATGAAGTTTTTTTGGGGGGGAGGGGGGAGTGTTTTCAAATTGCCCCCCACCCTGTCTCCTTGCCCTTAGGGAGGCTCATAATTGGGCCTGTAAATGAAAAACTAAATGAGCCCAGGCCCTCCACAGCCTACTACACCGCTGTGCGTAGAATATATATAAATATTTATATATATATAATTTTAAAAAATAAAATAAATAAATAAAATATATGACCTCTGATAGCCCTGTAGAACATTGGCATGCGGGAGGAGGGAGTGGGTAGACAGCATGTCAAGGGGGACAATTGTGCTTACTTTCAGAAATTAAAGTACTTACGCAGACATTTTCTTACCTGTAAGTGCAATTATTACTTTCTGGCCTTAGGCCTCACACACTCATTTGAGTCTTCGGACATCTTGGGGCGTTTTTAGACAATATGTAATTTCTCCCAGACTTCAGAGTCTGGGAGAAACAAAATTGTGCAGGAGAGTGTGTGTGTGTGTGTGTGTGTGTTCGATGTTCACAGCGCTACTGGAAGTCGGCCAGGTGCCGTTCAAACAGCGGGTGCCGGGGAACTCATGCATGGGTGGAGATCTGGACTTGTAAAACCTTGATATTGAGGTTTCACAAGTCTGGCTCTCCATCCGTGCGCATGTTCCCTGGTGCCCGCTATTTTCAATGGTGCCTAGTAGCAGCTTGAACATCTAAACCCCGCAGTGTGCAATTTTGTTTCTCCCAGACTCTGAAGTCCAAGACAAACTGTGTCTCATCTAAAAATGCCCTTAGTCATTAGACTAAGAAACTGAGGGTGAAAACCTGGAACACATCTTACTTCTACAGAGAGAGCAATAAAATGCACAGGGTGGCAGTGCCCCCCCCCCCCCCCATTCTTCTTGACTACAGGCCTGCACTCCACCATTGTGTACAGGTTAATGGAATACTACTGTATTGATAACACTAGTATAATCTCTTTTCAAGAGACTTCAGGATAGCCAAAGCTTACTACAAACCACACATTTCTAACAAGGCCAAATCCTTTTAAAAGATGTTTTTGGAAAGAAAAGAAAATATTGATGGATGGGGGAAGTGATTGGTTGGCTTTGGATACAGCAGTCTGATAGGACCATTTGAGAAGACAAGACAGAATCAGAGGTCCAAAGGGCAATAATGCACACAGGGAAGATTTTCAAGCTGCTCTCTGTACCTTTACAAGTCTTTCCCCACATGATTATTATTATGCTCTTAATTTTGTGCTCAGATACAAGGATGCCACTTCCCTTGTGGGGTGCAGTCTGTTCCCATAAAAGGCAATGGGAGTTTTGCCATTGACCTCTGCAGCTTCAGGATTGCAGCTGTGAACTGAGGGCAGAATTGGTTTTCCTTCTGAGGAATTTTCATTGTCGCTGGTTCATGCTGTAATGGTATTTCATTCATAATTGTAAATATACGATAAGACAGCAATGCTTGAGCTCAATTTGACTTCTTTTTGTGTGACAGGAAATTTCCCGAAGCTCTGTTGAAATGACAGGGCCTTTAGAGGACCAGATGAATCAACTGAAGCAGCATGAGCACAACATCATCAATTACAAATCTAATATTGACAAACTGGAAGGAGACCATCAAGTGATACAAGAAGCCTTGGTGTTTGACAACAAGCACACTAATTATACAATGGAGGTAGACAAAGATGCACTTCTGTGCTCATAAGATTGTTCTGTACACAAAGTTTCATGTATGCAGTGCAACCTCACTGGCCTAATAGGATTGTCTGGGTGTGACAGTAAGCAGAATGTTGATGATTTTTCTAGTTATTTGCAGCTGTGAAACTAAAATATTATAACAGGGTCCCGAGTCCTGGGGCAAGTTTTTCCAGATCCAGCCCCCGCAAAGACTTGGGCCCACACAGGGACCTTCACTGCTTGCCTTTATTTCCGTCTCCAACACAGTGCCATGTACACACAACAGTCCTGGTGCCTCTCCCTAAGGCTCCGCCTGGCTAAGCACAGTCGCTCCTGGCCAGGCATCAAACCCCACAGTCTCCACTCTGTCTCTAGCTCAGGCTACCAGCTCAGTCACCTACACCCTGCAGCCTCTCTCTTTGCTCCATTCTTTGCTTCAGCCTACCGGCTCAGTCGCCTACACCCTGCAAGTAAAATCTTTCCTCAGGAGGGCCAGGATCAGTCCCTCCTGAAGCCAGCTAGTGAAGCAAGACAGGGACCTCCCTGGCCCCCAGCCATAGCTACAACCATTCAGCTTTCCAGCTTCTGGGAACCCCAGCTATGCCCATCCCAGCTGGCCCTTCTCCCCCAGGCCCTGGAAGCTAGCTCACCTGAGACCCCTCAAGGTGCCATCCTGTGCCACCTCAGTGGCTATGCCCTCCAGGCCCACGCTGCCTTTTCTTAAAGGGCCAGAGTCAGGCACCCAGCCTGACCCTGCTACACAGATTAATAAGGTTCTGCATGTCTCGCACACGGAGAGGGGGGCAGTCCAGCCATTAGGGCTCTGAGCTAGGACTTTGGAGGTCTGAGTTCAGTTCTTTGCTCCCTACCCGAGACTTTTTTGTGTGACGTTGAGTAAGTCATTTAATCTTTCTCTGCCTCAGTTCCCCATCTGTGAATGGGGATAAGAGTATTACCCTTCCTCTCAAGGTGTTGTAATGCTAAATATATTTAGATTGGGAGGCACACAGATATTGTGGCAATGAGGCTGTACAACTACCCTAAATTGATAATTTCCGTGACAAAAAAAATGACACTTGGGCTTTTTAAAAAATGTATTTATTTCATAGAATAAAATGCTGTGTTCCTTTCTGGCCAACCCACTGATCTTGCTCAGAGGGAGCTTCTTGTGCAGGATCAAGGCCTAAGATTCTTCCTTGAATTTTACAGACTGGACTGTAGTCTGGGGTGATAAAGCATGGGGTTCATAAACTGTCAGGTCCATTAACAGCTATTAGCCAAGTAGGTTTAGAGGACACAAATTGTTACTGTTGGGAGCTGAGAGTGGACCATTGGTCTGACCAAGTATGACACTACTTGTGTTCTTAATTAAACATGGTCGATTAATGCCTATTAGCCAAGTAGGCTGGGGGATGTGCAACCTCTGACTGTTGGGACCTGGAAGTGAACAGCAGGGAGTGAATAACTTCATTATGACCTGCTGGCTACTTCTCCAAAGCGATTGAGAATGGATGCTTTGCCATACCCCTCAAATGCTGTTCTGTTAGGGACAGGATGGGGTTGCCGTTCATGAGTTTGCTATCCTCTTTTCATCGCATTTTGACCCAGGAAATCATGATTTCATAAGTATCCACGTTGTAAGATTTGTAAGTATCCACGTTGTCTCTCCTACAGCATATTCGCGTTGGATGGGAGCTGCTACTGACCACTATTGCACGAACTATCAATGAAATTGAGAATCAGATCCTTACGAGAGATGCCAAGGGTATCACCCAAGAACAAATGAATGAATTCAGAGCATCGTTTAATCACTTCGACAGGGTACGATAGTCCTATTTCTTTCTCATCTCACTGGGTGTCCAAAAAGAAAGTTAGTATAATTTTCCAGATACCACCATTTTGCCATGAGGATACATTAAACCATTTTTTAATTTCTAAAAATAACAAAGATAAATAAGAGCATGAATATTCTCTTAAAATAGCATTTATTATACTGATGGTTAACAAAGGGTTTAATTTTGCTTTGAATTTAGAATTCATAGAAAATGATATCAGGTGGGCAGTATGTTTCAAGATGTTAAAATGTTTAAGGGGATTTAATGCCTTTATAAGTACTGAGAAGTGATGTGATCCTTACATTAATGCAGCATCTTGTTTAACATTCCTCTAGCGGTTAACACATATTACCACCTAATTTTTCTTGTTAGAAAAAAAACCAAATTAATAACTCCCCCACCTCCACTCTGAAACATTTGAGTGATAATTTTCAAGGAAAATCCTCCTTACGTGTGTATGTGCTGGATTTGTCAGTTCTCTTAGGAATGACTACAGTGGGTGAATGTAGCACACTTTCTCCCCCTGCCGCAGACAGTCCTCCGGTTGGGTAGCTCTACCTTTGACCAGCAGGTGGCAGAAGAACTAGATGAATCTTTGCTCATTTGCCTCTCGAGCTACCTACCCTCAGGGCACCAGTTCGTTCTTCTGCCTGCGGACCGGCAGGTCGTGTTTGTTGAAGGCTCCAAAAGCTAGGGCGCGTTCTACAGCGCTACTGATGGGGCCAAGGGGGAACAAAGGCACTAGAACCCCAGCCAGCTCTCGCGCAGTAGCCTGAGAGTGGGGAGCAGCCCGAGACCAGGAAACAACCCAGAGGACTGGGATAGGCGGGCTTGCTTCCCCATCCTGAACAGCTTTCTGCCGCGGCAGTAAGGCAGTTCATACCGGCCACTCCTCCCCACGGGACAGAAAGATTCGGACACGGTGCCCTGTCCTCTTCCTCGCAGTAGCAGCAGGAGAGCAGGATTCAGCATGGATGACACCTCCGGAAAGGAGGTAAGGGCGAACTTCCTGGGAACCGGAGGGTCTCAGGGGAAAGTTCAACAGAATTTATTCCTGATAGATGCCTTGCCCCTTTGTCTTCCATGGCAGGTCTCCTCGCAAGGAGAACCAGCGGTGCTCTCACCCTCAACCACCCCGGGAGCAGTGGGGAGCCGGGCTGAAGCTTTCCAAGCCCTAAACTCCACCATGGGGAAGATCATGGACTCGCTATCCTGGCTGTGTGAGAAACAGGGGAAAAGGAGAGTGGGCTCTCCGAGAGTAGACAAGGCCTGTAGGCCAAAAAAAGGAGAAAATATCTAAAAGGGCGGGAAGAACTTCACAGCCACGAGGGGGCTCTGTTTCCCACCTTTTGAGCTCTCCTCAGTCCTCGGCCTGCAGTAGCTCGCCTGAGGGTGAAAGCAAGAAGCGAGGGGCACAGGGCTCCGAGATCCTGCTTTCAGACTCGAGCTCCGATTCCCCATATCCCTCAGAGTTTGAGGGGGGGAGGGGGGGAGGAATGGAAGGATCCTCCCCAAACTAGTAGGGACCAGGAAGGCATTTCCCTATTAATTTTTGGGAGGAATTCATGGCCCAGGTAATCAAGACGTTACAGCTTGAGGAAAAGCCCGCCAAGGACCAGTCTTCAGACTCAGAGCAGGAGGATGATAGACTGCTCATTCCCTCCGTTCAAGGAAATGGATACTGGCATTCCCCTGGACAAGGCATTTGAAAAATTAGTGTTGGCAGAGTGGAAGATTCCTGCAAAGGTTTGCAGGATGAACAAAACTCAGGAGGCCCTTTATACCTTTTCCAGAAGGAAGGAAGGGTTATTTAAAAACCTGAAAATGGATGCAGCCACTGCCTCTCTGGCGAGAGAGACAGTGTTTCCAACAGAACGAGAATGTTATCCCAAGGACCCCTCTGATAGAGCCATCAAGGGAGACCTGAGAAATGGCCTTGAAGCCTCTTCCGTTTCTCTAAGAATAAATATTCTAGCCTCCTATGTGGCCAGGGCCAACATTGCTTGGTTACAGGAATTACAATCAGAGAAGGTTTCTGAGGAGAGATCTAAAGTCCTCTCTTCTTGGGTCATGCTAGCTAGTTCCCTTCTGGCTGACACCAATGCTGATGCCCTAGCCTGGTCAGCCTTGGCAGTTTCCCCGGACATTGTGGCCAGGAGGAGAGTTTGACTGAGGTCCTGGCAGGGGGATGCCACGGCAAAAAATCTACTGGTGGCTGGCCCCTATAAGGGATTTAAGTTGTTTGGCACTTGCCTAGACAAAGTCTTGACAGAGGCCAATGATAAAACAAAATCTAAAACGCTGCAGCAAGTTGGGACAAAGAAAAAGCCTTTTCGAGCCCCATCCTTTAAATTTGGGAACTCCAACCCCTCCTTTCACAGATGCAAACAGTTTCAGGATAGGGAATACTTCAGGCAGCCCTTTCGTTTCAGGGGGCAGCGCCAGTTTCGCTTTGACCGGGGCAGACAACCCGAGTCGGTCAACACTCAGTCAGCCAAGCAAGCATGACTCACAGGGGGAGGTAGACATAGGGGGCAGGCTGCAACTTTTCTGCGGGGTTTGGGAAGCATCAATTTCAGACGCATGGGTCTTGCAAATAGTGCGGCAAGGCTATGCGTTGGAGCTCCTGAGAACCCCAAGGAGCAGGTTCCTTCCCTCTCCAGTCTCCAAAGACTCCCCAAAATGTTCAGCTATGGCCACAGAAATAAAAAGATTGTTGTCCATAGGGGCAATAGAGGAAGTGCCACAGTGTGAGAGAGGATTTAGGCCTCTACTCGACAATTTTCTTGGTACCAAAAAAGTCAGGCGAATGGAGAGCGGTCTTAGACCTAAAACATCTAAACAAGTGGATAAGACCTCAGAAATTCAAAATAGAAACAGCCAGCTCCATTCGCCAGAGTCTCTCAAAGGGGGATTGGTTAACTTCCCTGGACCTGAGGGAGGCCTACCTCCACATTCCAATCCTTCAGGCCCACAGACAATGGCTCCGCTTTGCCTTCGGCCACGGCCATTGGCAATTCAGGGCGCTGCCATTCAGCCTCTCCTCAGCTCCCAGGACTTTTACCAAGACCCTAGTCACATTAATAGCGAACCTCCGCGAGGAGGGAATTCACGTCTTTTCCTACCTGGAAGATCTCCTGATCAGAGCACCCTCTCAGGAGAGAGCGACCAGGGATGTCTCCAGGGTGATCCATTATCTGGAAGCCCAGGGGTTTGTAGTGAACCTCTCCAAGAGCCAGTTAACTCCATGTCGCAGGATAGAGCATCTAGGAGTCATCATAGATACTGCCTTAGACGCCATGCTTGTGCTGGAAGAGAGAAGGGAGAAAGTTCGGTCCCTAGTTCTCCTTCTACGAGCCAACCAGCGACTCAGACTCAAGACACTAGCAAGGTTACTGGGGTTAATGGTTTCTTGCTCCTGTCAGGTCCGGTGGGCATGCTGCAACCTAAGACCCTTGCAGCAGTGGCTCATTCCTTTTCAAAGAGAGCTCACTCTAGGGGGAAATTCTTGGGTAACTATTTCCCCGCCCCCGCTTAAAGTCATCCATGTCTTGGTGGTTAAAAGAGGAAATATTCTTCTCAGAGGGGGTGCCCTTAATGGAGCCGACCAGGAAGGTGGTGACTACGGATGCCAGCCTCAGGGGCTGGGGGGCGCACATGGAGGGAAGATCCATCCAGGGCCCCTGGTCTCTTAAGGAACGCTCCAGAAGTATAAACTTTCTGGCACTCAGGGTGATTCGACTAGCGTTGGAACAGTTCTCCCCTCTCCTCCTCAACCATGTTCTTGTATACACGGACAACACCACAGCCAGAGCTTATGTCAGCCACCAGGGAGGTTCGAGATCCCGACCTCTCCAGAAGGAGGCCTCGAGACTTTTCAAGTGGGCTCAGTGCCATCTAGCTTCCCTGAAGACCCTACATATAAGGGGCGTAGACAATTGCCAGGTGGACGGGCTCAGCAGGAGGGTCTTGGACCCCCATGAGTGGTCGCTGAACAGGAAAGTATTTCGGCAAATAGCGAGGGTGTTCGGCTATCCGATCATCGATCTGTTTGCCACCAGGGAGAACTCACAGGTGGAACAATTCATGGTGATATCTCAGACGGCGGGAGCCACAGCCATAGATGCCTTGAATCAGAGGTGGCCTCCTGGTCTCCTCTACGCCTTTCCCCCCGTTCCCCTGCTGGCAAGGACAGTGGCAAAGGTCAGGAGAGAGAGAGCACAGATAATACTAGTGGCCCAATAGTGGCCAAGATGCCCGTGCTTCTTGGACCTCAGGGAGCTGAGCACACAGGAGCCTTACCCGCTCCCTTAGGTGTATGACCTGCTCTCCCAAGGTCCCCTGTTACACGAGAAGCCCAGCTCTCTAAAGTTAACAGCTTGGTTGTTGAACGCCTAGCCCTTTGAAAGAGAGGCTACTTGGGGGCAGTGCTCAGGACCCTTTTGGAGGCCCGAAAACCCGCAACCAGGAGATCCTACAGGGCAACCTGGTGGGTTTTCACTCTTTGGGCTTTAGACAGGGGGTTGGACCCTTGTAGGGCATCTATCCCACATATTCTAAGCTTCCTGCAAGATGGACTGGAAAAGGGTCTCAGACATAATACCCTTGCCAGACAGACGTCTGCCATAAATTCTGTTTTGGGCTCCCTGGGCAACAGAAATATTTCCTCACACAGGCATATCTGTCAATTTTTGAGGGCTGCGAAGCATCTTTCACCTCCAGTAGTACACAGGTGCCGCTCATGGGACTTAAATATAGTACTGGATGCATTAACTAGGGCTCCCTTCGAGCCTCTCGCACACATTTTCCTTTATATGTTATCTTTAAAGGTGGCTTTTCTGATAGCAGTTACCTCAGCCAGGAGGATGTCAGAGCTGGGGGCTCTATCAATGGAGAAATTTTTTGCATTTTTCATAAACGGTCAGTTACCCTGAGGCTTGATCAGGCCTTCATTCCAAAGGTCAGCTCAGTTTTTCATAGGTCTCAGGAGGTGGTTTTGCCCTCCTTCTGTCCCAAGCCCGTGCACCTGAGGAAAAAGACATGGCACACATTAGGTGTGCGCATGGGCCCTCAAAATTTATCTAATTAGAACCCAGAATTTCCAAAAATCTACTGCATTATTTGTCAATCTATGGACTAGCGTTAAGGGAGAAAAAGCGTCAAAAACTTTAATCTTTAAATGGGTGAAACAGGCTATATCCGAAGCTTACAGGGCCAAGGGTAAGGTTCCCCCCCTCCAAATTTGGCCTCATTCTGTCAGGGGGGCAGCCACCTCTTATGCGTTCAAGGCAAGAGCCTCTTATGAGGAGATTTGCCGAGCGGCGACTTGGTCGTTGATTCATACTTTTCTAAGGCATTACAAACTTAACACTTTCCAATCGGCTGAGGCTGCCTTTGGGAGGAGATTTCTTCAGGTGGTGCTGGAGTCCCCTGGAGTTGTCTCTTCCCCCCCTTAGATTCTCTACTGCTTGGGTATATCCCAACCGGAAGATTGTCTGCAGCAGGGGGAGAAAAGAGAATTGGTCACCTACCTTGGTGAATTCTTTTCTTTCTCTGCTATGCAGACAGTCCACCGGACCCACCCAGAGAACAGCATTGGGGGTGGTAGCGGTACACGGATCCCTGTTGGATCAATACTGTTGGGTTTATTCACTAGTTGAGGTTAATTTTCAGTTAGACAGAGGGCAGAACTTTGTGCATAGATGAGGTCACAAGGACGCCGGTCCTCTGCTTTGGAACTCATGGTGCCCTCAGGGCAGGTAGCTCAAGAGGCGCATGAGCAAAGATTCATCTAGTTCTTCTGCTACCTGCTGGTCAAAGGTAGAGCTACCCAACCGGAGGACTGTCTGCGTAGCAGAGAAAGAAAAGAATTCACCAAGGTAGGTGACCAATTCTCTTATACACTGGGTGTTTTCACATGGACACGGGTGCTCACACCTCCATTTCTGCCTGTTTGCAGCCCCACCTGGGTCAGGTTTAAATGACCTGGCAGCTGCCGCAGCCCATCGTTCACCCGCACAGAGGCCCTCCCCCACGCCAAAGAGTTGTGGACTAGAGCATCCGCAACGCTATGGTGTTGCTTGGGGCAACCCCCGGGCAAGAGCGAGACTGCAGTGGCCATCTGCTGAACAGATGGACAGCAGCCCCATCTCCACCCGGTGCCCCAGGTTTGTGCTGCCCGCTCTGCAGGTACTGCTCCTGGATGTTCTGGAGCTCTGCCAGGGACAGCCTGACCAGTCTCTGCTCTGCCTGCATATCTAAACAGACAGCCTCCCCGGGGGTGAGGTAGAGCAGAGGCATGGGTGGTGGTCACCTGAAGGCACCCATTGTGATTCAGTTGTCCGTGTGTTTTTTAAAAATCAAAATGCAAATGAGTTAAGCTAGTGAAAAAGGAAAGAAAACTAGTTTAAGATGCAGTAACAAAACCAAAGATTTTGGTGCAAACTGTAAGTTGTAAATTAAAAATACAGTTGTGTCACTCTCATCTGGGAACCTACCTGCACGTTTCAGTCAGCCATTTTGCTGGATGGACCTTCATGCAAATCCTTCTTCCAAATAAAATCAAATGTCAAAGGAATAACTTCCATAATACATTACCAGCCTCCTCCCATCTTTTCACTGGAGCACCCCCCACCCCACCCACCCACCCCCCGCCACCAGACTGTGCAGAATCCCTCAGTGTCGCCCTCTCACCAGTTGGCTTACTCCTTTCAACCAATTCCTTGCTCTTCCCCACCAATCATCCTTTCTTTAGTGCCAACTTTTCCCTTTCATTTTCATCCTGTTGGCCCAACCATCACCTTCCCACACAGTTCACTCCCCATATCCTCCTCCAGAGTCCTCTCTTCATAGTGATTGTGTGTGCCTGGAGTTGTATTTGGTATATGCTTCCCTGAAAATTCATAAAAGTAGAACTGTCATATCCCTGTATTAGAAGAAGATAGATAAGCAAGAACAAGTTAGAGCTACAGGAGCCAGATATACTTTATTCTGTACAGAGTATATCCTCTTCTTTGCATGCACTAGGGAGGAGATGATGATAACACTGTAGAAGAAAGAGATGCATTTCCCAGGATGCAAAGTAGCAAAATGCTAAAAGGCTTTCCCAATGCACTGGAGCAGATAATTGGGCAATTAGAGCTATTAAAAGTAGACAGAGCACAAGGCCCAGATAAATTACACCCTAGAATTTATGAGGAACCTATTAAGGGGAAGTAGGAGAGCTTTGCATATAGATTTGACAGCTCCCTGATGCTCTTACACTGAAGAGACTCTTCTCACACTGAAGAGAATGTTTGGAAAAAGTATTGGAGATGGCGGGAAAAGGTAACTAGTGAGGGTAAATAAATACCATGTAAGCAACATGTTCCATTTGGTGCCAGTGCTAATTCGCTCTTTGTAGAATCACAGAGTTGGAAGTGAATCTTAAGGATCATCAAGTCCAACCCTTGAGTCCCAGTCAGTGGCACTTGCATCATCACAAAGAACTAGCGGCGGGACCAAACAATTGCAGAATCCTAAAGCTCTGCATCCTCAAAGTAGTCTGTTGGTGAAAGCTCTATTTCTAGCACTTCCATAGCTGCAGTTTAGGAGAGGGCTATTGTACAACCCCAAGTATTAGCAACTCTTTGGATGTGTAACTGGAAAGTGTCTGGGTTGCCACGCTGACAAGGAGGCCTGATGCTAAATTGGGACAAACCAAGAGCTGTGTAAACCTGCTTAAAATAACTAAGTTAAACATAACTTAATTTAGTTAGTAGAAGTGAATCAAACTGCACAGACTAGAAGGAGGCAGCTCTTTTCATGGAAACTTCCTTGTCTTCCTTCCATTTCCCCCTGTTCTTTTCGAGGGAAATTAATTGATTCTGCTTGAGAGTTAATTCAGATATATACAAAGTTATATCCTTTAAACTGGATGTAATGGAATATGTAATATCCTTTAAACTGGATGTAAGGGAGTATGTAATATTGAAGGAAACCTAGAGGCAGTAATTTCTACAAAATTATCTATTATCTGGAGTTCAGATAAAACTAGATGATCCAAAAATAGCCCTGTAATAACACCACATTCTCCCTGTAAAATAATGAAAATTAAGGATTAGAAAATGGGTGTGTAGATCCTCTCTATAACTATTATGGGCCTGATCCAAAGCTCACTGACATAAATGGAAAGACTTCTTCCTATTAACCTCAGGAAGTTTTGGAGTTATGAGGTTTGACGTTTTCATTAACTAATTAGATATATTTGCTTCTGAGTCTAAAAACATGTGTATGTTTGCAACAGGCCCCAGAGGTGGTATCCATCTCATTAAGAAATAGTTGCGCTATGAAATTGCCTGTAGTTTTATTGCTGAAGTCTGTTCTTAATAGTGTTTTTACACGCAAGGTACTTAAGGCAAATAAATAAAAAGAACTAGAGTGTAATTCAACGATGAACAATCAGCAAGGGCTTATAAAATTTATATCCTGCATAACAAATAGGCATTAAATACTTATGCACAACAGGGTCAGTTTATGAATGTATTAGCTCTGAATTTCCTGGTACTCTCCTAGTTCAAACTAGAGCTTAATATTCTCACACACACACATACTCTTTGGAGTGTTGCTAACTGCTGCAATATTAAATAATTTACTATGATCAGGATAGAACCAACAGCTATTTCCAGAAATGTTTCATCAAATTATACATTCTCAAGGGAACCCCTCCTTTTTCCTATCTAGGGAAAAATTACAAAAATGCAAAATCCACTACCATTATAAGGGTGGCCAGATGTGCAAATTTTAGCGGACGTTTATGAGAAATACAGGTTGCAGGGTTGCATTCACCCCAGTGCAGCTCTGCAACCTGTATTTCTCATAGGTGTCCTCTAAAATTGACATATCGGGCCACTCGAACCATTATACTGTGTGATCCTGCAGCTCCTGCTCATACAAGCAAGGTGTCAGGATCAGGTTTGTGCTCTGAGTATTTAAAATAAAACTCTGCACACTCTTTAAAATTCAGAAACTGACTTTGTGTTTAGACTACATGTCCATGCAGAGGAGCAAACGGGAGAAAGAACTCCTCCAACATCTCCGAGCTACTTGGACCTTGCATCAAGTAGGTTTAAGTGGATACGGTATGGCTACTTGCTCCCCATCTGTGGCAGGTGATTGGGGAGGAATGGGGATTGAGCAGAGCCTTGGCTCCATCCCTTCCAAGTTCCTAGTGCATTGACTGAACTAGCATAGCTAAGGCTGCGCAAGTGATGGCGTAATTTGCTGCTGATGCAAAACAGCTATAAGTTACTGCTTCCCTTGTCCATGGCATCATGCCTTCTGGGGCTACTCCTGAGGTGACTGTAGCTTATGTACCAGACCTTGCTTACCGGCTGTGCCTCGAGGTGCAGTTCAGCACAAAATCAATACACATTTGCTGCAACACCTGCAGTATCATAAACGCTGATAGCTTCTTTCCCCGTTTAAAGTGACAATGGGTATTTTCAGACGTGACCGATTGACCCCAGCACGGAATCACCCCTTTGTTTCCCCGCCGGGGCCACCGCGTAACGGGCCAACAGACGCAGTGGCCAATCCCAGCGGGGAATCCAGGGGGGAGGGGCGGGGCTGCGCAGCACAACGTGTGGCCACACAGCCCCGCCCCCCCATGCTGCCCCGGCCGCCCGCCCTCCAGGAGACGAGTGGGCGCCACGGCCAATGCAGCCGCAGTGCCCGCCCACATTGACCACGACCCAGAATCCCGCCGCGGATTCTGGGCCGTGATCTGGGGACAGACGTTACAGTCCCCTTCATCACAGGGGGGAATCACATTCACCACGCAAACAGCGCCGAGACCGCCGTTCGTGTGGTGAATGTGATTCCCCCCCCCCGTGATTCATGGGGGGAAACATCTGGGGGGGAACTTCCGTTCCCCCCAACAGACGTTCCGTTATTGCGATCACCATGTGGGGATTCACTGTAGTTGACTGTGATCACGTAACGTCTGAACGTTCTTGGTGGAGAGGAAGAGCTCCCTATAAAGGAGTCCCATCGTCACGCTTATACTGATAAATTAGCTTTCCAGATACCGAAGTACACATTTAAGAATTCATGACTGCAGCTGGGAAACATATATTTGGGTAAGGCAGCATGTAACTCACACAAGGAAAAGGGCAGTTATCTGGAGACTGATAATAAAACAGGACAGGAGATTTTCGTGTTTTATTCTGGGATGGCAGAAAGGATGAAAAAGGCAAAATTATTTTATATTTTGCAAATGCATTTAAATTTTTAATGTTGGCTGTAAACAATATAAATAATGCAAAGACCTGTTTCTCTATTAACAAGCCCTTCACTAGATTTTAAGAAGAGAAAAGGAATATAAAGAGATCTGTGACTTTGTTGTAAAGAATCTTTTCTACCCAAACCTATGTGTCTGTGTACGACACAAGCAAAACTTTGTGTAGGACGAAGGACAAAACGAATGTGCCATTGCATCTGATGATATCTGAGTTTGACAAATCTGGATGTAAAAAGAATGTGTGAGCCAGCTGGCACCGCTGCTTCCAGTGGCTGCTGGACGTCTTCCGGTGCAGGGAGGCGGCATGTCTAAGGTCCCCGCCCCCTGCAAAACTGAGAGAGGAGGCACCTCTAAAAACACGCAAATATACTTATCCTGAAGCAGGAATGACCAATTCACCTATTACAAAATCTACACAGCCTTACGTCCTGGCTCCAGTGCATAGCCCAGACTTCTAGGTTATGCTATTGGCAGTATTTCCAATCCAGCCCAAGTTGCTGAAACAGCTGCTATCTTCTGCACTGTCTGCACAAATCCCAATTGTATTTCTGTCTGGGTGAAGTGGTTGATGGACACATGGGGCAGTGATTTTAATGACTCCATAAGTCTCTTCCCTCTGTTCCCAAATGGGATGTTTGTGTTTCCCCAACATAGTTGGGTTGCTTAGGGGTGATTTCAGACGTGACGGTGGCCCTATTGGCCCCGTCACGGAATCACCCAAATGATTCCCTGGTGGAACCAGACCGGCCGGCAGATTCCATCGAGGAGGGGGCAGGGCTGCGTGGCGCAACGTGCAGCCGCACAGCCCCACCTTCCCACGCTTCCGAGGCCGCCCTCCCTCCAGGAGACGGGCGGGCGCAGCGGCCAGTGTGGCTGCGGCGCCTGCCCGCCCGCCCCCCGGGGCATTGACCATGGCCCGGAATTGGCGGCGAGCATGGCCACCGATTCTGAGCCGTGGTCAGGGGCCAGATGAGACGTTACCACGCTCAACCACGGTGAATCCCGCCGTGGTTGAGCGTGGTAGCATCACGTCTGTTGGGGGCAAAAAGTGATTCCCGCCAGGTTTGTGTTACATATGAGGAGTTCAGATCAAATCCACATTTAAAACAGGGCTGAAACTCCCATTGACTCCCTCTCATGTAACACTAATCTGGGGCTCATTATGCATGTTTTCAAATCATTAATAAATACACCTGTGCACAGTGTGCCTGATCCAATTGCCCGTTGAAGTCAGTGAGTCCTTCAACTTACTTCAGTGGGTTTTGGATCAGGCCTAATAAGGATTAAGACGTCGTGGAAAAATAGAAACAACATAAACAAACCCTTCTGATTTTTATTAGTGTATTCCAATGCAATTCATAATCATTATGGACACGATTTCACTATGTTATTCACTAACCATTAACCCACTTTGTAACTTTTCCTCCCTCCTTGTACATTCTGCATGCTTGAACAATGATGTGTTACTAGGATGAATCTCGCCATCTGGACTCTGATGAATTTAAAGCCTGCCTCATCAGCTTAGGACAGGTTGGAAATGACACAAAGGTAGAGGAAACTGGTGCATTACTGTTTTCAAATAAACTGGAAATGATCATGGATTTGACTTGGGTGTTGATGATTTCTACAATATGTGCAGCTTGCTGCTTTTGTGTGATTCAGGATACTTTTGTTCTAAAGAGCAGCTATTGGTCACTAATAACTTGCCCACCATCAACAAGAATTGGTCCCTGATGAGGCATCTAGGGGTGAAAACAGACATGACGCTAACCACCCTTTAACCACCCTTGGTGGTTATTTATGCATGTTGCAGGGCTGTATTGCAACATGCATAAATAACCACCAAGGGTGGTTAGCATCATGTCTGTTTTCACCCTAGGTATGAGAAATCTCTTACCATGTGCTCTTAAGGATCTATGCTGAAACAGTTCTCTTGTGCTTGAGCTCAGTTCATATAGCTCATTCTTCCTTGCCCCTTGAGACAATATTTTTAAATATGCATTCTTTGACACTTTAAAAAGTGCCATCATTTCTTGTAAGATTTCAGCGTTTGAAAGATTAAAAGTATGTTGCATCACAAAAAAGCAGCCTGCATCTCCTGACTTTGGCTAGTTCAAGGGCACTAAACTTTTCCTTGCCTTTTTCTCTCTTTGTGATCTGTGTTTGTATGGTGTTTTTGTTTTTTATACTTCTCTGTTTCTGGTATCATTCCCTGTAATATTGTCTGTTTTGTGTGTGTAATGTGCCAGCTACGTTTGACCTGCCCTTGGCTTTGACTGGACACCCTTTGTTTCATGGATCCAATCTTCTGATGATTCACCCTCGTGGAAATGGTGACGGGGCCCGTTTCTGATACCCCAAACCTTCCCTACTATATTCCTTATCCTGCTTTTACCAGTAGAAGAAGAATGGGCTAATGGACCATGATGATTTCAGAGCTTGCTTAATTTCAATGGGTTATGACTTGGTATGAATTTTAAGATACAAGTTTGGCTTTACACATTTATTTGAATGTTCAGATCATTAAAAAGTACACGTGCACAATGAGCCTGATCCAATTGCTCGTTGAAGTCAGTGTGAGTAATATTGATAATATTACCCACAGCAACAGTTTTCACATACTGAAAATAATACTAATATTTACACTTTTGACACTATTTTCATTTTTGGTGTTTTCTCTGCACTTTTAAAAGGGTAATAACATTTAAAAAAAAAACCTGGAGTGGTTTTTATTTCATGGCTTACTGAACTTCACTTTGATTTCAAAAGCATATTTCCTGTATATACAAAAATTTCCTTCTCATTTCAATATGTATACAAGGACTTTCTGTCTGGATGAAAATGAGCAAAGACTTTGATATATTAATAATCTTTCTTGAAAGCAAACTGCAAAGTTTATGTTTTGGGCTTTACATATCTATATTAATATTAATTTTCTTTACATTTTTCTTTTTCCTTTTCAATGAAGAAAATTCTTGGGGGTACAGGGTGAAATAATTTACATTGACTTAACTTAGGATGCAATTTCAGCCTTTGAGAACTAATGCCACCTATTAGCAAGCCATTGTTTCCATCCTGTTATAAATCACAAAATAATCTGCAATTTCACATTTTGATATGTATTACTTGCTAATCTATGTTGTAGTGATTCTGTAAATGGTTATGCACCTGTGGAGCTTTTGTGCCTGTGCAGTACACCCCAAATCTTCACATGGCCATAGAGGTCTACCGAGAAGCGCCTCGGGGCAGGGAACTGTCTCTGATTTAATAATTATTCAGTGTCAGGTACAGTACAGGCCCTATATAAATATTCAATAATAATAGCACAGCCAGGGAGCCTAGCCTTACTTCTGCTAAGGTCAATAGAAGTTGTTGGATTTCAAAGGAGCAAGCTCGGTTTTCGTAGTGACAGTATTATAAAGCTACTCCTCCACCCTGCCTTCCCCCCACCTTCCCACCTCCTCCCTGTATTTCCCCCTGCTTTGTTTCTATCCCCTCTTCCCCACCCTGTTCTTACCCTCCTCCAGTCACCCTTCCGTTTCTACCCATCCCCTTCTTCATGCCTTCTACTAACCTGCGCCTCCCTTCCTCCCATTTCTACTCCTTTCCCTACCTTCTCATCTACCCTTCCCCTCCGCTCTGCCTTCCAGTTACCCCCATTTCTGCCCCTTACCCTCCACTCCTCCCTAGTTTCCTCCCCGCTGCACTCCATTTCTGCCTCTCTCCCTTCCTGCCATCCCCCATCCATCCACTCCCAGTTTCTATCCCTTCTCTCATTCCTGCCCCACCCCCGCCTCCCCCCGTCTGAAAGTTCCCCAGCCACCACTGCATTCAAGCATTTAAATGGAAGGCTTTGATATCAATATGACAAGCTAAAATGTAACATTCCTGCCCCTAAATAGTTTGTATTAAAGGGGCAAATTAATGTAAGCCCTAAGACAGACAAATATAAGATAGGCAGAAATGTTTTCAATACTTTTAAATGTACTTAACCATTACCCTTCCCTGTTTTCCCAAACACGACTCCTAACAACAACTTTGTGGTATTGACAGTAGAGAGTAAGTAAAAATATCTGTTCTAGTTGTACAGTCCAAAGGGGGGGAGAGAGAATAAAACAAACCTTTCAGTTAGTTTGCAACATTTCTAGCTCCTTTGCTGCATACCTATGCAGTTTGATTATTTTATTTATTTATTTATACCAAAATCTCTATCCCGCCCCCTTCCTGCCTCTGGCAGCTTGGGGCGGCATACAAAACAATCAACATAACAATATATAAATATAAATAACAAGCAATATAAAAACTGTATACAAAAGGCCATAGAGTCTAAAAGAATAATCCCATCTCAAACCCCCCCCTCCCATTACCCATCTCCCCCCACCAAAAGCCTGTCAAAAAAGATAGGTCTTACATTGGCGCCTGAAGGAGGAAAGATCCGGGGACAAACAGACCCCTACTGGGAGGGAGTTCAATAGCCATGGTGCTATGACTGAGAATGCCCTTCCCAATGTTGCCCCTGGTTGTCCACAAGGGACTTCAATAGGGGCGCCCCTGGCTGACCGCAGGGGCCAATCCAGAATCCGGGTGGTGAGGCGGTCCCACAGATAGGCGGAGCCCAGACCATTTAGTGCTTTATAGGTCAGAACCAACACATTGAATCGGGCCCGGAAGACCATAGGCAGCCAGTGCAATGAGCGAAACACAGGCGTTATATGCTCACGGTCAGCTGCAGTCTCCAAACAGTCACCAAAGGTAGCGCCACTTAAAGCACGTTACAATAGTCCAGTCTTGAGGTGATGAAGGCATGGATGATAGTGGCTAGGTCAGAGTCTGAATATACGGCCAAAGCCGCCATACCAGATGTAACTGGCAGAAGGCACTCCTCGCCACAGCCACCACCTGGACATCCAGGTGGAACTGCAAATCAAGGAACACCCCCAGACTACGAACCAGTTGTGCTTACTTCTGTCAGGACTAAGCGATGAATGCAACTTTTAAACTAAATATGGGTTCAAGTATTTTGCAGGATCAGAGTGCTCAGTACTGTGCATGACTAAGTTATAAATAAGCAACAGAACTTAATGCAACAGGTGATTTAAAACAGAGTGGAAATAATGAAAGATTAAGTTAAAACCAATACCAGAACAAACCCATGTTTTCAGGGGATGGGGTCGAGTTTGGTGATTTGATGGCTGATGAGATTTATTGTGGACAAGTGCAAAATGATGCACATTGGGAAAATAATCCAAATTATGAGTACACAATGTTGTGTACTAAGCTAGGAGTTACCACTCAGGAAAAGGATCTGTGAGTGATTGTGGATAATACACTGAAACCCTCAGCCCAGTGTGCTGCAGCGGTCAAAAAAGCAAATAGAATGTTAGGAATTATTCATAAGGGAATAGAGAATAAAACTGAGGATGTCATAATGTCTCTATACAAATCAATGGTGCGACCGCACCTCGAATATTGTGTGCAGTTCTGGTCGCCCCATCTCAAAGACATAGCGGAACTAGAAAAGGTACATAGAAGGGCAACAAAAATGATCCAGGGTATGGAACAGCACCTTTATGAGGAGAGGCTTGATAGGTTGGGGCTCTTCAGTTTGGAAAAGAGATGGCTGAGAGGAGATATGATAGAGGTCTATAAAATCATGAGTGGTTTGGAACTTGTAAACAGGGAACGGTTATTTACCCTCTCAACTAGTACTAAAACTAGGGGACACTCCATGAAACTCACAGGTGGCAGAGTAAAAACAGACAAAAGAAAGTATTTTTTCACTCAGTGTACAATTAGGTTGTGAAATTTACTGCCAGAGGAGGTGGTCAAGGTAGTTTAAAAGAGGTTTGGACAAGTTTCTGGAAGATAGTTCCATTAGCAGCTATTAGCCAGATAGGACTGGGGAACAAAATCCTTTACTGTCGGGAGCCTGGGGATGACCCACAGGGAATGAATAGCATGGTAACCTGTTGAATGCTTCTCCCAGGCCCCCTTGATTGGCCACTGTCCGAGACAGGATACTGGGCTCGATGGACCATTGGTCTGACCCAGTATGGCACTTCTTATGTTCTTATGATTTGTCCTAGCTGGATTTTTATGGAGTTCAAATTTTTGGGGGGTGCGTGGGTCTCTTGTTTTTGTATATTTTATATTTCTATTGCTATTTTACAGTCAGCCACCCTAAGTCTACGGGGAAGGGCAGGATACAAATCTAAATAAATTAATTCAAAACATAAAAATAAAGGCATATTTATGACTGACTTGCATTCAGTATAGAAGAAACCCCAGGAAGTAAACTGAAGGGCACGCACTATGCTTTTAGGGTAAAGCCATAGTTTGTCACAGAGATAGGGATGTTGAAATTTCATTTTACATTGACCACTGTTTTCTTTTAAAATTTGTCAAAGGGTGAAGCAGAATTTGCCCGAATCATGTCTTTGGTTGATCCCAATGGGCAGGGAACTGTCTCTTTCCAGTCTTTCATTGACTTCATGACCAGAGAGACTGCGGACACAGACACAGCTGAACAAGTGATAGCTTCCTTCAGAATCCTAGCTTCAGATAAGGTTAGTCCTGTGTTCCTAGCTAGCACTTTCCATTTTTCTAATCTGCAACTTTTCACAATTTTCAAATAGCAGGGAAAAGGAAAAAGGAAAGAAAAGGAGGGTGCAGGAAACTCTAGATACCATACATTCTTATGAATCGGCATTTCTGTAAATATTGAAACTTAGTTTTGGTGTATTGTTATTTTACATAATGTTCTGGGTACCCACAGAAGTAGACAAGTGCATTTTTATGTTACTACTAATCCAAAGAAATAGTGAAAATATTTAGATTATATACTTTTTCTAACATCAAAATCAATGGAGTCAATAAAGCACAGTTTCAAAAGGGTAGAAGTCCCTGATCCAACACACACTGAAATCAGCTGAGAGATTCCCATTAACTTCAGGGGGCTTTGACTCAATGAAGGTAAATCTGGATTAGGTTTCAGTCCTCAAATCATGAGGCTGCTCTGGAGTCAGTAGTTTGAGGAGCACAGCCTTAGTCTGTTTGCACAGAAGCTATTCGTACCTGCTCACAACTGGAGGGATGTTCTTAGTCTTATGAAAAACAGGCAGAAAGTGTTAGGGGCTTTTCACACGGGTGCCCCCAGCCACCACGCATGCGTGCGGGTGAGGGGGCACATCCGTAGGAACGCCGCAGGTTGCCGTCGGCGGTGGGGTGTGTGCCCGTAGGCATGTCTCATTATTATTATTTTAAACAGATACACCAATTTGAGGGATATCTGGATAAACTAAAGGATAGAAGCCTACATAGAGCCTTTATGCAGTTGCGCTTGCAACTTTTCAGTTCAGCCGTTCTCTCTGGATGATACAGAGGCAGGCCTTACAAGGACCGATTCTGCCCCTGTAGGAATTCAGAGATAGAGGATTTGCACCATGTTCTCTTTAAATGTACTTTTTATGAGAACATACGGCAAACTTGGCTGGACCCAATATGTTCAGGCAAGGAATTCCTGCCTGCATTGCTCAAAATGGGCTTTTTGTTGACCACGCAAGAAGAGTGCGGTTGCTTCATTTGCTCTATTGGCTGCAAAGATATGAGATCAAGTAGTGCCATAACAACTGACTAAAGTTTGTAGCTCTGGACCCCATTTATTCCCCGTCCTGGTATCATAGGCCTAAGGATTAGATAAATTTAAATTATAATCCTCTGACGTGGGTTATTGCCGCTGAATCACTATGGTATTGTCCTTTGTTCCTTGTTTTAAATATTGAATTACAACTGTGTGTACATTTCTGTTTTTTTCTGCTAGCCATGGTACAATTTAGTTCTGTAATTAATAATAAATAGAATACGTCCATTGGGATGGCTGGGAGCTTTGGTAATCCCAGTCTACCAATGTTTATATCCTTTGAAGGGTATTGTTTTGTGTACATTTTTTGCAAGGACTTAGGAAGCTAGTAGAATTTCAGGAGCAATGATTGTCATTTTATTTTAATAATTTTATATTTTATGTGTGGAATGGTTTCTTCTTGTGATACTTGTTTGGGTCATGGCAAGAGCTAGTACCTGTAATAAATCTCTTTGACTCTTTGGGTGGGGGTGCATGCGCACTCCCCCCATCACCCACACACAGAGTAACGGGCTCCAATGCCAGTTGCTCCATACGTGGAGATGGGTGTGTGCCGGTGAGAACAGGCACACACCCATCCCCTCCACCCACCACAGCCTGTTTGAAAAGGTGCACACACAAAAATCCGCTGTGTACTTTCTTCTGATTTTGGAGGTGTTTTTTTAATAAACATTGTTTTGGAAATATTATCCTTTTTCTTTTCACACTACAGGCTTATATTCTTGCAGAAGAGCTGCGTCGAGAGCTGCCATCTGAGCAAGCTCAGTATTGCATCAAGAGAATGCCTCCCTACAGAGGCCCAGGTGCTGTTCCTGGAGCTCTGGATTATACCTCATTTTCGTCAGCATTGTATGGGGAAAGTGACCTGTAATTTGGTTAGACTCATTGTATGCAATTTCCCAGTTTGCTGCTTGAAAGCTTTGACAAGCCGAGATTTTAAAACAAGTTTTCCTAGTAGGTACATTCAGTGTAAAATGCTGGGAATAAAAATAACTGCCGTATATTACACTGTTTGCAGCACAAGTAGGTTTCTGCATTGTTTGTTTTGAGTTTGTCAGCCTTATACGATATCAAACTGTATTTGCCCTATACAATGAATGGTATTTTAAAGGAAAATGAAACACTAGATACTCGTTTCCCAGTATAAAATTTTGAAGCTCCATGGAGTAAACATGTATCCAGTGCTACTGAAAATCAAGACCATTAAACTGTTAATATTCCCAAAATATTTTGCCTCTTTTTGAAAAACTCTTCATGCCTGATGTGCTTCTTTCATGATGTCTCTAAGGATGTGTGCCAGAAGGAGTCATGCTTGTCGCTTTCATACCAAAATAGTACCTTGTCTTCTAAGAATGTATGAATTTGTGTACTTATGCAGGCGGCTTGAATACACATAAAATGCATTTTACCACAGAAGAAAATAAGTCAAATAAAAAACTTAACTGCAGCAAAGGAAAACTGCATTTTTATATGTAACAGATTTTTTGGTATAAAGAGGTGTAACATCAGAAACATAAGCCAGCAAGCTGACAATCCATTACAATCTTGTATCTCTACAAGCAGTAATATTGCCTTTAATTTTGCAGCTGAGATAGCTTTCTTACAATTTGCTGTTTAGAAAGTTTTTCCTATCTCATATAAATATAAATGTTTTAAAACCTACATTCACATCTATTGTGAGTTTATTGTTTCACAGTGTGTGAAAGCAAGTTTCTTGTTGTTAGTGAGCAAGTTGCAGCACCCTGGTGTGATGCAAAATCCTCTTTGAGGAAACTCAGTATGGTGGTGATGCAGTTCAACTATCTGATGCATACAGTGCTCAACTGCAGTTGGTCCTGATCTCTGTAAAAGTCAGTTTTTTCCTATTCTGCTACTGTATGTTAGTTTGTTTCACAATAGTTATTTTCCATCTTGACAGCTTGTAGAGAAATAAAGCAATAACTTTATTTACTTGAATCCTAACAGTCACGGAGAAATGCAATATAAACAAATAAAAACATGCACAAATAGTAAATCAAAGGGTTGTCCAACTCAGTGCTACTAAAGCAATAATGTCCCTGCTAAATAAATTCTACTTTTCAAAACTTTGTATGTTAGTCACTGAGACTTATCGAGTGTTTCTACTACAGAATCATAAATATTTCTGAAAACTGGAGGGTTGAATTTTCCCATTTTACTTCGGAGTGACTCTCTCATTCCCAATTCCATTTTACTAACTTGTTGTGCAAGCTTTGGCAAGTCACTTAGCTTCTCTGTTTGTTTGTTTGTTCTTTTATCTCTTTGAAAGTGAAGACATAGGTAATAAAGTTTATTTGTGTGTCTTAAATGTCTATAGACTTGAGGGTGAGAAGGGCTAGGTATGTGATAAGGATATCTTTATTTTCATCCTTTGAGACAATACAATTTTTCATAATGTGAAATAGACAAAAGGTTAGGCTGTCGTACAGTTAATGAATATTGATATGCGAGTGAGCACTATATTTGGGTCTACAAAATAGCTTCCAAACTAGACACAAGCATAGAAGCATAAACTCTGTTTTACAGAAACAAAGTTATCCTAGACATATTAATGTGAAAAATGTTCAGTCTGGTTATAATTGGCATTCGTGTGAGTTACAAAATTCTTTATATGAAGCTGAAGGCTGCTCAAGAGAGCATGAAATTCTTCTGTCTTTGAAACCACTGAAGAAAGGAGCTACTGTCTGATCGATATGTCGGGGACCAACTCATTGACACCCACAGGAGAGTTTTTACCCAGTTAGTAGGTTTCTGGTATCCAAAGAAGCCTGCAAGCGGAACAAGCCTCAGAATACTGGGAACGCTACACATGCAGAAATGTGATGCACCATTCATGGCTGTGTTCTTATACTGCACTTCCTCCCTTGATATGCCTTACCCATTTTAGTCTAGCGAAAGCATGGTTGCTGTGTTGGTCCCAAATGCATGGGTGGGAGACACCATTATCTGAACTATTTTTTCTTTCTTGGACCAGCTACTGATGCTGAAAGTATGCAAGCTTTCCTCAGCTTATACTTATGACTTTTCATGCCTGAGGAAGGGCCCTGTGTGGTGCAAAAGTTTGCATATGCTCATTAATACACTAATATGAACTGGAGAAGGTCACATTTAGAGACAATGCTTATGGTTATTTGCAGACTTGGGGGTGGGGAGGACCACAAGCATGCGGTTTAAATTTAAATTATAACAGTCATTGTTGTGAGTAAATTTGTATAAAGTTAATTTGTTTTCTTAAAAGAAAACACATCTAGAACACCATTCTGCATAAACAACAAGCAAGACACTCATTACTGAAAGAGCAAGAAATAAAATGCATCAAACCAACATAAGCCATTGCTAACCAAGGCAAAACAGCGTACCGAAAACTGCCACATTACTCTAAATCCATATCTTTGGTTTCAAAGTATGTTTGGTTTTGAAATAAGTGTAATTATGTATCACAGAAGATTTATACCAGTATACTATAAGAGTAGAGTAGAAAATCTAGTTGTCTGCATTTAAAAACAAACAATCTGTCTACCTCAAAATACCAAAAGAGCTTAGTTTAGTTTAAAGACAAATTGGCTTAAAACTTTTCATTTTGCTAAAGTCAATCAACTCTTGGAATACATGTGGGGGAGAGGAGTGAAGGAATCTGTAATCAGGCCCAAATAACCTATTTGCAACAGCAAAACTCAATATTAACTACTTCAATCCATTTGCAACTAGAAATATTTACTGTTTTTTCTCAATGCCACAACTTCCAATATGCTGCAGAAACCCAGGGGCTGTGTATGCTCTGGAATAAACCTATAGATGTTGTAGCATTCAGCGTATGGATAGAGCATAGTTCCTACATTGGTCCCAAATGTAAGAAATGGTGACTAAGTTCAGGTGAATGTAGGAATAGGAAGGATTGAGCCCAAGCCACTTTCCTAGTTGGCTCTGATAGTTCCCAAGCCTGCATCTAGCTATTTGATTCTTCAGTGTGTTTCTATGGGTATTTTCAGATGTTACGAGACCACGCTGAACCACAATCAATACCCTGTGGTGGGGAATGGCCTCGTAATGTCTGTTGGGGAACCGGAAGTTCCCCCTCCCCAGATGTTTGCCACAGTCAATCGCGGCGGGGAATCAGATTCACCACGCGATTGGAGGTCCTGGCCGGACCATTCCTGATTGCGTGGTGAATGAGATCCCCCCCCCCCCC
>QEPC01010682.1:3756231-3805256 GCA_003113815.1 Sphenodon punctatus
GGGGGGGGGGGGGGGGGGGGGGAGTGTAGGTGCGCTGTGGCTCTGCCACGGAGCACCCACATAATGGAAAGTTTGCACAGGCTCATCAAACAGGAGTCTCTGAGCGTGGCTAGCTATGGCCAGAGGTAGCCCCTATGTATTCTCTCTGCCACAGACCATGGGGGAAGGGAAAACGTTCTAATCTGGCCTTTGCAAGTGACATGTTGTTGTGAGCACTGGGAAACCTGGGCTCCCCGGTGCTCCTGGCCAGTTCTTGTGACTTGCAACAGGCTGCTTCCCCCACCCACAGCGCCGATGAGCGGCAGACCCATTTGCTGCCATGACTGGCTGCCGCTGTTCATACAGGCAGGGGCTCCCTGGCCGCCCAGTGCCACAGAGCTGTAGGGCGTGCCTCGCACGGAGCATTCCTGATTTCCCAGCAGTACTCCATGTGTGGCCATGAGTGAGTGCTAATCTAGCCGCTTCACCTTCAGATGGGCAGTCAGCTCCTTGGCTACTGGGTGGCCAGGCAGGGTAGCATCGTGTTGAATCACTCTGGGCTCTTTATTCTGTTTCCGGAGTGCACAGCACTTCTATCCTGTAGTTACCAGCGATCTCATCCTGTACTTTCTCCTTTCCTTTACTAAACCTTGGTTTCTATCTACTGTGGCTCCTTGGACTCCCCTGTCAGCCTGGTCTCTACAGATCACTCCCTCCAACAATTATATCTTTTATTGGACCCACAAAGGACCTACATATGCCAATCACTCAATGTGTTAAATGCCTCAGTGAAAACTATGGTGGGGAAACGAAACAATTCTTAACATGAATTAACTGACATTAAAAAATTAATAAATTATAGATCAAGGACATTGACTTGCACATAGATACTCCTTCCAGAGTGACCACGCCAGTTCCGATCTCTCAGTCTTTGCCCTGAAATGGAACCTGTTGCATCTCGAAAAGACAGGCCTGGGAACTAAAATTCATCTCTCTACTAAAAAATAAAAATGATGGACTAAATAAAGATTTGGGATTCATGAGCCACTGTGGGAATGTGAAGCAAATGGAGGGTGTTTTTAAAGGAGCAAGGCTGGCGGGGTCCATGTTAATGCTGCGGAGCTCTCCCAGGGTGGCCACCACATACTCCCCCTACCCCAAACTGGCCCCACAAACAACTCACATGGGCAGCTGTTGCCCTTGCCCCCTACAACACCTTCAAGCCCCACATGGGGTGAAAACAGACATGACGCTAACCACCCTTTAACCACCCTTGGTGGTTATTTATGCATGTTGCAGGGCTGTATTGGTGCCCTATGCAACCCTGAAACATGAATAAATGACCACCAAGGGTGGTTAAAGGGTGGTTAGCGTCATGTCTGTTTTCACCCTCAGTAGCCCACCCCCTACCATGATGCACAGATGCTGCAACAACCATTAACCCTGTCCTGTCCATGAGCATGCGAGCCGGTGTAGCCCCTGCCAAGCCTGGCCAATCATGGAGGTGCATACCGGGTGGGGGACACAGGAATCCAACACACCACTCACAGAACGCTAACAGCTGGGAGCAAAGTTCACAATAAGGTGAGTGTCAATAATGAGCAGAGAAAGCGAACGGGGGAAGGAAATTGCAGCAAAGTCCAAGTAGGCAATCTGACCAGGCTGTAAATGGCCATGGTGCTACTCTGGGCTTCAGGGCAGCAAGCCTACATGGTGTTGGCAGAGCTGTCTGCTAACATGGCTAGCTGCCACCATTTATACAGGCAGGGGCTGCGTGGCTGCCCATTGCCACGGGCCTTTTTAGCATGCCCCACACAGAGTAGTCCAGATTTGTCAGCAGTGCTCCGTGAATGGGTGCTGCGTGGCTTGTGGAAGCACACATTCTCTCACTTCATCTTCAGATTGTAAGCCACAGGCAGGCAGGGCAGGGCCACAGGCAGGGACCGCGTCTATATCTATGTTCTGTACAGCGCCAGGCGCATGGCTGGTGCTATATAAATGTTTATAATAATAATAATAATGGGCATTCAGATAAGTGGCTCCTGGGTGGCTATGCTGGGTAGCGTCTTGTTTAAAAACACCCAGTCTACTTGCTGTTTTTCTCTTAACTGTATTTCAATTATTTGAACTTCTAATTGTCTTTTTTTCCCCTAGCTACTTTTCCTCTAACAACTGTTTTTTCCTAACTGGTCTCTCTCATCAAGTGATTGCTATGATATAATCTAGCATGGGCCAACGTGAGCACATTACACCAGTACTCCGGGCGCTGCACTGGCTGCCTATAGTCTACCGGGCCAGATGCAAGGTGCTGGTATTGACCTATAAAGCCTTATACGGCCTGGGCCCCACTTATCTTGGAGACTGCCTCACCCCCAGGTCTTGGATAGACCCCTACAGTCGTCCGGGGTGGTGGTTTTGGAAGTACCCCAGATGCATTGGGTGGCCACTAATGATCGAGCTTTTTCGGTGGTCGCCCCTAGGCTGTGGAATGCCCTCCCAATGGGGATCAGAGTGTCATCTTCCTTGGCCTCCTTCCACCAGGGTTGGAAGACCTGGCTGTTCTGTCAGGCTTTTGGTGAGGGAGAGGGGTAGGTTTGGGGGGGAGGAGATAGAGGGATTGGTTTTTTTGTTCTGTTAGGGTTTTTAATGTTTTATGGTTTTAACTGTTCTACTAACGTTTTTATGATGTTGTGAGTCGTCCTGAGATGCGTGAGCAGGAGGGGGTGGCATAGAAATGTGATTAAATAAATAAATAATATTTTGCAATAAAGCTATAATAGGGCTAACTTACCTATATATCAAGAAACAGTGGTGTCCCCTTTCAGCTCCGCAGCTGTAAAAGTGTTGTGCCAGCAACAGACCTGGCTAGTTGGCTACTGTATAGTGCGATTGACAGAAGCAGATTGGCAGTCCCCTGTTGTATTAATTTTAAATTCTGATAATGGGATTCCAATGGTCTCAAGAAATGGAGATGGATGGATGGACCTACATATCATGGCCTAGAGTTATTTACACATGTTCTAGAAGTACTCATAGGAAGAAGTTATCTGATAATAGGGAAACTTTTATCTAAGAAATAAAGGCCTAATGACAACATTCAAAGGCTGGAAGTTGAACTTAGAAAACAGAAGGGGAAAAAACAAAACCAACAGTGAGAGAAATGAACCACTAGAAAAGTTAGCAAAAGATGTTTTAAATATTTCATCATTAGAAATCAATCAAAGTTGAAATCTTTTTAGAAGATATGCTCCAGCCAAAGTGCATGATATTTTACTTGATAGAGTAATGAATTAGAAACTGATGGTTTAAAAAAACAAAACAAAAAGAAAAAAAGAAACTGATAGTTTGTGTTGTGCAGGACAGCAGATGAGATGATCAGCCCTTTTGTATTTAAAAATTTGTCAATCTGATCTTATGTATTCAGTGTCTACAGCCCCTTTTAAACATTTTTTGCATTCTTCCTTTTCTGTTGTACTATAGCTTTCTCCACTGTGGTAGCTTTCAATGCACAAAGAATCTTACTGCAGTTTTCTTCTAATGAAGCATGATTCTTTGCTATACGTTCCATAAATTCAGTTTCACAAATTACACACAAACAACAGAGCTCTTAAATTCAGATTCTTGACAACGCTTAAGGTCAGTATTCAACGGCAAACAGTAATTATCAACCATGCCTGATATCAATGAATGAATTTTACTTGTGTCATGTTTTAGTCATCACACAATTCATACCAGAATCTCTGAATAAGTAAAACATGTTCCCTTGCTAGATAAAAATACCCATTCCTAGGTAATATCTAAGAAAAATCTTTGATTCTTTCCAAATGGTATAAATGAAACAGTGTGAGCAATTTGTTTTAAATGGAAAAACCTCTTCATATATAGTGGGATACTGAATTAAGAGTGCTTTTAAATGAAATGTGTCCATGCATGGCCCCCCACTGTCCATGTGTCCAACAGCTCATTTGAAGTTGGTGCCTGGAGAGGCACACTCCAGTGACCCATGCACCGGCCACCCATAGAACACTCCTGAAAAATCCAGAGTGCCCATGTGGGCCAGGGTGGCTGCCTCTGTGGATGGAGCAGCCATGCCGGAAGCTGCCCAGGTGAAACCCACCGCACACACTTCCTCTGCCGCCACATGAACTGACCACAAACTCCCCTCTCGCGGTACTCGTTTAAAACCACCCATACCTGTTTGTGTTCTCTTCAGGTTTCTCATCACATTGCACACAAACAGAATTGTTCTTACAGTTTGGTCTATATTTTCAGCGGATCTTCCAGAATGTTAACATCTGTTTTTCCTAAGTGTGACTACATCTTCATGTAGAAACAAGCAGCTTAATTATCCATCTTCTAGACTAGATGCAAGTGAACAGGTTAGCCCCCAGCAAGTTATATGCATAAAATTGGAGGAACTTTCCTTTGGTTTTAAAATCTATTATTGGGATTGTTTTAGAAACCCTTAAGCTTCAGAAACATATGCTAAGACCATATCAAGAGAAAAATATTAAAACCTAAAAACCTTGTAACAAGAAATGAATTCTTCTGAACAAATACTGTGATATTAAAAACTATATTTTTAGCTGCTACAGATTATTTATTGCCCAAATCAGAGGGCTGAATTTGGCCTGCAATATTTCTCTTTTACCATTACTGTGGGCCTCATTCTCTACTGCTTTTGCTGGATGTAAAACCACTAAAGTCAGTAAGAATTTTATAATTAGCTTCACTCCTGGGTGGCCCCTTCATCTAAAGGCCGTTGCAGATGGTGAATCGAGCAGGCTGTGCCTGTTTTGAGGGAACCCTGCTGACGCTGCTCTGGAACATCCCGTACTGCCGCCAGTAGAGCGGCACTTGCCCAAAGTGGAACTGCTGTCCATTTTATGCACGGACCCATGCTGCTGCTTCACTTCCAACCAGTCATTGCCCCAGGTAACATTATAGAGTTGTGGGTGCCAGCCTAGAGTGCTGGGCGATCGCCTGCAAATCTGTGGTGTGTGTGGGGAGGGGCGCTGTGCAGGCGGACCACATATGGGCCACTGTCCAACCACTCATTTGAAGTGGTGACTGGAGAGGCGTGCTCCAGTGACCCAGACACTGGCTACACATGGAGCACTCCTGAAAAATCAGGAGTGCCCCGTGTGGGCCAGAGTGGCTGCCCCCGTGGACAGGGCAGCCATGCTGGGAGCCACACATTTGAAGCCCTCCCAGACGCAGTGCACCTCCTAGGGCATCTGGGGCAATGCCCTCCCAGTCCCCCCTGGCTCCAATCACACGCTGCGCTGACGCTGTGCGCGCAGGCTGCCCAGCTGCGGCAACCCGGTAACTCTGTTTAATTTTTAATTTTTTTTAAATTGCCACAACCAAACCCTTACCCAGTTGCGTGAATGAAAGGAGCCTGTCAAAGAAGAACTGTTCTTCTTTGACAGGCTCTACTCATTCACACAAGAGGCTCCTCCTCAAAACAAGCCTGCCCTGCAGCCTTACTGCCCCGAGAGCGGCAAGAGGACAGCCAGTCCCCACCCCTCGGCCCAAGAGGGGTGGGGACTGGCTGTGCTCTAGCCGCTCTGGAGTCCCATAAGGGACAAAACTATTGTGAACGTGCTTTGGGCGTTCAAGCACAACAGCCCAAGCGCGCTTATGGGAAACTGAATTTCCCACGAGGGCAGGCTTTCTTATGAGCCCTATGGGCTCAATTTAAAATCACACCTGGGCGCCAATTGTAGGTGCTCAGGCGTGTGCTACAGGCAGCTGAGGCAGTCAGGGACCCAGCACGCATGCTCAACTCACTCTGAAGAAGTGAACAGCGCGCCATGATCCTGCTGCAGCCTGCTGCCCAGCCTGACTTTGGGGGACTCATAATTGCGGTGGGAGACTGGGGGGGCTGAGGGCAGTGGTGGGAGGGGTTTGGCGACTGGGAGAATGGGGTGGATGGGGAGAGAGACTGGGGAGTTGGAAGAGACTTGGGGAGTGGGGTGGATGGGGAGAGAGACTGGGGAATGGGAAGAGACTCGGAGAATGGAGAGTGGAGGGAGGGGTGGATGGGGAGAGAGACTTGGGAGTGGGAAGAGTGGGGTGGATGGGGAGAGAGACTGGGGAGTGGGAAGAGACTAGGAGAGTGGGGAGTGCGGGGAGGGATGGATGGGGAAAGAGACTGGGGAGTGGGAAGAGACTCAGAGAGTGGGGAGAGGGGTGGATGGGGAGAGAGACTGGGCAGTAGGAAGAGACTGGGAGAGACAGGAGTGTGGGGAGGGGGTGGATGGGTAGAGAGACTGGGGAGTGGGAAGAAACTCGGAGAGTGGGGAGTGGGGTGGATGGGGAGAGAGACTGGAGAGTGGGAAGAGACTGGGGAATGGGTTGGAGGCATTGCTCTGCCTGAGATACTGTCGGAGACAGGACACTGGGGTGGATGGAGCATTAATCTGCATGTGACACTGTCAGACACACGATACTGGGTTGGATGGAGGCTTGCTCTGCCTGTGTCACTGTTGGAGACAGGACACTGGGCTGGATGGAGCATTGCTCTGCTTCTGACACTGTCAGATACAGGGCACTGGGTTGGTTGGAGCATTGCTGTCCCTGTGACACTGTCGGAGACAGGACACTGGGTTGGTTGGAGCATTGCTGTCCCTATTCAGCTGTCTGAGACAGGACACTGAACTGGATGAAGCATTGCTCCGGCTGTGACACTGTCGGAGACAGGACAGTGGGCTAGTTGGAGCATTGCTCTGGCTGTGACACTTTCGGAGATAACAGTGACAGGACAGTGGGTTGGTTGGAGCATTACTCTGTCTGTGACAGCATAAAGTTCCTTAACAGATCTCTCATGCTGTCATAATTGTGCTAGCTGAGCAATCTATACACAAATCTAGCATGCTGGTGTGTATTGAGTGAGAGATTTTTAAAACTATATTTGTTTAAACCCCCCAGTAATGCTGAACACTCTGGTGATATACCCTGTATAGCTTTGATATATTAACTGTGAATTTCTTATTGAAATTTCTTCCTTTATTCTCCCATGCTTTGAGCCTGTGATGAAATTCATAAAGCCACTGTGAACTAGCTATTCAGCTGGTGTAAATGCTTTGTGCTAGCAGGGAATCTGGCCTATTACTTTTAGGGATCAGCTATGGGTGCTTCTAGACGTTGCAATACTTTGTAGGTGCTTCTGCTGGAGTTCATGAGTGATAATCATGGTGTCTGAAAGCACTCCTAAGTTGTTGTTACAGTTTTATGTTGTGTTAATGATTGCAAACATACCTTTTTAGGCTAAAATTTCTCATCCATTATCTTCAGGCTTAGGTTAATATTCTTTGTTTAAAAGTGCTTTCCCTGTATTTTGGTGCGTCTTTTGTTGAATGCCACATGGTGGGTGCTTCCTGCCCTCTCCAGAACTGTGCATGCTTCTTCTCCCTTTGTAAAACTCTATGCAGCATTTATGGTGTGCCATTTCATATAATCCTGTTGGCCTTTGCAACATTTTCTGTGCATTGTAGTTGTGACCATGATGCTTGTGCATTTCAAAAGGGCCTGTTTGTTTGGGCAGGCATTTGACTGCCATGGATACAGTGTAGGTAGATATCGGGATGCTGGTCTGGATGGAGATGACTGTGTTAGTGCCCATTGAGCTGTTAAGGAGGATAAGGATAGTGCCATTTCACAAATATTAGTTTGCATTTGGGTTGCTTTGGATAATACGAGACTGCATTTTTCTATTTATTATTGTATTTTATTTATTTGTTACAGTAAATTGTTATCATTTTTCTATAAGTAGCCTTGTTTTTTTAATGTTTTAATGGAATAAAAGACAACAGAACTGCTGCAGAAAAGAAGCAGGTAGCAGAGTCAGAAATAATTGTCACTGCCATTCTGAATCTGATGCCCTGGCTCCGCCCACCGTTGCCCTGGCTCCGCCCCTACGCTAGGATTCGCCCCTATTTTCGCCAGCCCGTGCCTCCGGTGGTAGATTTAACCCACCCACTGCCCCTCCAGCCTCCAAACCCACCAGCCGCCCCTGAGCCCTCCCCACGCACTATGCGTGCATTGATGCTCTGCTGCTGCCCCATGCACTGAATGCTCTGCTGCTGCCCCACTGCCCCCCCTCAAGCCTTGCTCATTTAAAAACACCCTTAGTCTACTTGACTCTACTCAATATTTTCAGTGGCTTTTTAAGGTGGAGGTATGTACATTAGTGGCAATCCTAAAACCACTTTCAGATGTGGGGCTACTTATTGTCCATCACAAGCCCCAAAGTCAGCCGAGAACAGCCTTCTGCTAATTCCATTATGGTTCAGAGTAAAGCCAAGGTCCATGTGAAGCTGTCTTGGTGGCTGCCCGACAGCTCTAGAACATTCTTCCCTTGGCAATTCGTCCCAAGTCCAACCTGAGCAAAAGGAAATTACATGAACTTTTAAAAATCTGTGTTTGACTTACTTTGAGTTCCCCCACTATCCCTTCACCAAGGGTGTAGCTACCTTAGGAACAGGAGAGACATTTGTCCGTGGGCCCAGGCTTTGGGGAGTGGGGGGGCAAATCCTGTCCGGAAACTGAGCTGAGCAGCAGTGGAAGCCCCTAAAGCACGCAGCACGTCTGGGACCTACCCGACAGGTGGTAAAGAATGGAGCAAGCACCGGTGGAGGCGGTGACATAACGCAGATAGCGCAGGCACAGCCTCCAGGGCTCAGCTACAGCAAGCAGAAGGAGAGGCACTGGGGATAGAGGGATGAAGGAGGGGAGAGAGCAGAATGGGGAGATGGTGATGGTGGGGCAGGTGGGACAAGTCCATTTCTCGTGGGAGTTGCACTTGCCTATGCTCTCCACCTTTCTGCCCTACCAATGCAGTTCAGTGATACTTTACTGTCAGGACACGTCATATAATCAGTGCCCAAATTTAATTTGGGGGAGGGGGGAGAGTTCCTTAAGCAGTGACAAGAAGGAACTTCACGCCAGGGGACAAAACATAGCCCATGGCTTATTGCCCCTTTCCCGTTCCTGGAGCTAGGCCCTGCATTTACTTCCTAGGCCCAAGTACTGAAAGACTAAGCTCAGGGAAAAGGAGCAGGATAGGGAGCAAATCCAGGATCTGGAACCTCCTCTTCTTAAGCGCACCCCTGACTTCACCTTGGCAATCGGAGTCTGCACTCATTTTTGAAGCGGCCCTGCTGGGAAGGAAAAAATTCCCCATCCTGGGGCATGTGCAACCTATCCAGGGTGGCCAAATATGCAAATTTTAGAGGGCACTTATAAGAAATACGGCTTGCAGGGCTGTATTGACTCCAGCGCAGTCCTGCCACCTGTATTTCTCAGAGGTGTCCTCTAAAATGTGAACAGCTGGCCACCCTAAACCCACCGAAAGCTGATCCCCTTCGTCTATTTTCTACCACAAGCCAGATCCTGCCTGAGGCCGGGGTCATGGCTCCCAAGTGTGCACTGCTCCCCCCGGGAGAGAATCCGCAAGGCTCCAACCATTTCCCTCCCATTGATCCAGCCGGGCCTGCGGGGCTTGCTTTCTACGCTCTTGAGAGGCAAGGCCTGCGCCGCGCTCCGCCCCCCTCCCCGCGCCTCAGCTGTGCCCGCGCCCCGAACAGAGGAGGAGACTCCGCCGCCGCAGCAGCAGCATGTCGCCCATCAGCCACGAGTTCCCCAAGCAGGCCGGTAATAGTGCGTGGCCGGGGGAGCGCTCGCTTGCTTGTTGGGGCCTGAAGCGCTGCGGGAGAGACCCGCTTTCTCCTCGGCTGAGGGCAGGGGCGCCGGGGTTGCTCTGCTGCAGCGGGGGGGTCTCCTCATTTGCTCTGCAGGGCAGGGAGCTGGTGAAGCTTGTGCTTGTAGGGGATTTACTCCCATCCCCCTTCTCGGCTCCCGAGAGGAGGCAATCTTTAGGGCCCTGCTCCTTGAGCTCAGTGGGGCGGGGCCACTTTTGGAAAACTTGAGTGGGAGGCGGAGATTCTGCTGTCACCCCGGTGCAATCAAGTAGCAAAAGCCACCCTGCTGCTTCTCTGCCAAGTGCAAGACTTTTTAGGCTGGAAATAATTTCTTCCTTCCCACTGGAAAACGGGGGGCTGGAAGGGTTACAAATCCAGTATGTTACAAATCAGTTTTTTGGATTATTTTTTTTAAAGAACTGAAAGTTCATCAGATTTGTAATAAGCATGTTAAGTTAGACATCTTTGCCTCTGACTCATCTTGCCTATATCTGTTCGATTAAAAAAGAAGCAAAAAACTGCAACCCAAGCTTGCTGGTTAAATAACATGCTAGCGAAGGAGCTGAGCTAGGGAATATGCCATACCGTATTCCTTCTACCACGGACACTAAATCTAGAACTATACAAATCTCCCTATTTCCTCAGCTTTAAAAACTCATATCACCTGAACAATGAGGAATACTATTTTGTTTATAATCATGTTCTTATTCTCATTAACTAGTAGAATACCAGTGTTTTAATTTAGTTTAAATTAAACAGTTTTTAGTTTAGTTTATTGAGAAACTTATCTGACTTTGTGTTAAATTATGCTATTGCCAGGACATGAAATTTCAGATTGAACTCCAAGAGCCAAAAAAATAAAATCAGCTGCCAGACTTTATCTTGATATTAAACCATTCTTGCCCCGCTACACCCCAAAACCAGTTGCCAGCCTCAGTTTTCTGGGTGCCAATGGCTCCTGGGTACCTGCAAATTTCATGCCCTGTTGTTTCAACAGTATTCTGTAACTCAGAATGGTATGATAGAATATATTTGAAAAGGCAATATCAACTTGAAATTTAGTCAACTTGAAAAAAGAAGGTAGAAATAGCTTCAAGAGCATCTGCCCCTGAGTTCCTTGTCAATTTACAAGTTTCCGTGTTTTTAATGTTTCCTTCTCCCCTGGTACTGTGAAAGAGACTTAAAGAAATGTAACAATTTGATTACAACATGCATAAATATTTTAGTAGAGGGGAAATAGAGTTACACTGATGAATATTTTTTTGGTAGATTTTCTCCTCCATAACTATAGTTCTCTGCTGATCCACATCGAAGTAGGAAAACTCTCTCCCCTGTCGGCCCTGGAAGTCTTAGACTGCTTGCCCACATTATCACTCGGGGGGAAATGTACAAGAAGAAAACTTACGGCGGGGAAAGTAACGTAAAACTTGGAATGTGGGCGTGAGGTTAAATGCGTCCTATGATGCATTTTTTATTATTTTTAATCACAAAAGGTAGGGTGCAAAATCAAACCCTGCCTTCCGTGACTGCAAATAACGCGAGATGCATCATAGAACGCTTTTAATCCGCTTCACGTTACTTTCCCTGTCAAAAGTTTTCTTCTCATAAGTTTCTCCAGGCACTGTAACATGGGTAAGCAGCCTTAAACCTGGGAGTTGCAGGGCAAAAACCTGCTTCCCTGCTGATCTGCTTTTTATTCAGTGAGGAAATAATTCCTTCCCATCCCACCTTGCAAGTCTTGGGCCTTAACAGCTGATCAGTGGAGAAGCAGGATAATAATAAATATTATAGCACTTCTCAACATAAACATGATAAACAATATAAAATTGATGTAAAAACAAGTTAAAAGGGGAAGGTAAAGAGGGAGGAGAAACATAGTAATGGAAACCAGTAGTGGGAGAATAAATAAGCACCTGAATAATAAATAAATAAACCTTCAGTGCTTTTTAAAAATGAGAAGGGAGGAACTAAGACCGCATTCTAACTGGGCAAAACGCGCAGCATTTGCCTCTGGGAAAAAAATCCGGGAGACAAATGCTGTGCATGTTTAGTCTGGTGGGAAAGCAAAGCTGGGTGGCTTTGCGTCTGATCATGCGGAGGTTACAGAGCTGGAATGTGCTGCTCTGTAACCTCTGCATAATCGGAGGCAAAGCTGTGTGGCTTTACTTTCCCACCGGACTAAACATGCACAGCATTTGCCTCCTGGATTTTTTCCCAGAGGCAAATGCTGCGCGTTTTGCCCCGTGAGAATGCGGTCTAAGATAGGAAGCTGGAGGGAACGAGATCCACACTGAGTAGCCCACCACGGCAAAGACCGGATTGCCTGCTAACATACAGCCTGATGGCAGGATCCCCAAACAGTGGGTGGTTCCAGAGCACACACAACCATCAGGGTGAGGCTCAAATATAGCCAGAGCCTATACCATTTATGGCCCTGAAAAACAGCAGTGCAATCTGAAATTCAGTTTGCCTCTGTACAGGCAACCAATGCAGAGAACACAGGCGGAGTGTAATATCATCATGGCTGCCCAAAACAGTGCGTAGTTGCGCTGCCGTATTGTGAACAAGCTGTAAGTGATGGAGAAGCACCGTTAGAAGCCCAAAGAAAGAGGGAGTTACAAAAATCAAGCTTCATGGTCACGAGGGTGTGGCTTCCTCCCTCACCAGTCTTACGAGCCCAGGATGTATTGGGGGGGGGGGGAGAGGAGGGTCTCAAAAAATGTTGGTGTGACAGGTTGGTTAGGCCCTTTCCCTGAAAAGAAGAATTTACCCCTTCCCCAAAATGTACACAGTTTAATTTGAAGATGTTATCTTCAATGTTAATACTAAGTTAATACTTAGGTACATGCTTTTATCAATGCCTACCTAGTTCATTCTCAATTTAGCAGGTAGGTCGTTTATTATAGCCATTGTACAGATGCGAGAACTGAGATGTGGCAAACTTGCCCAAGGCCACCCAGTAAGTTAATGGATTTGAACCTTGGTTTCTCATTCAAAGTCTAACATCTTGTCTACTAGGCTACACTGTCTTTCCCGTGTGTAATTTTTTTACAGCTGTGTAACTCAGTGGGAGTATTTGAGTAAAATTAAGCATGTTCATAAGTGCCTGCAGAATCTGGCCTGTACGTGTCAGTAGTTTATCCCTTTTCACACAGACACTCGTAACACTGATAAAATGGGTGTTACATTTTATCAGTGTTAAGAGTGTCTGTGTGAAAAGGGCTCTAGATTTGAAAACCAAAATAAAAGCTGATGTGATAAGTTGGCAGTGTCCTTTTCAGTGTTTTGTCACTAGAGACAGTTACTTATGTTCTCCTCTTGGCTAACTGGTGTTTTTTGTTTGTTTTTTTGTTTTTTAATGAGGTTTTTATAAAGTTTTACTTCACCTTTTTTGTCCCCCAAGCTATGTAGCGTGACTCCCTGATAACTAAACACTGCTCCAGCATCCAGGCTTAGCCCAGACTGACTTTCCTGCTGCTTTGCTTGAGTCCCAGCTCGCTTGTTGCCTCTTACTCCCATGCTGAGGACAGTGTGCTCCTGCTCCCATTGGTGGAGACAGAGCATACACACATAGGACAAATCTGGGAGCCCTGTGCGTCATGACATTCTGGCACTGTGTTAACTATATGCCATGATGTCAACACACACAGTTTGGGAAACACTGGTGTAAGGTCTTGGTTGGTTTCTTTCTCCTGCTGGTCTCTGTGCAGCAACTGAGCCCTGTTGTTTCTGAATAAAGTAAATCCTGTGCTGAAATTAATTTTCTAAATGTGAAGTACTGATTCCAAAACTAATTTAAAAAAAAAGAAAATTTTAAATAGCTGACTTGTATTTCAATTGTCTTTTTCTTTAAGTGAACACCCAGAAAAACCTGAAAGATGAGATTGAATCAATTTTGCAGGAGCGGATTATGATTTTGGATGGGGGCATGGGGACCATGATTCAACAACATATGCTGACAGAAGAGGATTTTCAAGGGCAAGAATTTAAAGATCATCCCAAATCCTTAAAAGGAAACAACGACCTCTTTAGTATAACTCAGCCTGATATCATCTACAAAATTCACAAGGTATGATATGGTTGGACTTAGTGGATTTTGATGAAAAGAAGATTAATTCTGGTTTTTCTGAAGTGTATTGCTGTATTTGAGAGGCTTTAAAAACAGCTAGTCAAATAGATTTGTTTGGGTGTTTTCAGACAAGCACATTACTCACTGGTTAACCGCTGGTTGCCGTGGGTAACCAATGGGTATAGGGTGGGTAATAGAGGGGAGGCGTTTGTCTGAAAACACCATTTGTTTAAAAAAATTTTATGTCAATGAAAAGCCTTCATTGTGTGTTTCTAAAGTTGCTTGCTGCAAGTCTGTCAAGTCGCTGTCAGGGAACAGGATGCAAGGAGGGCAATGGCCAGTAGGAGGCACTAGATAGCTAGCTCAGGGCAACCAGGAGTGGCCACAATGAGGGAATAGTGTGACAGGAGAAACAGAACTATTTATTTAATTTATTTATTTAATATATTTATACCCTGCCCCTCCTGTGAACAGTTCGGGGCGGCTAACAAATCCAATATAAAACAGTATTTAAAATATTTAAAACATCATACAACTAACAACAATTAAAACAGGGATAGACAACATTGTAACAGAAAATAAGGAAGGGTAGACACAGACAGGGAACTGTCAGGGAATGGGGGTGCAAGGAGGGCGATGGCGAGTAGGGGGCACAGGACAGCTGGCTCAGGGCAACCAGGAGGGGCTACAGTGAGGGAATAGCGTGGCAAGAGAAACAGAGGAGAATTAGGACACAGACAGGGAAGTGTCTATGGCAGCCTGGCACTGGGTTAACAATAGCCCTCAGGATGCTATAGCTGGCAAACACCCCTAGGGGACAGCCAATAGCTCCTCATTGGGCTCAGAATTATCAGGCACGGTCAGCCAGACACCAGAACAGACTAGAGAGGACCAGAAACAAACTATGGACGAACTACAATGAAGAGGTTGAGAAGGAAGACAGTGGGAACCAGGCAGAGCTTGGAAGGGAGAGAACAAGACACCAGAACAGTAACCAGAGCAGGGACCCAAGGAAGAGAATCAAGAAGGACTAGATACAAGGCAATATTAGGAAGGGAGTGCTGAGCTGTACAGACACCATGATAGAGGGTCCACGACTGGGACAAGAAAGAGACCAAGGGCACTAGAGGTGGCACAAAAGGGAGCTGCTAAGACAACAGTGGCAGGGGAAGAGCAGGGAGAGAGGGTCTACTAATGCAAGAGCTACAGGGAAGCAGGATAAGACAACAAGGTTAAGCAAGCGCCAGAGGGTGAATTCACTAGAACTGGAGAGACCAGAAGCACAACCACCTTATCGGAGCGAGGATGCAATCTGAAGGGGAGACAAGGAAGGCACTAACCTGAGTCACAGCGACACAAGAGAACAGGAGACACAGGAATAGGGATGGGGAATATAGCTAGACAAGGACTGGGGGCACAGTCTATACCAGACAAGGGCTCAGGAACCTAGAAAGGGATACAGGAATCTCAGAGGGCCAGCAACACAGCTGGGCTCCTAGAAAGGACCTATACCCAGAGAACTAGGCCAACATGGGCCAAGGATAACCAGGAGAACAGTAATTAAAGGGGAGCAGGCCTTAGGAGCTGAATCCTATACAACCATGGACAGAAGCAAGGCTGCTATTAGGAAGCCAGAGACAAGCAATGAGCAAGACAGAGGGAACAGAATATTAGAGAGGGGAGTATAGACCTTAGAGAGAAGGGGGGTGAAATCCCTACACAAGAGCAAGACCACAGTAAGGCAAACCCACAGCAGGTGTAAGAACAAGCTAAGGAACTGCTAATGCAAGACAGGTGTACAGGAATCAAGGGGGCAAGATAACCAGGGCTACCAGGAGGGGAAAGGGGGAAACAGAGCCAGAGGGAACTAGACAAGAAGCAGGCAAAAGAACAGTTAGACCAAGGGATAAGATTGCTAGACAACAACCACTGCACAGGCAGGATCACAGAGAAGAGCTGATGTCCCACAACTTGCAATTGCTCTCATCATGCGTTTTATCCTGCTGGGAGCCAATAAGGGATCCAGGGGGGAGGAGTCAAGCAAGGAAAGGCACCAGGCATGAAGAGGGAATGTTGTTATCAAACCTGGCTACCATATGGCTCTGGGGAAGCTTTTCTGCTTGCCAAGGTCAGGCTCGCAGGTTTGAGCCTGGGCCCTGACAGTCACTTGTTTTTTAAGCAGGCCAGTAGAGATGACATAGCATTACAACTGATTTTATTTTTGTAGTTACATATTTAAAATATTGAGCTAGAGCTAAAGTTTGTTAATCTCGGTTAATTTAAACTTTATTAATGTAATGCATGTACTGGTTCTCTTTTTAAAGTTTTGAAAGTGAAGATTAAAAATCCTAAATATAAAAATATGGAAATAAATTATCCCATGTCTTCTCTTACTGTAGTGGGAAAATTCCACTGGTTGCCACACGAAAGAAACTTCGTTTGAATGACAGCTGTATTATTTCCTATTGCATTTTTATTACAGCTTGCGTACATACATCAAAAACCTATCCATCGAGCCTTCAGCATGGAAATCCTTATGGAGTCTATTGAAGTCTCTGTATGTGTACAGTTTTCAGGCTCAGGGCCCAGTTCTGGTAGAAGGAGATTTCATGGCTGGCTTACAGAAGTAGAGAGGCATCTGTATCTTTCATGTTCAGTGTCTCTACATAAAAAATAATTTTCTGTGTGGATCTGATTCTAGGGGACTTAGTAACCTTGGAAAGCTGTAGGCTGAGCATGTGGGACTTATGGTCCTCTACAACCAAAGTGATTCAGCTGGTGGGATTTACAGAATACGCAAGACCTAAAGTGGTTTTAACAGCAGAAGCTGTGAGCCACAAACCACTTACTCTGGAGTAGTCCTCTCCAGGCTACAGTGGGACAATGTGACTTGTGGATCACGGCCATAGAATTTCTAAAGCTTCAAATGCTTAGTGCAGATAAATTTACAATTCCCCCCTTTTCTTTCTTTCTTTCTTTCTTTCTTTCTTTCTTTCTTTCTTTCTTTCTACGCAAAAATAAAAGTTCTGTGCACTAGATTTTATTGTGGCCAATAACCAGATTTTACCTGCTATGTTTTAACAGATTAGCAGATAATACAATAAGTGATGATAGGTGGCATGTTTTCAAAACTCAGATTTCCCAGTTCAAGTATGTTACAATCTGAAAATCTACCTTTATTACTTCAGTCCAATCCATTAACTTAATCCATTCACAAAAGCTTGAAAGGTTGCTGCGCCAATTTTTTAAAATCTATTTAATAACTGCTTTTAGAGGAGGTTATTAAAGTGAAACTAGCCTAAGACCCTGATCCTAGAAATAATATGTACAGCCAATTGAGCTTAGCAGGATTGCACACGTGTAGGTGCTCTCTGTAAATTGGGGCCCAATAATGTAAATGGTTCTTTTAGAAATGTCAGCATGCCCTTTGGAACTGTCCACTCTTAGTTATCGGTAAAAATGTGGGTATGTATGTTTACCCAGGATAAAGGAGTCCAGGGGAAGGCTGTCACTATTCAAAAGCTTAATTTGAAAATGTAATTCATATTGCTGTTAATTTTAGATATGTTTCTGTTCTTCTAGCAGCTTGATTAAATTCAATTTTTTCTTAATTACTACTGACCTCATTTAGACAATCCCAGTGGTTTATGCTAAGATACAGAATGACATCAATTCTTTTACTTGTTCGTGCCAAATATAAAAAATGAACTGACGGGTTAATAGTTGAACACTGTTCACTATTGAGTGGAGTTTTTCCAAGGTAGACAAGGAGATGAACTCGCTTGACCTCTGTTGTGTTTGAAGATGAAAACATATTCTTATTTCCTGTTTTCTTAAGATTGGTTTATGCTTTCCAGTTATTTCCCAGAATAGACAAACTCATTAAAAACAGCATACTGAAGAGATATTAACATTGATTTCTACTCCGTTATACTGCTCTCTCTTGTATACAGTAGACTTCCTTCACTTCTGTATTGTGCTTAAGTCACTAAAGTACACAGTCAAACTAAAAATCTCACATCTGAAAACTTGTCCATTTTGAAGCATGTTGATATTGCTAATATCATCTTGCATAAAGTCAGGTTTACTGTTTTCCCTGTATAGCCAGTGATTTTCCACGTTTGCTTGTGTGTGAGCCATGGAATTGGTTAATAAAGTTTTGTTTGCGAGAAATGCTGGACTTAGGTGAGCAGTCTTCATGTTTTGTCTGGAGGCGGTGGGGGTTTGATTCTTTGTAGTAGCAACTGGCTGTAATCCAATGATGTGCGGATCCCTGTGCAGAACTATGTGTGTGCATGCGCGGCATAATGTGCCGGCTATGCACGGGATCCACACAGCATTGGATCACGGCCATTGACAGCACAGGAAACCAAACACTGTGGTACCATGTGGTGACTTCCAACAATCTAGAATTCAGTGGTGAAAATTCCATAGCACACTGCACCAGTGTGATATCAGTTGCACCATGATCTCGCACCATCAAGCGCCACTGATATCTGTGCATCATGGGATATCAATCGGGGCAATGGCTGGTAGCAGGATACTAACAGGTAGCTGCAAAACTGTGGTCACATGGCAACATAAACATTTTGAACAGGAGCGATACAAAGGTTTTGTGTAAGTGTACATGAGCAGCCTTTTTTGGGAGTAAGTGTCGAGTGCAATAATAACCTAGGAATTGGTGCTTGAGTTGTCGCCTTCATTTGTAAGGGGAGTGAGTTAAGAGGCCCATCCACTGATCCCAGATCCTTTGGTGTCGCTTGTGTTTCTTGTTACAGGAATACTTGCTGTCTGGCGCTGATATCATTTAAACAAACACTTTCAGTAGCACCAGAATTGCACAAGCTGACTACGGACTTGAGCATGTGGTAAGAATTTTAAACTACTTGCATGTTAAGATGTTAATCGAGATTTGTTGCCCCAGCAGCTAAGATTAGCCTAGTTGCAATCTACAGTGTTCATGTTCTCTTCTAACTGTACATTGTCTGAGGACACACAGACACTATTTAAGTCTCTTGTGCTTATTTGTAACTCATTTCCATCATGACAAATCATTAGGATGAAAATGATGCTTGTGTGACGGCTGCTGATGAAGGCACGTCCAGTAATAATTTGTAGTGGAGCTTGTGTCTCAAGAACATTTGCAGAAGGGGCCCAGTTCTGTGAACAGGAACATCTTGCTTCCAATTTCACTAGGTGCCATAGTGGATATACGTTTTGTTCCTTAATGCTGCCTGTGTACTTTGCACTCAGATAAAGGCCTGCAGTAGAGCTTTACTTCAATACTTTGAAATTTGTTAAGCTTGGGTATGTTTGATTGTCTTATGGGTTCAAAACATTTAAAATGTAATTTGGCAGATGACGTAGTAATACCTGGAAATACAATCGATTTGGAGTTATTTTTAAAATAAGCTAATTAATTTCCTTTAAAGTGGTAAACCTCTTCGACTCCCATTGCCTTCAGTAGTTTTTGAGACTGCTTGCTGCCTTGCAGGATTTAGCCCTCTTTTCCAATTCAGGCATACTGCAGTAGTTTCAGGCTTGGATAGAGTGGTACCTGCAGAGTTATATTACCAACCTGAGAGTAATTTTCTTCCACCAGTCTTGCAATATTAGACATCTTTTTTGGAGCTCCCGCTCCATTTGGGGAAATCTTAGCTTTCATTAAAAAAGGTCCAACACCACAAAAAACAACAAAACAAGTATACTTCTTGGCTTAAAAAGAAATAAACCATGATGCATGTAGGGAGAAGCTTGAAACTGAAAAGCAAATGGACCCTAAAGGAAAGCAATAAGAAAACCCCCAGATGTATTTAATTTTTTTAAAAAGTTTTGATTATTATTCTCCTGAGCTTTCCCTGGACATCACTTCATCACATTGGGGAATGATCCCCACCTTGGCCACTAGGTGGCAGAAGAAGATGACCAAGAATCTGCTTGAGCATGCTCAGTAGGTGATGTTTCCTTGAGACTCCAGTTAGATCTTCTGCCTCAGACTGAGAGGAGCGAAGTTGCAGAGTTTCGGCGTTTTTTTACTTTTGTTTTTGGAAAAAGACTTTCAAAGCCCTCAGGGCTCTATACTTTAGACAGAGTACAGCCAAAGGACTCACCCCCACCCCGGCTGGCATGGAGAAGGGGAATAGCAGGAGTGACGGGACCTCTTTGGACATCCCGTGTGCTTATTCGACCCTGTTGCCAGGATCGGCTTTCTCTGGCATTGTGTGGCTCCCGTCCCCCCCTCCATGGCAGATAGGTGAGTCCCATTGGGCTCCCTTCGTGCACTATGGAGAGGCTGACACAAATGGTGGTGGAGACCCATCAGAATGTAAGCTTCATCTCAGGCAGAGGCTATACAGGTGGAAATGCTAGGCCACATTGTAGCTTCCCTAAACAGACTAGGTGCCAGCAAATCGCCCCCTGGAGGCCTACCAAAGAGCAAAAAGACAGAACCTGCAGTCTGTTTCCTGCCAAAACTCCCTTCAAGGGAAATTCCAAGACAGCGGGGAAGGGCAAACAATCCGTGGCAAAGAAGCAGGCTCCTAAAAGAAGGGTATCCCCCAAAGACCTTGATTTGGTGGGAGACAGACTGGGAGTGCTGCTGGTATACCGTGCACCTGCCTGTATGGTGGCATCCCTGCACGCTCTAGCAGAGCTGCTGTCGGAGGTGCTATTGCGGTCCTCAAAGACATTGGTCTTAGGTATTCATGCCAACACCAGCCTTGGAGGGGCGGAGCGTGAGTTCATGGCCACCATGGGCCTGTACCAAGTAGTCATCGGCCCGACGCATGATTGGGGGCATACCCTGGACCTGATTCTCCACACCAGCCTTGAGGCAGGGGATCCGTTCATGGGGGAGGTGTCAGCAGTGTTCTTGTCATGGACGGACCATTACCTCCTGCAGGCCTGTCTCCCGGCACGTCTGCCCCAGGAGAGGTGTGGAACAAGTTTGGTTGGTTCTAACGTGGAGACTAATGGAACTGGAGAGGTTCTGGAATGCTCATGGGGAGTTACCCTCTGAACTTGACTACCGATTGCTCGATGACCTCATTGCTTTTTGGAACACCTTGTTGATTGAGGCCATCGACAGGGATAGCTCCTAGATGTCCTCTCCCTATGTGTCCGCATCGCAGGCTTCCTTGGTTTACAGAGGATCTGCTGAAACGGGAAGGGCAGTGGTTGGAGCGATGGTGGCACCATTCATATGCTGAAAGCGACAGATTGTGATATAGAGCTAGTTAATTTAATTTAATTTTATTTATTTATTTCGGCTCATTTCTAGCCCGCTCCCTCCTGCTCATGCGGCAGCTCAGGGTGGCTCTCAGTCAAAATTTACAATATAGTATAAAAAAAAATCAATAATTAACATAATACATATACAATATAAAGAGTGGAACCAAATCCCCCCCCTTACCCGTTTCCCTCCCCAAAAGCCTGATGAAACAGCCAGGTCTTACACTGTCTCTGGAAAGAAGGGAGGTCTGGGACTAGGCAGACCTCCATTGGGAGGGAATTCCACAGCCTAGGTGCGGCCATCAAGAATGCCCTCCCCATCATCGCCACCACGGGGACTTTGAATTGGGTGTCCCCAATTGACCGCAGGGGCCATACCACATCCCGGGGCATGAGACAGTCTCGCAGGTAGGTGGGGCCCAGGCCATTTAGGGCTTTATAGATCAGCACCAACACCGTGAATTGATGCCTATGCTGAGCCTATGGCTATGCTGTGGCTGTGCAGACAGCGAAGAAGGAGTTCTTCGCTGCCCTCATAACATCTGTGAAGTCTCATCCAGCGGAGCTTTTCTGGGTGGTGAGGGGGCTGGTCGGTCTGTCCTCCCTCCGCCTGGAACTGGAGTCTTCCAGTGTCTGCTGTGACAAGTTTGTTGATTACTTCATGGCTAAAATCACTTGTATTCACCATGATTTTGTTGCCGTGCTTATTACAATAGGAGAACCAGAAGTTATGGAAGCCCCATCTTGTCCGATTTCATGGGATCAGTTTCAGTGGGTGTCACCCGCTGATGTGGGGGAATGTTTTTGGGATGGTTAGAGCCACCTGTTGTGAACTGGACCGGTGTCTGTCCTGGCTGGTTAAGGCTAGCTGGGAGACTTTGGGGTTGTTGCTGGCAGGAGGGTGGTCAATGCCTCCCTTAGGGAGGGCAGGGTGCCAGGCTGCCTCAAGGGGCAGTGGTGTGGCTTCTGCTCAAGAAACCATCACTTGACATTTATTTATTTTATTTTAGTCAATTTCTTAGCTGCCCCCTCCTGCCTATGGCAGCTTGGGGCGGCGTACAACATATTAAAACCATATAAAATACAAAAACAATAAATAATCAAAAATATAATAAATATATAAATTAGCAATAAACCCACAAGGCAGAGCAGAAAAGCCGCTCCCTTATGTCTGGGGCCAAGCGGACCTCTGTTGGGAGGGAGTTCCACAGCCTTGGTGCAGCCACCGAGGACACCCTCCTCATCCTCATTGCCTGAGAAACTCGGGGGAGCCTAGGACGGCACCTCCAGCCAACGGCAGGGGCTAGTCCAGAACCCGAGGGGTGAGGTGATCCCGCAGATAGGCAGGGCTGTGGCCGTATAGAACTTTATAGATCAAAACCAAAACCTTGAATCAGGTCTGGAAGGCTATTGACAGCCAGTGCAGAGACTGGAGCACTGCTGTAATGTGCTCATGACGACCCATCCCTGTAAGGAGACAGGCTGCTGCCTTCTGCACCAACTGCATTCTTTGGATCCGTCACCAAGGGTAACCCCACGGAAAGCGCGTTGCAGTAGTCCAGTCTTGAGGTGATGAAAGCATGGATGATGGTGGCTAGATCGGAGTCGGAGACTGAAGTACGGCTGAAGTTGACAAACCAGATGCAATTGGCAAAATGCACCCCTCCCCCCAGCCTCCACCTGGACATCCAGTCGGAGGCTGTGATTCGAGGAGCACCCCCAGAATGCGAACCCGAGGGACTAACAGAGGGCGGACCCTATCAATGACAGGTGCCACCATTCCCTCAACCCCTCCCACCAGCATCACCTCAGTCTTGTCGGTTTTCAGTTTCAGACGGCTTGCCCTTATCCAGTCCCCCACACTCGCCAGACATCGGGTAAGCACCGAGACAGCTGGGCCTGTATCAGTTGAAAAAGAGAAGTAACGTTGGGTGTCATCAGCATACTGCATGTATGCATGTCAGCATACTGATGACACCGCACACCAAACCCTCTGACGACCTTGCCCAAAGGCTGCATGTACACATTGAACAGGAGAGGGGACAGAATAGAACCATGCGGGACTCCACATGTAAGGTCCTAGAGAAATGACTAACAATCACCCAGCACCACATGGTGAATGCTACCAGCCAGGAAGGAACAGAACCTTTCAAGAACAGTCCTGCCCACTCCGGTTTGGTCCCACAAGCGGGTCACCAACATCTAATGGTCAATTGTATCAAATGCAGCTGAGAGATCTAACAGGATCAACAGGGTCAGTCGACCCTGGTCCAACTCATGATAGAGGTCGACCAAGGCCACAAGTGCAGTGTCGGTGCCAAAAGCCAGACTGCGAGGGAATAAAGAAAACAGACACGGTCCAGATGCCCCTGAAGCTGCTGAGCCACCACCCATTCAATAACCTTCCCTAAAAAGGGAAGGTTAGAGACCAGCCGATAGCTGGTCAGAGAGTCAATGTCAAGTGATGGCTTTTTGAGCAGCCGGCCACTGCCGCACCACTGAGGCAGCCCGGCTCTCTACCCTCTGAAGGGGGGCATTGACCACCCCCACCAGGAATGGCCCCAACGTCTCCCGGCTGACCTTAACCAGCCAGGACGGGCACAGGTCCAGTTGACAACAGGTGGCTCTAACTGTCCCAAGGACATCCCCCACATCAGCAGGTGACACCCACTGAAATTGATCCCATAAAACTGGACAAGGTGGGTTGTCCATTACCTCTGGTTCTCTTACTGCAGTAAACGCAGCATTAAAGTCATGATGAATTCAAGTGATTTTATCCATGAAAATTTCAATAAATAACATGTCACAGAGAGCACTGGAAGATTCCAGTTCCAGGTGAAGGGACACAGTATCAAATGCAGCCGACAGATCTAATAGACTCAGCAGGGGCGATCGACCCTGATCCAACTCATGCGAAGGTCATCGATCAAAGCCACAAGTGCCGTTTCAGTGCCGTAACCCAGATGAAAGACGGACTGCGAGGGATCCAGAAAACTGATGCCGTCCAGATGCTCCTGTAGCTGCCGAGCCGCCACTTGTTCAATAAGAGAAAGTTAGACACTGGCCGATAGCTGGCAAGGGAGTCACGTCCAGTGATGTCATGGGTCCGGCTGGCCGAGCTGGCGTTTTTTTGTTTTAATCCAGCCAGGGGCCGAAGCCAGGCCAGTTCACCACGGACTGGTCTCCCCAGCGGCTGGCCCCTCCCCTCAGTTCTCCTCCTGGGCCTCCCCTCACAGGAACTGCGCATGCGCAAGTTCCTGTGTTGGTGGAAGCCAGGAAGAGAACTGTGTGGCACGCGTGACTCGAGGTAGCAGCAGAGGAGAGGTAGCAGGTAGACACTGCCACTGCCAGAATCCTTCAGAGGTTTTTGAGGCCTTTTAAAGAGGAGGTCACACAGGTCCTGAACCCCCGGACTTGCTCAACTGGTGACTCTTGAGCTCCTGCTTTCTGATGGGGATTCCTCTTTTGGAGCCACACAGAGTGGTTATAACGACGGACACAAGTCTGACCAGCTGGGGCGCTCATTTGGGAAAACACTAGGCATGGGGGGACATGGTCCCCTGTTGAGTAAAAAAGAAGCATAAACTGGCTCAAGTTGGGGGGTATTGCATCTAGCCCTCTGCTGTCTCGAACTCAAAGTAAAAAATCAGAACGTGTTACTCTACATAGACAATGTGACAGTCAAAGCTTTCCTAAACAAGCAGGGTGGCTCAATCTCTCCAACTCTTCACAAGGAAGTGACCAAAATACTGCATTTATCAGAGGCCAACCTCTTATCACTCTGTGCTCTTCATATCTGGACACCGGCAATGTCACAGCAGACTGGCTAAGCCTGGTGCTTCCTGGCTCCAGAGGTTTTCTTGACAATTGTAGAAACCTTCAGAACCCCCAATCCTGGACCTCTTCGCCTTGGGAACAACAGGAAACTCTCAGGTTCTTCTTGCGCCACAACTATCCAGAATCTGAAGGGATAGACGTTCTGAATCAACTCTGGCTGGAAGGCCTAATCTACGCCTTTCCCCCAGCTGAGCAGGGTGGTAGGTAAGATAAAGAAAACATGCACCAGATTGATCCTAATAGCCCCAGCATGACCAAGGAGGCAATGGCACTTGGACCTTTAGGAACTGAACGTTGCCATCCGAATGTGGCACCCCCTCTGCCAACCATCCGAGCCTTCTTACTCAGGGGCCATTCATGTGTGACAACCCTTAATGTATAGGGCTGACAACATGACTATTAAAAGGAGATCCCTTCAGAACCTAGGTTATTCAGTTCAGATCCTGGAAACACTTCTGGCTGTACACAGAGAGTCTACAAAGAGAATCTGTCCAATCCACTTGGAGGACTTTTACTGAGTGGTGTGATTCACGGTGGAAAGATTCAGCTGACGTGAAAATCACACTTGATTTTCTCCAAGAGGGCTCCAGAAGGGCCTAAAACTGAATGCTCTATCTCGTCAGGTAGTGGCCATGGATAGCGTACTGGGAGCTTCCTCAAGTTGTAGACTCAATGCACATCCTCATTCCTTCAGGCAGCCAGGCTAATCTCCCCTTCAATGGCTCATATGTTTCCTGCTCATATGTTTCCTGCTTGGAATCTCAATGTGGTCTTGAGAGCACTCCTCTGCCCTCCCTTTGAACCCCTGAGGGAAGTCTCACTATATTTTCTGTCGATCAAAGTTTGTTTCCTTGTTGCTGTTACCTCAGCAAGACGGATCTCAGAATTAGGTGCTCTTTCCATAGAGTCTTCCCTTTATATCTTCAAGAAAAAGTCTGTAGCATTGAGGTTAGACCTGGCCTTTATTCTTAAGGTCCCCACACTCAGAGGGCTCAGGAAATCTGCCTCCCTTCTTTCTCTCCAAGACCATCTTACCCTAAAGAGGCACTGTGTCACAAATTGGACATGTGTAGAGTACTAAAAATGTACATAGAAAGAACTGAGAGATTCCGGAAATCCTCTTCCCTTTTCGTGAATTACAATTCCCAACAGAGAGGTAAGAAAGCATCCAGGGTAGTCATAACCAAATGGGTGACATCCTGTGTTTCTGAGGCATATAGAACACAGGATCTAATCCCTCCTCAGGGAGTTTAAGACGCACCCCCTCTGGGGGCTTGCACTTCTTGGGCCTTCAGGTCCCAGACATCCTATGAGGAGGTGTATAGAGCAGCCACATCGGCCTCTCTGCATACTTTTACAAAGCATTATAAGATTCATACATTAGAATCTGCTTAAGCTTCAGAATTCTACAAGGGGTACTGGAGTAGGAGTCTCTTATCTGGAGGGAGAAGGGGTTTCATCCTCTAGTTCCTCCCTGTATTGGAAAGCTGGTTGACTGCTCTGTTACTTCTCCAGCGTGATGAAGTGATGTCCAGGGAAAGCACAGGTAAAAGGAAAACTGGGTCTCTTACTTGGGAATTTTCCTTTTACGAGCTTTCCCTGGACATCACTTCAACCCTCCCTACCTTTTGAAAGGTTGAAACAATAGTCTTATTCAGAAGGTAGCTCTCTGTTCTCCTAGGGAGATCAAGTTCATAAGGCTTAGAGTTCTCGGTTTTGGGCCTGTTGTTTAGCCCCTAGGCTACAGATGGTAACTATCTGGATTGAGGTTGTTCTTTTTCAGACATGCAGCTTGTTAATACTCGAATCTCTGGGAACAATCGCCCAGTGAGCATGCTCCAGTAGATTCTTGGTCGTATTCTTCTGCCACCTAGTGGTCGAGGTGGGGATTATTCCAGGAAGGAAAATTCCCAGGTAAAAGACCCAATTTTCCTTTCTAATCCCGTGATTTTTGAACTGCCATCATAGACCAATGTGTTTCTGGGCTTCCTAGCAACAAAGCATGCTGTCAGGAGTCCAGACACCATTTGCTGCAGTTGCTTCTGTGCATTTGTTTGGCCTGTTGAAGAGCTGGATTGCATTCCAAACAGTAGTATTGCTTGTGATAAGTTACTTTGGTTTTCTCTGGTGGTGTCATTCTGTGCAGATTTGATTTTTCCTGTTAGCACAACGTAATTTGTTGATTTTCTCATCCCCCTCCCCCCCCCGGCAGGTCTATCGGTTAAACAAAATCTCAGCACAGGTGGCCAGAAAAGCAGCTGATGATGTAACTTCTCAGACAGGTAAATATTTCCCCCCTATCCACTCCTCACACTTTTTGAATGTCCTTTCCTGTATATTCCATCAGTTCGCTCTAAGCTTTCAAGCACTGTTGCTTGGAGTGATCCACTTGGCTGCATATGACAACAGTCACTGCAAATTGTTCTTCAGCGAATGCCAAATAGAATCTGTAATTTTAAACTGTTGAGCATTTAAAAAAATCTGGTTCGTTTTGTATGTGCCTGAGTAAGCTGGTTGCTGAATGCTTTCTGGGAAATGTTGTACAGTCACAATTCCCACTGAAACCTCCATGATCTGATTTCAAATTGGAGTTGTGGATACTGAGGCCACTTTTAGATGAGCAGCCTGGGAAGTGCGTTCTTCAATGCGCCAGTAGGAAAAGCTATGCACGGTGTATTTACACGCACCAGAAGTGACCGTCTGCTGTAGGAATTGGTGGTACATGCGGCCTCTTTGAAGACACATTCTGGAAACCTCGATATCGAGGTTTCCAGAATGTATCTTCAAAGACGCTGTGCGCGGGCATGCGTGCCGCCAATTCCTACGGCGGGTGGCCACTTCCCGTATGTATAAACGCACCCCGCACAGTTTTTCCTACCGGCGTGTTGAAAAATGCGCTTCCCAGGCCACTTGTCTAAAACTGGCCTCAGTAATTCCCAAGTAGCACATTTATGAGTTTTCTCACTATCTCACAGCATAAACGCCTAAATGGACAGTTATTCTTAAATATGACCTCTTCAACTGCAGTGTTCAGAGTTTAAGGGAGACCTTTCTGTGTAATCATAGCATTTTATAAAAAGACAAATAGTTCTGTGTGTCCAAACTAACGAAGCCTGGTTTTTCTGTGGATTGGTGTCTTATGATTGTTTGACTTGCTAACTGAAGGGATGTTTTGCCTATGACTTTATTTATACAGTGACGGCAAACACAACTGATTTCAAACGAATCGGGTTTCGTTCCTGATTCTTGAACTAATTTGCATAAAACCTATTGTTATGCAGTTTTGGGATACTAATTACCTCAGCTCCCTTTACCAAATTTGGTTGAAATCCGCCTGTGGGATCAAAAGGGATTAAATACAGCCGTGTGCCATCATGATCCCTGAGGTCAGCCGGGAGTACCCTCTTGCTGGTACCACCTCCCAGCTAGGTTCATACAGCAAGGGCACACAGAGAGTTCTTGATTGCTGCCCCTGTGCTGTTAAACTTCCTTGCCCTAGAGGTCCTCCTAAGCCTCAGCCTGAGTGTCTTCTAGAGGCCGTATAAGACCTTTCTTTTTCGCCAAGAGTTTTGTATGTATAATATGGATTGGGTGGGGATTCTTAGAAGAGGGGGGGGGGGTTTAGTGGACATTTATGTTTTTATGTATTTTTTAAATGTATTTTATAAATTCTTATTTTGTAAACCACTCTGAGCCTTGGCCTATAAACATATAAATACATAAATAAATATACACAAACAGGAGAATTCAAGAACTGGCCTCCTCTTGTAATAGCTTTTTGATCCTGCAGCCTGCTTTGGTTTTCTTTTCTTTTTTTTAACCAAGTTTGGCAGCAAGGCAGAAGGCCCCAAAGGTAAGTAGGGACCCAGAAATTATGTAAATCAGTTCAAGGACATGAATAAAGCTTGAGTCACGTGAGATCCATTGTGGTTTTCATGACTTGTAAATGAAACCAAGGAGATCTTGTTTGTAATTAGATATAGGTCTGTTTTCTGTATGGTAATGTAGAAGATGCTGGAGTGAGGCGTAGGCCTGAAATGAAAAATCTCAGCGAGTGCCAATAGAATCTCTGCTCTGCTGGAGTTTTCCTTTACAAGTGTACTACACAGGATGCTTATTCTGTGAGAAAACCTCCCCCCCCGCTTTCTTTTTTTTTTTTTTTAATGTGTGAAAGAGTTTAAGGTCGCAGGATATTCTAGGGGTGATGCAGATTAACTTCCCCCCAGAATAACTTCCTCATGCCTTATTTCTGCCTGCCAAACATTTGCTGAACTTTAAAAAAAAAAAAAAGAAAAAAAGAAAAAAAAAGTCTTGCATTGCTTCTGGAAAAGGCTCAGACTTGAGCTTGGTGAACTTCTAGGAGAAGGGTGTTCTAGAATTGTGGAGCAGTCGGTGAGAGTGCCTCTCCGCATGATGTTACTGTATTGACTTGACACGTCAGTGGTATATGCAAGAGATATTCCCAGCTGACTTCAAGGGCCATGATGGGACATAGGGAAGAAGGCACATTTCTGATCTGTGGGGCCCAGGCTGTTCATACCACTTCAACTACTGGATAGATATATTGACAAAAGAGAAGAACGATTCTGCTTTTCGTCAGTTAGTAGGAACTTGTGTTGTAGGAACAGGAGGAAATGAATTTAGTCCAACTTATAATGCCCTGTCAGATTTGTTTATAATATTTGCCTAGAGTTAATTTACGTTTCTTCCTTGTTCAGGGATAAGGAGATTTGTTGCTGGAGCTATGGGTCCAACAAATAGGACACTCTCTGTGTCCCCTTCAGTGGAAAGACCAGACTACAGGAATGTCAGTGAGTGTTTGTATTTTAATTCGTTATAAATTTCACAATAGTGAAACGGGGCCAAGAGCAAAGGATAAAAAATCCTGTTCATGTTGGTGCGTGTGCACACTACGTATCTCACTGAAATGTGAACTCTCAGGTTGGACTGTTTTAACTATTAATATTCTAATATTAAAAAACCCTTCAGTTCAAGGGAGTAATTAAGGTGCAGATTAACCTCAAACCATGGAAATTCCTAGTTAAGGTCACTGCCTTAACTCATGTGCCATGTTAGCAGTGAAGACATCATACAGTCTCAAAGATTGTGCCTGCTTCTTGGGCTCCATGTACCCAATCCGTGCCTTGGGTCTTTCAGCCCAAGTTCTCTTCCTCTGCAGCTTGGGGACAGCAGGTGGCAGCCAGGGGAAGGCACCCAGGTGTCACTGTTGGCAATGATGTGGGCATGGCCTGTTTTCCCCGCTCCTACACTTACTCTCTATGGCACCATTGCTCCCTCCAGTCTGTTGCTCAAATGCATTTGCCTTTGCTGCTGTGTGATTTTCAGAATTCAGTTTTTACCTTAAAAGGATTGGATACATTCTTGGAGGATAGGTCCATTAATGACTATTAGCCAAGTAGTGTTGCATTGTGCCTCAGTTTCCTCAAAAGGAATTTGCGGTTAGTGTTCCAGGCCTGACATGATCTGGTCTGGATATAGGGCACTCTTTTCCAATATGTGGAAACTCAGTTTACACTTTGCTAATAAGCCAGCGAGCTCAGCTAAGTATAGTAAAGACAATTTATTTGTGTAAATGAAGCTATGAGACTTTAAGAATATTATAAAAATGTGAAGCAATAGTTTACTTAAGTTTAAATAAAGACATTGTACAAAATAAACAGTGTCAGTTAAAAGTACATGACTTTAAGAGGACATTTCTGTTCAAGGGACAGCTCTTATTACAAGTTCAAAGATCTTAAGATCTATAAGATATAACATATGCTCTAAGTTTATTGCTATAGTTGACTCAATGCATCATATAGGATATAACATATTACCCAATCCTTTGCCCCATTCTGCCAGATGGATATGAGAAAAGCTCCAAAGAAGGAACTGTTTCTGAAAAATCCATTTCTCCTCTCCCTTCTTATGGATGGAAATGCTTGGAGGTCAGCTAAAAATGACGTCAGGTCAAAACTGCTGACAGGGAGGGTTTTCTCAGAATACATAGTATGAAGCCTGTTGATACATTCTTAAACAGGTTGCTATCATATAAGATAGGATTAACAATGAGTAAACTCCAAACAAACAAGGCCTCTTCCTGCCCTGCTTGAGAGTCACGTATCTTGACTCTGGTCAACCGAAAATGTTGATTTCTTTAAGAGACAGACTTGATTGTATGTTCTATTCCAGTATACAGGCTGATGTTTCAGTATCTGGTCAAGAGTTCAGTAGAAAGGTCACTATAGGACAGCTCTTTAGGAAGTCATCATACAGAGAGGCTAATTCTGATTTCCAGTATATTGAAACATGGATGGTCAAAAATATATACCTATATACAGGATACATGACAGTAGGTTGGGGCATGTTACCTGACTGTTGGGAGTCGGGAGTGAACAATAGGCAAAGAATTACTCCATTAGGACCTGTTGGGTACTTCTCCGAAGTGACTGTGAATGGCTGCTGTCAGATACAGGATGCTGGGCTCAGTGGGCAGTTGGTCTGACTCAGTATGACACTTCTTATGTACTTATGACCTAACTTTTTGTTGAAGCTGATGGTAGGATTCCCATCAACTTCAGTGGGGGCAGAGTTAGGCTAATGGCAAGCACTTTTGAAAATCTAGCCTACACCTGGATTTCTGTCCTTAGTCATTTATAAGCACATAGAAAGATGAGCCACATAAACTAATTCTTGTTTTACAGCTTTTGATGAACTGGTTGAAGCATACCAAGAACAGGGCAAAGGACTTCTAGATGGAGGAGTTGATATCATCTTAGTAGAAACGGTATTTGATACAGCCAATGCCAAGGTAATACTCCTGGGAAAACTTCTTCTGAAGTACTTTGTGCAGTTAACACCTAAATAAATATTCTACTCAGAGTTTACTTCATTAATTATCGATCACATAAAAAGTTCTCTCTTATTTTCTAATGATCATGTATGTAAGAAACTTCAAAGAAGACTTCTCCTTGTTTTTACAGCACTCTCTGGTAGCACTTTCACTATATATTTGAGAACTTGCAAGACACAAAGGGCAAGGAAAGTTTACATCTCCCCTGTTAAAGCACTGTGTATGTTAGGGAGGAGGAGGTGTGTAAAAGCATCTGAGGGGCAGGTCTTAGTGCTAATTGTAGAAGATCTTGTGAAATCAATAGTTTGTACTATGAAATCTGACACATCTGCAGTGTTGTAGATGAATAACTTCATTTCAGAGGACCCTAAAGAATTGACTATTGATTGGTCATGTGATGCAGGTTCTGATCATTGTTCACAGTTGTGAAACTGTATTAAAAGACAGCTTCAAATAAATGAGATGTTTTTTATTTTTCCATGTAAATAATTGCTTTCATTGCTTGGCAGCACTACACATTTGCTAAATGCTAGCATGCGTGCTTTGTACTGGAGGATTGTGCTGACAGTGATCTTCTGTGATTTCAGATTAGAAGGGATATAGTTTGTGGACTGAAGGAGAGTTGTTTTTTTCTCTATTAAGATGAGCCCATTGAAATGAAAATGAGAGATGAGAAGTTGTAGCTTTTTGATGGGGTGTGTGTGTGTGTAAATAAGACATTGGATGTTTTTCAGTTACAGCAGACTCCAAGGGCATTTTCAAACAGACATCTAGTCCGGGCTAACTGTGTTAAGTCCGTGATAGGTTGTTCGCCTGAACAACAGTTCATATTTGTCTGCACTAACAAATAAGCCCAGTTGTTATAAAACCCCAATCGCTGGGGTTTATAACAATCATTCTTAAACTAGTCCGGACTAATGTCCATCTGAATTACTATCCTGGACTAGTTGACTATCCCGTACTGAGGGCCACAGAGTTCAATGGCAAGACCTCATTCCCTCTGCCAGGGCAGCCCCTCGGGAAGCCGGCTTTGCAAAGGACTACCCTTTTAGCCAGAGTGGCCCCTTGCAAAGTCGCAAGCGGCTTCTTGGTAAATTTTTCAGGCTGAAACTGACTAGGCAGCCATTGAGGGCTTTGCAAGGGGCTGTGTTGGCCAGGGTCCCAGCTGTCCAGGCCAGGGTAGCCCCTTGAAAAGCAAGGTCAGTACGCCCCTCCCCATTGCCAAACAAATCTAGTTAAGAACTCAAACCAGGTGTCGAGATACAGAAAGATCTTGAGCTTGGTTTTCATGAGATTTCTTGCATTTCAGCCTTATGCAGATCTGACTTTTCAATGGGTAAGCAGGCATCAGTTAATCCTCAGTCGTGCTCCACATCTCCATTGCCCCCACAGTAGTTACCCTGGAGAAATGGCCAGCTTCTCAGCCCTCAGATTCTATGTTGTGGGCGGCAGTAAGCGCTGACTCAGAGCTTGCTGCCTTCATAATTTGTTTAAATTGTTTATTTTGTTGAGTTAAAATGAGCCTCAGACTGTGTAGGTATTCAGTGAGGTGTTTCCTAACCAGTGTTGCAGCTTGTTTAAAACCCTATGGAAGAAAACCCTTCAAAAGCTGTAAATTCTCAAATACATTCTGGCACTGTGGTAAAATAGATTATGTAAAAGGCAATTCAAAATGCAAAAAGAGACAACATTAACTCCTTATGACTTTGCTGTTGCACAGGCAGCTCTCTTTGCTCTCCAGAAATTGTTTGAAGATGAGTATGATCCCAGGCCAATATTTGTAAGTAGAAGTTTTTATTGTAAAGAAGTTGATTTAATATGTGTAAATTCTTCAGAAGTAGCAGAGGGGGGTTGGAGAGGACATGACATGTCTTGCAAGCCAGGTACTTAGTTTACATGCAAAAATCAGTGATGTTTTCCCCCCCTAAAATTGCCAGTTTGTTTTGACAAAGCTGTGTAAGTTTCTATAACAAAAATTGGAAAACACTTCCACTTCCACAATGTATGGGATCATGCTTAATGGGTCACAGTCTTGTTGTTTTAATGATAACAAGACTGTGACCCATCAAGCACGATACTTCGTCTGTCTGTCGTCTCCAAAAGTTTGGAATTGAAAGGGCAAGCTATTCAGTACTCTGTAATTTCAGTAGAGCCATAACTCTCAGCCCCTCTGAAATGAGGAACAGTGACAATCAGGATACAGGATAATGTGGCACATAACTTGTATAAAATCTGCATGTTGATTTATTTAAAATTTTGCAAATTTAAAATATCTCTGCATAACTTTGACAGTTATCTGGAAAAAATATTTAAAACAATCTTTAAAAATGAAAGGAATCCTATATTCTGATGGTTCTGAAAGTCCTGAAAAATCCTGAACTTGGAAAATCCAGGACAGGGTTAGGGTTACGTGGAAGGCACAGGAGTTTGCCAGTGAACTAACCACTGCAGGGTAGCTGCCTACTTGCATAAAATGCAGTAGTTATGATGGACTGACTGTGACCCATTTTACGATCCAAACTAATAGCTTCAAGCAACAGATTGGCTCTTTTCAAATGAGACGTAACCATGCAGTGGGCATGAGTGGGTGCCTCCTATTTGAATGATGCGGTGGGTGGGCATGCATGCACGCTCCCGCGTAACATGCATGCCAACCCAGCTCCACGCATCGCCCATGCATGAAGCAATTGGCCAAAACGGCAGTTGCTCTGTGCATGGGGATGCAGGGGGGGTCGGTGTGCTCCCATGTGCACCCCCCCCCCCAAACTGCCCGTGGTACGGCGTGCACACCGACCACCCCCACAGCTGCGGCCCGTTTTAAAAGGGCCATTGTTTCTTCTTTAGGTGGTCAGAGTAATAGAATTAAAACTGGTTACAAAGTTTAATTGCTGGAAATCATTTTATGAATACTTTTTGTTCTCTTTAACCAGCTAAGGAGTGAATGATATTTTATTTTTTTGGGAAAAGTGTAATTTCAACAAAATCACAAGTTTTGGAGGGGGAAACAAATCTATGTCTTTGAGTAGGTATAGCTCTAATTATCTTCAAAACATACTTCAATAGCAGTTTTTTGTTTCTTTCTTTATTTTGTCTCTTTTTCCTTGAACAAAAACAGATCGAATTCTTTGGTCTCTCTTTGTACTAGTTAAAATATTTGAATGACAGTTGTGTGGAAAACTGATTTCCCTATTTGTTTTGCCTCTTATTATTGTTAATTAAACTTTGGTCTCTTTTTTTTTTTTTTTTTTAAGCTTTTGCAATTGCAATTTTTTGTGTGGATATTTTGTTCATTCTCCCTTTCTCCCCCTTTATTACTTAGGTTTCTGGAACCATTGTAGATAAAAGTGGACGCACCCTTTCTGGCCAGACAGTTGAAGCATTTGTCATTAGTATATCCCACAGCGAGCCACTTTGGTGAGAGAATATATCTTCTTACATCCATTGTTTTAAGATGGAATGGTAGCAGTAAGTTGTTTTGTATGGTCCTGTCCACAGTAGTTTCAGAACCATGTTAGTTGCACATAGTTAACCATGTTAAACCTATGTGCATAGCTTGCAGTCAATAGCTGAGTTTCCTTATCTAACATACAAAGGGATTTTTCCCCGAGAAGTGTTGTGTAGTATACCCCATTGTAATATTATGTCTAACAAAATTCCTATCCGTACTACTAATGAGAATGGTGCTAGACTACACCAATCAATGGTTGTTTTAAAACAGTGCTGTAACTAACTAGCATGGACTGGATGTCAGTGGAAATAGGACTGGAGTTGAGCTCTGCAGATCAGATACCAGCCAAGAAGATGGGAGGTGAAACAACTGCTCTCCCCTGCCTGTCCTTGAGAGAAAGAGAGCTGTTCCCCACCCCCCTCCCCTCTAAAGTGTAGTGTGTGGGTTAAAGTCTAGTCTATTCTGGGTTTTGAAACTGTTTGAAAAGTGAGTTTAAAGTCTGTTTCACAAGGGTAATTTGATTTCTAACATGGTTTAGCTGACCAGCATAGACAGGACCAAACTATTAAATAATAATTCAAAAACTAGGTTTGAATTTGAAGTTTAGAATTCTAAGCACCGTGTAGGTCTAGTGTAAACAGGTTCTCCTTGGATCTCCTGGAGAACAATCCAGTACTCTAGGAATGATCCCCACCTTGCCCAGTAGGAGGCAGACACAAAGTTTCAATGCAGCATGCTCTGTAGGGATCAGCCCCACACAAGCTCCAGTTGGATTTTTGCCTCAGACCGAGAAGGAGCAGTCTTTGTGCTCCGAGCGAAGTGACAGTGTTTTCTTATTCCTGGGCCACCTAATTAACAACTGGCGAATTCAGGAAGGTGGATTTACCCTGAACTTGGAGATTTGTGAGCAGAGCTGCTTCTATCACGCGAGCACTGCTCCCCCATCTCCCTTCTGTCCTACTTGGCATGGAAATGGGGAAGAACAAGTGTGGGGGAGTTTCCTGCGGGCACTCCCACCATTCGCCAAATGCTCGTTGCTGGTTACCGTATGCTGGAAGTGGGTCCAGCAGAGTTAGAGGAGGTGAACAGAGCTGTGGAAAAACCCCTGCCAGAGAAAACTCAGTGGGCCCACCCTGCGAGGGCAGAGTGCCTCAGAGACAAGATGGCGCCCAGCAAAACACATGTGGACGCAGAGGTCTCCTGGCCTCCAGATCGAGAGATGGAACAGAACCGTGGCCCGACAGAGAACATAAGATCACCCCATTTCGTGTCCTCAACAGCGTCCCTCCAAATCTTGGTACTGAGTACGATCCTGGCCTTGCTGGAAAGAATTAATAAGAGTGGGCTGAGGACAGGGACAGGAACACTGGTGTAAAAAGAAGCCAGGCTTCATCCCACCCTGAAACCTAACACAAAAAGGGACCAGGTTTTAAGAGCTGCTCCAAGCCTGTGGGCAAGGGAAGCAGCCAGCCTGCAACAAGGGCAAGAGGCTGTTTGAGGAGGTATCAAAGTCCTTTGGGGCCTCAAATCCTGTCTTAGATGAGGAAGGGAATTGGGACAGGAGTCAGGTAGAAGTAGCCGTGTATTTATTTATTTATGATTAAAATCTTTATGCTGCCCCCTCCTGCTGTAAGCATCTTGGGGCGGCTAACAACGTTTAAAAATACATAGCAACAAAAATACAATAAAAACAGCCTAAAATCCCCAGATTAAAAGAACCCACCCACCCCATCTCCCTCAGTAAAGGCCCAGCGGAACAGCCAGGTCTTACACTGTCTTCACAGAAGGAATCTTCATTGTCTGCCAATAAACACAGAGAAAAGGAAAAGCCACATAAAAGGTAGCAGCAACCCCCAGTGATATTGATTCAGAAGAGCCAGCTGACAGTGCAGGGTCTCTGGTACACTCCTCTGACTCTTCCCTGATCTCCTTAGAAGAGGCGCAGATCCCTGACTCTCCTCAGGCAGAAGGTGTGAAAGAAAAGGGACGTGAATTCCCATTCAAATATAAAAACAAGATTTTAAAACGTGCAGAGAGCCTTAAAGTTGAAAGAAAAAGCAGAAAAAGGGTATTCCTCCAAGTGGACTCTCCTTGAGAATACATCTGGAAATCTCCAGGGAGAGACAAAGTGGTCCCCCTGGATAGGCCTTTTGAAAGAATCATTAAGGTGGAATGGGAACAGTCAGGAAAACCCCTAAGGATCAGTAAAACTCAGGAAGCCCCTATATAACTTCTCTAAACACAAGGAGGTGCTGTTTCTCACTCCCAGGGTAGACGCAGCTGCAGCCTCATTAGCTAGGGAACCTATGTTCCCTTCAGAAGGGGATTTATAGCCAGAAGATTCAATCGATAGGAGAATTGACTCTAGCTTGTGAAGAAACTTTGAATCCACGGCAGCAGTACTCCGCATGACCACAGCAACCTCCTACTTCACGGGAGCACTTTTGTGGTTCAAACATGGAAAGGTCCCCTTGTCTTTTTACAAGATGTACAAAAAGTGTGGCATCAAGAATTCATTTGGCCCCAGTATTCATAGCAGATGCCTCTACTGATGTCCTCTCATGGATGGCAAGAACATTTGCTGATAACATCGCTGCCAGTAGGAGGTTGTGATTAAGATCTTGGGAGAGCCAACTCCCATGTGTAAACCTTGTTGACTTCAGGGGTGTATCAGGGTAAAACTGTTTGAGGTGTGCCTAAACAAATTGCTGGCAACGCCACAGTTAAGACAAAAAAGTATACATTGCAATAATTTAATAATCAAAAGCACTTTTTTCTTCTCTACATCAGAACCTGTTACTTAGTTATTTTTTGTAAGCTACCCTGAGTTTTTGGGGAATGGCAGGATATAAATACAAATAAATAAGTTCATACTCCAGACAGGGAAATTTCCACCTCCCACAACAAGAGCCCAGAGGGAGCGGACGCTAGCAGACGCAGTGCAGATTTCCAGGACCTCACTGCACCAAACAAGGCCCAAATCTCCCCCATACCAAACCAGAAGCAGGAGCTAGCGTCTGGGAATGACTGCAGCTGTTTTGCAGACAGGCGGGCCACATTGGACAACTTGGCGAAAGAGACAGTCTCGCAGGGTTATACTACAGAACTCTGCAGATGGCCCTCAGACTCATTTGTAGTTTATATTTTATTTATATTTATTTCATAGATTTATACCCCGCCCCTCCTGCAAACAGCTCGGAGTTTCAGAGAACAGGAAGAACACAAGGCAGTGTTGAGCGTGATAACCCATCTGTACAAAATAGGAGCCATAGAACCAGTTCCTGAAAGAGAGAGGGACTCTGGACGTTAATCCATACTGTTGTTAGTTCCAAAGAAATCTGGAGAGTGGCAAGCGGTGCTCGATGTAAAGAGGCTCAATCGCTACATAAAAATCAGAGGTTTCAAGAAACGCTCAATTCAATATGTCTAGCAATCTCTCAGGGGGACTGGTTTAACATTACTAGATCTAAAAGAGACATACGTACTCACACTAATCAGACCAGCTTATCACTGATGGTTAAGATTCTGCTATGCAAAGCAGCACTGGCAATGTCGGGCATTACCCTTCAGCCTGTCATCCTCCCCCAGAACCTTTATGAAGGTTTCGTCCTCCCCCAGAACCTTTATGAAGGCCTTTAGTAGCCCTGATCTCCAAACTCTGGATGGAGGGACTACATGCCCATTGTCCGCCTATATCTGGAAGATTTCAGAGCATCACTTCCTCACAGGGGTTCATCTATCAGATCCCAGTAAGGTAATCTTGACTACAGATGCAAGTCTTTTCAGTTGGAGGGTTCATTTGAAGCAGAGATCAGCTCAGGGGACATCAGAGGATAAAGCTCACCATCAGGGATCTTTACAGCACAATGGCCCATCTGCATTACCATGGCTTTGTCGTAAACACCAGCAAAAGCCAACTAATTCTACTGCAGAGACTAGAGCATTTTGGAGTACTAATTGACACATGGTTAAACACAAGTGTTCATTCCTCAACAGACAAGTAGAAATCACTAGTGAATCTACAGGGGTTGCTGGTCTCATGTACTCATCAGCTGCACTGGGCCAGATTTCATCTAAGAATCCTCCAAGCATTTCTGACACCTTTCCAGATACAGGTAATCAAGGATTTTGGTCCTTGGATAGAGGTGCCCATACAAGTAAAGGAGTCTGCAGTATGGTGGCTCTCAGAACATCGCTTCATTCCAGGGGTTCCCCTATCAGATACCAACAGGGTAATCTTGACTATGGATGCAAGTCTCTATGGTTTGAGGGGCTCATTTGAAGCAGAGATCAACTTAGGCAACATGGTCCAAGGAAGAGAGAATACAGCATAAACTGGCTGAAACTAAGGGCAGTTTACTTGGCCCTCCTGCAATTCCTGGAGGTTTGGTGGCAACACGTCTTAGTGAACGCGGACAACACTACTGCAAACAACCAAGGAGGATTCAGATCTCCATTCTACACAGAGAAGCTACAAGGTTACTACAGTGGGTGAAGGTCAATCTGGCTTTGATCAAAGACCTGACTATTTGAGGGAAGGACAACCACCAAGCAGACTGGCTAAGCTGGCAAAGAATAGATTTGGGAGAATTACTCCTCTGTGCTGGGACCTTCTAGATGTTAGCGGAGAGGTTCAATGAACCAATTATGGACCTGTTTCGCATCACTCCAGAATGGACACTTGTGACGCCTCAAGTTTAGGACTGGCCTCGGGGACTCTTGATGTCTTAAGAACATAAGTAGTGCTGCACTAGGTCCATCGAGCCCGGCACCTGTCTCCAACAGTGGCTAAACTCAGTCACTTAGAGAAAGTACCCAACTGGTCACAATGGGGCGATCCATTCCCTGTTGTTCACTCCCAGCTTCAGACAGTAAGAGGTTACATTCCCCAAATCTACCTGGCTAATAACTGCTAATGGACCGATCCTCCAGAAACTTGTCCAACCCTTTCCTTAAACCCAGCTATACGATTGGCCTTGACCACATCTACCGGCAACAAATTCTACAGCTTAATCCTGCATTGAGTGAAACAAATGCTTTATTTGTTTTAAATCTGCTACCCTTTAATTTCATAGTACTATTTGAGAGAGTAAATAAATGTTCCCTATTAACTTGTTCTACACCACCCATGATTTTATGCACTTATATTCCTTCTGTTGTCTTTTCTCCAACCTGAAGAGCCCCAACCTATCCTGCCTCTCTTCATAGGGGAGCTGTTCCATACCCCTTATCATTTTTGTTGGCCGCCTCTGTACTTTTTGTATTTCTACTATATATATATATATATATTTTGAGATGGGGTGACCAGAACTGCACACAATATTCAAGGTGGTGTCACACTGTAGATTTATATAGTGGCATTATATAAAGTTTTATCCTCTATCTCTTTACAAATAATTCCTAACTTTTTTGATGGCTGCCGCACGCTGAGCTGAGGATTTCAATGTATTGTCTATCATGACTCCAAAGTCCTTTTCCTGTGTGCTTTTGGAGCTCAACGCACTGCCCATAGATCCAGCTTTATGTGTTTTTCAAAAGAAATCTGTTGTAATACGATTAGCTCAAGCATTTATTCCTAAAGCTAATTCTGTTTTCCATAGGGCACAAGAAATTATTTTACAATCCTTTTGCCCCAGACGTACTCACCCTTGGGAAAAATTATGGCATTTCTTGAATGTTCATAGGGCATTAAAGATTTATATCGCCAGAATGATTACATTCTGGCAGTGTTCACCCTTGTTTGTTAATTACAAGTCAGTTATAAAGGGAAAGAAAGCATTGAAGGCAGTAATTTCCAGATGGATCTCTGCAGGTATATCTGAGGCATATAGTTCAGAAGGCCTGGTCCCTCCACAGAATATTGTGGCCCATTCCTTAAGGGGGGACTTCTACAACCTGGGCTTTTAGAGTTAGGGAACCTTATAAGGAAATTTGTACATCAGCCATGTGGTTTTCTCTACACTCTTTCACTTCATACCCTAGATTTTGCTGAAGCAGCTTTTGGAAGGAGAGTGCTTCAGGGTGTACTGCAGTAACAGTAGGGATAGGTAACTGCTATGTAGGTGACTTTTTTATTATCCCACCTTTGAATTGAGTGGGATACTGCTTTGGCACATCCCAGAGTATTGGATTGCTGTCCAGGAGATCGGAGGAGAACGGGAAATTGGATCCCTTACCTTGTGAATTTTCCTTCTCAAAGGATATCCTGGACAGTAATTCATTCATTCGATTTTGGATGGGAGTGTGTGTAATTTTTTTGCCACTTGGCTCGGACAACCAAAAAACAACCCCCACACACACTGTTTTTTTATTCAAATATATTTAATAGTTTTTATAGTTCACTACCAAAGTCTGAATTCTGAAACACAGACTTGAACAACTAGAGCTGCACTATGCTGATCCCCACAGGACATGCTTCGTTAAAATTTTGTTTGTTTCCTACTTGAAGTGGGGATCGTCCCCAGAGTATTGGATTGCTGTCCAGGATATCCTTTTGAGAAGGAAAATTTACAAGGGCCACAATTTTCCTGTCTATGAAGTTCTGGTGGAAGAAGCAAATAATATTTCTTCAGTGACAATTTTAAGCGCTAACATCTTTTTCTTTAACTTGTAAAACATTTTTTCCCAGGTGTTTGCTGTGTGTGTTTTCTCATAATAAATATTTGTAAAAAATTATCTGCTTTCCCATTCCAGTCTGTGATGCTCAGAATAACACTGGAAGTCTCTTGAACATCACAGTATAGAAAACTATGTTTGCCATAGGCCTAAGTCTGAAAAACAGTGAAGGTCACCAGAACTAGGAAATCATTCTCTAATAAATGATCTGATTTCAGTGGTGCTCCCTGGAGGGAGAATGTTATGTTCACTCACTCCCTGTTCCCACTTCCAGTTTGGTTCAGATTGCAATTTAAGGTGATGTATTTGATCTATAAAAAACTGTTTGATTTGGGTCCTGTCTCCATAGATAAGTTTCTCTCTTACTGTGGACTGTCCTGCTAGAATCTAGATGATACCCATTTGGACACATTTTTGCCCAATCCAGTAGAACCTTGAAGTTATAAACTAACTGGCCAGTCAACCAAACTTCTCATTCAGCTATTTCAAAACTGTAAACAGTGCTCTTTCATTCATGTTATTTTTAGTTCTGGGTATTTGCTACAGTTAAGTTTAGGATAGCAGGTTAAATTTGGCATTATTCTTTCGCATAGCAAAATTCTACAACTTTCCCCAGTCGTCATGATGAGTAGTTTTTAAACATGTGTATCATCAGTGGTACGCATTTTTGAAAACTAATGAAAAAGTATTTTTCAAGAGTTACAAACATTCTCAGAATTTCTCAACAACCTCCTTTTCCTCAGTTGTTTGTAATTTTGAGATTCTACTGTCATTTTTAATCTGAGCAACTAACAACAAGCAGCAGGATATTCTCATTGCAACTTTGTCTTTTGGAATTAGCTTTCCCCTTTGGTCTGACAGAACTGTGTTCATGTTTATATTCTGGTAGCATCTTGAAGCCAAACTTGAGGGTGAATTCCTTTTGTGTAACTCATGTGTAATAAAGCCACCTTCTATACCAAAGAGTTTGCAACTTAAATGCGAGAAGTCCATAGGTAAATACAGTGAATACAGCAAACAGTCAGGTAGGGAGAGATGGAGACCGATGGTTGTATTTAGTATAACAGTTGCTGCACACCAGCCGTTTAACCCAAAGGCTGTTGGCTATTAGGGTATAGTGAAATGTTTATTCTCTCAGGCTCTTGGCTGCAGGGCAGTGATGGTGATGGTGAATTTGTTTGAGAATAGCATTGCTCCATAAAATCTGTAAGCTGTCTTTAAATTGGTTTTGCATGCTCTGAGTTTTTGATGGACACACTATAAAAATCTGAAAATAAATTGCCAGCCTTGATGACCCCTTCTCCTGTGACAGTAAATCTCTTAAGCAATGTGGAGAAATAACATGGGTACCTGGTTCACAGTGAATCCAGTGAGAACATCCAAATATTCACCTTCACTTGGTAAAGTGTCTGTCTCTGGACTCTCTTGCCACTGGGCTGAGACAAAGGGATCAACACACGAGGCTGTGTTCAGAGAGACAGAGACAGATGTAGTTGAAATGAGGCAGGGAGGAAAGCAGCAGGTTAAGATTAAAAGAGACAACTTTGGGGGTTGGGGAGAAGCATGAACTGGAGGCTTATAAATCAAACATGACATAACAGTATAAATTGTGTTTATCTACATTTTATAAGAATGGCCTCATTAACTACCCTTATCTTTATTTTGCTGCAGCCCTCTGGAATATTGACTCTACCCTATGGTGTGAAAATAAATTCACCCTTCTTATTTAGTCATGAAACGTGCACTGTTAATAGTGCATGAATACATTTGTCTTGGTATGCATACATGAAGAGCATTGAACAAACAGCCTATCTGTATATGACCTGTACAATTTTAAACAAATCTGGTGCTATAGTTCTGTTTCCATTGAAACCTATTATATTTGAATGGATGAGGAGATGGACTCCACTCCCACTGGGTTTGACCCAGTGCCTGGTGAGCCAAGCCCATGAGGGGCCATCAAAATATTCCTTTCCCTTTCCAGTGGATGCATGCCAGCTTAGGAGAAGGCCTGTTGCACTACCAGATCTAGGGAAGAAGAGCCTTGAAGCATAGGGGACCCTGTTGGGATCAACTCTATGCACCTGCTGTGCAGAGGGCAAACACACAGTTAACTGTAGAACTCCTTCTCATGGGATTATATGGAGGCCAATAGTACAACTAGGTTCTAAAAATGATTAGGTCATATTGGCTCTCCTTTTGCCAATGGCTATTAGCCAAGCTGGTTAGAGATGCAACCTCTAACTGCTGGAAGCTTGGCGTGAATGACAGGGATCACTCCATATATATAACCTGTTCTTACACACTTACACACTCAAGTATGCAGTGCAGACTGCTCTTGGAGAGAAGGTACAGGGCCAGATGGACTAGTGGTCAGCCCCAATGTGGCAGTTCTTATGTCCTTAAGTTAAGAACTTAGGCGTCCTGTTGGACCATGGTTTGTCCATGAAAAATCAGGTATCGGACGTGGTTGGAGATGCTTTTTTCACCTATGCAGTCTGTAAGTTGCACCCTCGTTTTTCCCAGGCTAGCCTTGCCTCAGTGAACCGTGCTCTGGTGAACATGAGACTTGATTTTTGTAACTCCCTCTTCTGCATGCTTCCAGCAGTGTTTATTTGACACTTGCAGCTTGTTCAGAACGTGGCAGCATGGCTGCTGACTGGTTTAGGCAGCTGTGATCATATTTTGCCTGCCCTGTGTTCTCTGCATTGGCTGCCTGTAGAGTGATGGATTTAATTTACAACTGTACTGCTGGTTTCCAGGGCCCAGAATAGTATGGCCCCTGACTTACATTCGAGACCTGCTCTGGAGCCTCACCCTGGTGGTTCTCTGTACTTGGAACCATCAGCTGTTTGGGGATCCTGCCATTGCATCTTAAGACAGCAGGTGATTGGGCCTTTGCTGCAGCAGGCCCCTTGGTGTGGAACACCCCCCCCCCCCTTCCAGGTGTCTATCTCAGCTCCTCCCTCCTCACCTTTCAAAAGCACCGGAAGACTTACTTATTCTCCATGTGCTTTTATTTTTATTTATTTTTTGCACTTTTACCCCACCCCTCTCGCAAAGCGACTCGAGGCTCCTTATAGCATCAAATAAAACATAAAACAATATAAATACAAATACAAATCATATAATAAAAATGTTATAAAATTATACTAAAACTCTGGCTGTGCATAAATACCCTATACCTAAAAATACCCTCCCCAACCCATTAACCCGTCCCACCCCGCCAAGTTCAGGAATGCTCATGCCTGTTGCCCTGGCAGGCTGCTTTATCTGATTGGTACAGGGTTGGGGGCATCCCTGCCTTCTTTCTACCCCTTGGAAGTAGCTTGCAGTCCCCAGGGGTGCAAGGAAGGGATTTTGTTATGGATAAGAGAGGGCACAATGCTGCTTGTGCCATTGCCTCCACAAAAGCACATACGGGCAGGTCACAATCTAGTCCTTTGACCTTTTAGTGGATTGAAGCTTGTCTCTTGGATTGTAAGCCCCTTGGGGTAGGGACCTATCCATAACAGTGCCAGGAACATCGATGGTGCTATATAAATAATAATAATAGTAATTACTAGCAGTCCATTGCTAGCATGGAAGCCTGGCAGGAAGAAAGCAGGAAGCGCTTCCTGAGCCCTGCATTTAGAGAAAAGCCTCGTGGGGAGTGTTTTCATGCTCCCCGCGCTGCCGAAAGTGACATGCTCCCCATTGTCGGCAGTGGCAGCGGACTAGAGATGCTGTGCTTTGAAGAGGCGTGTTCTGAAAACCTCACTTTTCAGGCTTTCAGAACGCGCCTCTTCAAAGCACCACATCTTCAGCTGCTGCCTCTGACAACAACGGGGAGGCCGTCACTTTTGCCAGTGCGGGGAGCACGTAAACACTCCCCGCGAGGCTTTTCTCTCAACACAGGGCTCAGGAGGCGCTTTTCCGTGCCTCGTTTAAAAGCGGCCTGGAGTCCTACCCTTTTCCCTTCTTCACACACAGCTCTCTTTGAACTCAGTGGCATTCTGGGTTAGGGTATATGTGGCATTCAGGATTGGGCCCTGAGTGGTGTTTGTGTGTCTGGTGTTGAAAGGAAATATGTTTATTGCTAATATAGTGGTGGAATTGTTGAAGAAGATCATCCATGTGAAAAGATCTCTGCTGCTCTCACTAAGTCAGTGAGACAGGATAATCTGCTGAGTAAATTTGATTGCACAAGCTTAGTGCTGCTGCCTCTAGGCATTTTAATGTAAGCACTCAATTTATATCCAGTTTTAAAAATATTTCAGAAGAAAATGTGTTTGACTTGGAGTAAGAGGCAGATTTTTGCTTTCTCTGTGTTACGCTGTCTTTTTGTTGTAGCAGAAGACTGCACCTCTTTCTCTGTGCATCCAATAATTTCTGATCTGCTTGTACTTCCAAGGCCGCACTGTAGAATTTGGAAGAAGGCACAGATTCTACTAAGATAAATGGTCCCGTTTCATATGCACTCCATTTTGAGCCTCATTCTTCCTTTCTGCTTTCATATGAGGTCTGTGACGTATATAGTGTTGGAGGTGCCTTGATGTTTTTGGGAAAAAGCAGTTGCTGTGGTAAAACCCTATTGTTCATAGTCTGGAACTGAACTGTTCCCAAAGTGATGATTGAACATAATGAATCTTTTTCAGTTTGTTCTAGAAAAATAGTGTTTATTAAGAAGTCAGGATGTATACCTAGAGTTGTGTGTACGTGGGATAACATTAGGCCTGATAAGAGGGGAGAAATGAAGTGCAATTGTACCAGATCCCCAAGCTCGGTTTGGAGGGAGCATAAAAACTACAAGAATGTACTACTTTAAAAAACATTAAAATATGATAAAGAAAACAACAACAGCAGCAACATAATATTTGTGTAAATCAAGGCCTCATATGGTCTTCAGAAACTGATTTCAGAACCTACAATGGGGAATGGCAGGTAGCGGGACCCAGCTACAAGAGTGTCCCGGGCACCCCAATTTCTCTCAACTGTCATGGATAGCACAAATTGCTCTGCTCTGCTGTCGTGGAGGAATTGAGGAGAGCAATCTTTTGTGACCTTTAGTTACCTTGACTTGAAAGTTGAAGCCTTTCTCTGTATGGCAGAGTGGGGCACTCTTGTCTTCTATGGGCCACTTTGAAAACCAGTACAAGTTCCACAGCCAGATAAGAATTAGCAGAAGGGGTGCCAATGGGAAAAGAAAGGGGAAGGTTCAGATCATGGATTATGTTGTTGATCTATCCCTTATTCTTGAGTGCATTCCCTCATCTCCATTCCCTTCCCCTGCCTTCATGCTTTCGGTGCTTGAGGATAAGGACTGGATCCATAGGTCAGGATCCAAGAATTGGAAAGGGACCAAATAACAAACAGCCATGGGCCAGATTTGGCCCACAGACTCTTTACCCTGGCAGTGTAGGTCTGATACATCAGTTTCACATGCACCTTATTTAGGGTTGCCATACCTCCCCTTTATTCCAGGACACTTATGAAAAATACATGGTGCAGGTCCTGCACCATATAAGCATCCTGGATTAAAGGGGCGGTATGGCAACCCTAACCTTAGCCATTGAGAAGGCCCTGATGCTGCTTCCATCTTACAAGAGACCTTAGGGTCTCTTAGTCTGATTTCCTCCACCTTATCTCCCCCATGGAACAGAGCTGGAGATAGATCTCTGGATCTCCTTTCCTGGAAAACCTATCTGTTTCTGTTGGTCTTTGTCTTAATGCTAATCAAGGAGGGTGTGGGAGAAAAGGAAAAGCTGTTTTAATGATGTTATCGGTACCTATCTTGGGGGATTTATTTCTTTTATTTTAAAGAGAGCATTTTTCTCCCCCCAGTGTTGGCTTAAATTGTGCTTTGGGGGCACTGGAAATGCGGCCCTTCATTGAAACAGTTGGTAAGTGTACAACGGCCTACATCATCTGTTATCCCAATGCAGGTACGTGTCTTCTGTATGTGTGAAGCGGTGCCGGTCCAGTCTATGTAGATCACCTGAGGAAACTATTTTTATTTTAAATTGGTTTAAAATTTGTTTTAAATAATATATATATAAATATAAATATTACTTAAATAAATAATTAAATGAATAAATATACATTAAAATGTATAAAATTTGTTTTGGTTTTTTGTTTTTAAATTTGTTAAATGTTAGCAAAAGGTGGATTTATAATCACAATCTACTTCTGTATATACTAATTGTCCCAGTGTATTATTTATTTTCCCAATACTTCAGAAAGCAGTCCTTTTTCTTTGAAAGACAGAGGTAGATCTTTTGACAACACCTAACTTTTGCATCCATCCGTTTTACCGTTTAGTGTTCAGGTTAACTGCCACATATCCCAGCAACTTTTCCCCAAATACTTTTCTACACACTTTTAATATTTATTTATTTATTTATTTAAAAATTCTATTCCGCCCCTCCTGCCCACAGGGCAGCCCAGGGCAGCGAACAACAAAGATAAAACAATAAAACAATTAAAAATGTATCTCATATGCAGGGAAGCAAACGCCCCCAACCCCCCCCACCCTACTTCCCTCACCGAAGGCCTGGCAGAACAACCAGGTCTTACATAAATGTCGAAATGACAGGAGAGTGGGGGCCAACCGAGCCTCCTCCAGGAGCGAATTTCACAGCACAGGGGCATCCACCCCACTCACCTCGTCCGGGGAACCTCCAAAAAGGCTCCTCCCAGATGATCTCAGAGGGTGCACAGGCATGTGGGGAGTGAGGCGGTCCCACAGATAAGCGGGGCCCAGGCCGTGAAGGGCTTTAAAGGTTAAAACCAGCACCTTGAACTTAGTCCGGTGCTTTATAGGTAGCCAGTGCAGAGCCCGGAGCACAGGTGTCATGTGCTCCCTGTGGCCTGCCCCCGTAAGGAGACGGGCCGCGGCATTCTGCACCAGCTGCAGTCTCCGGACCAACTTCTTGGGCAGCCCCACGTAGAGCGCATTGCAGTAATCCAGCCTCGAGGTGATGAAGGCATGGATGACAGTGGCGAGGTCGGAGTCTGAGAGAGATGGCCGAAGCCACCAGACAAGATGTAACTGCCAAAACGCACTCCCCGCCACAGCTACAACCCTGAGATTCCAAGCTGAACTGTGAATCGAGGAGCACACCCAGATTCCACACTTGAGAGACCATGGGAGGGCGAACCCCCCAACAAGAGGAGATTCAACCACCCCCAGACCCCCCAAGCCCTTGCCCACCAACATCACCTCCGTCTTGTCAGGATTCAATTGCAGATGGCTCAACCTCATCCAAGCCCCCACAGTTGACAGGCACTGGGAAAACAAGGAGACTGCAT
>QEPC01010682.1:3805283-3815932 GCA_003113815.1 Sphenodon punctatus
ACGAGAGGGATAGCTGGGTGTCATCAGCATATTGGTGGCAACGCACACCAAACCGTCTCACAACCTCCCCCAGGGGTTGCATATAGATGTTAAACAAAAATGGCACCCTGCGGGACTCCACACGTGAGGTCCCGGGGAGAAGATGTACACTCCCCCAAGACCACCCTGTGAGTTCTCCCGACCAGGAATGAACTAAATCAGTCCAAGACCGTTCCATCAATCCCGGCACGGTCCCGCAGGCGAGTCACCAACATCTCATAGTCGACTGTCAAATGCAGCCGAAAGGTCTAGCAGGACCAGTAAGGTCAACTGATGCGGTCCAGATGTTCCTGGAGCTGCCGTGCCACAGGTTAGACAGGGGAGGTTAGAGACCGGCCGATAGCTGACAGGAGCATCAGCGTCAAGAGATGGTTTCTTGAGCAGGGGCCTAACCACAGTCTCTTTCAGGCAATCAGGCACCCTGCCCTCCTGAAGGGAGGCACTAACCACTCCAGCCAGCAACGGCCATAACGTCTATAGAGATTCCCTCTCCACTTAAAACCTAATATGAAGTTTGGACCAGAAAATAATAAATAATAATATTGAAAAGCAAACAGTTTAAGGCTAGGCCAGCCTTTCGTAAGGCATTTACTGCTCTAAGGATACAGTCTCTGAGAACTGAAGTTATGCTAGGACGATTCAGGGCACCCCTTACCTTGAACGTCTGTGCATCCATGGCTCAGAACAGGGGGAAGATTTGCCCCGTTATTTGTTTGACTGTCCTATATCTGACCACCTAAGGCAAAAATTATTCAAGAAGATAAGAGTTGGATAATAGTAGATCTCGCCACCGGCAATTGGTGTATTTCTTGACCGATAAGAGGGAAAATATAACTAGGGTAGTTTCATCTTTTGCTATTGCAGCAGCTGCTTTGAGAATGAAGAGGGAAGGGAAATGATCTGATTTATGTGTATATTTATTCTCTATCGGATGATAGTTCTCTTTGAGATGTGATATGTTCGCTATATGGCGCTTAATCCTGGTATTCAAATTGTATCCTTGTTTTATGTAATAGTTCTGGCTACGACATTTACCAGTACAATAATTTTACCAATACTATTATTTCAGCCCCAAGTAGGGCTTGGTACGTACACATAATTTGCCCTAGGGGATAGGGTTTTTTGCTATTACTAATGAAAGGCCAGGTACTTATACATTCTGGTCTAATTATGCAGGGGTCAAGTGCCGCCAACACAAGCCCTGTGAAGGGTAAGGCAACATAATAGGATTTTGTGTCCTATATATACGATCTAAGGCTCAGGGGTAAATGCCCCTATGATCATGCTCTTCAAAGGGCTAGGCATCTAAATATTTATTTATTTATTTTGTCAATTTATATCCCGTCCCTCCTGAGAACAGCTCGAGGTGGCTAACAATTTAAAAAACATAAAAATACAATTATAGAAATATATTAAAACACTCATAAAATCACAACAATAAAACACGGCTAGGGTAATACTAAAAATAGAATCAATAAGGGTGGTGGGAGATAAAAACCCCTAACCCCCCCTCTCCAAAGGCCTGGGCGAACAGCCAGGTCTTGCAAATTCGCCGGAATGTTAAAAGGCTTGGGGCCAGGCAAGCTTCCTCCGGGAGGGAATTCCAGAGGCGCGACCCGGCCACAGAGAATGCCCTCTCCATTGTGGGCCCCCGCTTAACATGGGGGACTTCCAAGAAGGCACCTCCGGCAGACCGAAGGAGCCGCTTTGGGGCGCGGAGAGCGAGGCAGTCCCTGACGTACAGGGGCCCAGACCGTGAAGAGCCTTAAAATATTAATAATCTGCCTTGAGTGGTGTAGGGGTAATGTAGAAGTTCAGATACGCTTTGTTCCTCTGTCTATGACTTCTATATTTATGTATTATGCCTTACGTTGATGTATGTGTTTATGTATCTGTGCGCTCATGTATTTTAATTATGAAGTGGCTATGGCGTAAGCTAATGCCAGATAAAGTTTACTTACTTTTATAATATGTACAAGTTAAGACTAGGTCAAGCTACTTACTTGGGAAAATCTAATTAAGAAAAGACTAATGGGTTTATTTTTTATTTAATGATGTAGCAGATACCTGTTAATTCAAAGTAATTGCACTCAGCATCCGTAACAATATAGCTTTTATTTCAGAGTAAACAATCACTTGACAACAGATTCTAATACTTTCTAACTGCTCAGAAAAATAACCCCATCTGAGAGAGAAACATTTTTTCCTTTGGCAAATAATAAATTCTGTTGAAAAGATGGTTGTAACCAGGCTAAGTATGACTTAGCCTGTATAATTTTCTCTTGTACAACTGAGTAAAGTTGTGCTTAATTTTTTTTGTATGGGTGGGGCTTCAATTTGTTTCCAGGTCTTCCCAACACCTTTGGAGGTTATGATGAAACCCCTGAAGTGACTGCCAAACACATAAAGGTATGGACTAATTCTTGTCAGTAGATTTTTATCTGCTGCATGTACTACTTTGCATACACTTCAGGGGAAAGGGTATACAGATCTACAGTACGATTGCTATAGTTCTTTTTTTGGTTATTGACCTTGTCTATTAAATTGTCTTGTTTCTGATACAAACGAAATCCACTTCGGAGTTGTAACTAGGACCCTGTGAATTCTGTGCTGGAGCAATTCATAAAATTGGCAAAAATCGTTGCAGAATTTTCCTCCAGCAGCACGATCGTTTAGTCTAATGGGGGAACACTGTAAGCTAGCCCAGTGAGGTGTCAGTGCTGTCAGCTACTGGCATAGACGAAAGGACCATGGGACCCTCTGCCACTAGGGTTGCCACTTATGCAAATTTGAAGGAACACTTATGCATCAATGCAGGGCCTGCAGCATGTATTTTTCATACGTGTTTCTTAAACGTTTGCATAGGTGGCAACCCTATCTGCCAAAGAGGAGCAATCTCTGACACCAAACTAGAGAGAGGAGAAACCTGTGCAATATTTTGTGGTTTTCACAAAAAACGTGAACTGACCAAAATTGGTAGAATTGCGTAATGTGAATGATTTAGTCATCTTGTATAATACATTCTGCTTTCACAATTTGGGTTTCCTTGTCGCAGGCCGGGCCATGGCTAGGATTGGGCCTATGTGGGGGTGCAAGGTGAGGGTTAGGATTAGGCCTGGGTGGTGGTAGTCCCAAGATACAGGGCAAGGTGGGCTGTTTTCAGATTGTAGATATAATTTTAGAGTTGGGGCCAAGTCTGGTCTCTGATCTAAGGATAGGGTTGGACTGGGTTGGTGTGGAAATAGTGTTTTAGCTGGTATGGGGTGGAGGCGTCTTGGTCAGGTATGGGATGGGTCTGGGTTGCGATCCCCAGGTAGGATAAGGATAAGGATGTGAACTGATGGGAGTGCAGCGCTAGGATAAGGTATGGGACATGTGGGGAGTGAGGCTGTAGAGCCTAGTTACAGTTGGGAGTGGATGGGCTGCCAGTTAAGGTCAGGGATGGGGCCAGGTGGGGGTGCTTATAGCTAGACTGATGATTTGGGTGGAGTGGAGTGTTACAGCTGTGTTCAGTGTTGCTGTCCCTATTGGAGAATGTTGTGTAAATGAGCCCTTTTGAGGTCTGGCAGGATGACCGCTGTGGGCTAGAGTTCTCTGTTTTGTTTGAACTATTTCTCCTTTCAGCTTCTCATGTACTGTTTCTGGTGGTAGTTTGTCACAAAACAAGACAAACCAATTGAACTGAGTTCTGGTTTCTTTGAGTTGTAATGCAGGAAGGTTGCAGTGAGCAGAAGGCCACTCTTTATATGATTTCTTTTATAAATGTTGTACATAATAGTAATGACATCAGAAGGAAAGTGTTATGCACTTTTGTAAAGCATGAGTTTTGATTCCTTAGATTCTTTAAGTATTTATATGAAAAGAGTATTCTTTAGAATATTTGCTAATCATCTTCTGACCATTTAATTAACATTTATAAGTTGGAAGTTTCATGTGATGAGCATGTATACCTCTTAGACTTTCAATGGGAATTTTCCCTCATAAGTCACTTTGTGCTTTTGAAATTAAAAACCTGCAACTGCATAAACCCCATTCACTTCAGTCAGGAGTTTGCACTGGCAGAGTACATAAGAACATAAGTAGTGCCATACTGAGTCAGACCAATGGTCCATCAAGCCCAGCATCCTGTCCTCCGACAGTGGCTAATCTCGATCGCATGGGAGAAGAACCAACAGTCACAATGGGCAATCCATTCCCCGTTGTTCACTCCCATCTCCTGACAGTAAGAAGTTCATCCCGTAAACTACTTGGTTAATAGCCATTAGTGGACCTACTCTCCAAGAACTTATCCAGTCCTTTTTTAAACCCAGCTATACTACTGGCCTTGACAACGTCCTCTGGCAACAAATTCCATAAGTTAATTATGCGTTGAGTGAAAAAGTACTTTTATTTGTGTTAAATCTGCTGGCAGCTAGTTTCATGGAATGTCTCCTAGTTCTTGTACTATTTGACAAGGTAAATAACTGTTCCCTATCTACTCATTCCACACCACTCAAGATTTTATAAACCTCTATCATGTCCTCTCTCAGTCTTCTCTTCTCTAAACTGAAGAGACCCAGCTTGTCAAGCCTCTCTTTGTATCGAAGCCGTTCCATACCCTTTATCATTCTCGTTGCCCTTCTCTGTACCGTTTCTAGTTCAGCTATGGTTTTTTTTAGATGGGGTGACCAGAACTGCACACAATATTCCAGGTGTGGTTGCACCATTGATTGCATAGAGGCATTATGACATCCTCAGTTTTATTCTCTATCCTTTTGCAAATAACGCCTAACGTTCTGTTTGCGTTTTTGACTGCTGCTGCACACTGGGCTGAGGATTTCAGTGTATTGTCCACAATCTGTTCCAGATCCTTTTTCTGAGTGGTAACTCCTTGCTTAGTACCCAGCCTTAGTTTTGATTATTTTTCTCTAGGTGCATCACTTTGCACTGTCCACATTAAATTTGAACTGCCAACTTTGAGGACTAGGCTGTTAATGGCTTTTTCTTTCCCTACTGGTCCCCTCTCTCATCCACCTGAGTCACACTGCCAAAGAACCTTTAGGAATGAGTGATATTGAAAGTCTTTTGCTTAAACCAGCAGGCATTGCTGTAACCACAGCAATAGACTCATTTTCCAAGAGGAAATCCCATTGATGGAGGGATACAAAATTAAGACATCAAAGTCAAAATGAATTTAGTTTTGGATATTACCTTTGAGTACCAGAGTACTTTGAAATAATTTATAAAATCGTGAATTTAAAATATGGAATCCTCCCTCCTTGTTTTACTTTTGGCCAGATACTCTTATTTTGGATGCTTCTTGATTCTTTTCCCTCCCTACAGAGCTTTGCTGCAGATGGTTTGGTCAACATAGTTGGCGGTTGCTGTGGAACTACACCAGCACATATCAGGTAATTTCATTTGCCATATTAATCTCTTAAAAGGCAAAATAAAATAAAATATCCGTGGTGTTGGCAAACAAGATGATGGCTCACACCAGGTGGTGTCCACCTGCCCGTTTATTAGGTGTTTGCCACTACTGACGATGTGGCTGCCATGCACCAGACACAGAGACCACACTCATGGTGAAGTCTCGGACGATCCTGAGTCCACAATGAGGGCAAATCTGGGCTAATGTGTGTCCACGTGTACATGTCCCGTCAATTAAGTTGCGTGCAGCGCCTCCATGGATACAGGTCACAGCATCATAGAGTCGTAGGTGAAATGCCTAGAGCGTTCCGAGGAGTGACCACTTCCTGCCCCTCTCTGGGTTCTCACTCTGTATCCTTAAAAGACCAATGTGTGCCAAATTCAAACATGCATTGGCACAGCTCATTCTGGTTTGCAGCATGTTCATTATGGTTTCTTTTCAAGAGCCGTTACATTTTAAGGAGTGACTTCCACAGGCTTTATATAACTAAGGATGTGGATCATAATGACAGCCAGTCAACTATGGTAAGTTAATGCACCTGGGTGGGGGCTGTATTTACACTGCTGCATGATTAATTATTCTGTTTGTTGCTATCTAATTATGTGGGGTTTTTTCCCCTTTACTGTGTTCATAGTCAGCTGCTAGCATCGCTACCTCCGATGTTGCCTCCCAGGCACACTCAGATATGTTCTTGTCTTTTGAAAGTAGTATTTTTTCCTTGCAACAATAATAAGGGATCATAAGAGGGCGTGGCACTGAGACTGCACTTGTGGCATTGATTGATGACGTTCGCCATGATTTGGATCAGGGTCCGTCATCTCTCCTGATCCTGTTATATCTGTCAGTGGCCTTTGATACCGTTGACCACGAGATATTGGTGGCCTGCTTGTGGGACTGAGCCGGGGTAGGCAAAACTGTTTTTGAATGGTTCCGCTCTTTCCTGGCCAGAAGAACTCAGTGGGTGGTGCTGGGGGAGTATTTTTCGTCCCTCTGTGACCTCACACATGGAGTCCCACAAGGCTCTATTCTGTTCCCTCTCCTGTTCAATGTGTATATGCAGCTGCTGGGTGAGGTCATTAGGGGGTTTGGTGTTCGGTGTCATCAATATGCTGATGACACTCAGTTTTATCTCTTATTTTCATCAGACCATGACCCGGCAGTCTCGGACCTTACTCAATGTTTGGTGGCTGTGGGGGACTGGATGAGGGATAGCCATCTTAGGCGGAATCTTGATAAGACAGAGGTGATGTTGGTGGGCAGAGGAGAGGGAGTGGAGGCTCCCATCATTGATGGGTTGCGCCCCCCCGTCGTCTCTCAGGTCCATAGTCTGGGTGTGCTCCTTGATCCTCCGCTCTGCCTGGATGTCCAGGTGGAGGCTGTGGTGAGGATCACATTTCGCCAATTACATATGGTGCTTCAGACGTACATTTCGGACGCAGACCTAGCTACCATTATTCGTGCATTCATCACCTCAAGACTAGACTATTGCAACGCGTTCTATGTGGGGCTACCCATGGTGATGGCTCAGAGGCTGCAGCTGGTGCAGAATGCGGCAGCCCGTCTTCTTATTGGGACGGGTTGCCGAGAGCACATAACACAGGAACTCCGTGCTCTGCACTGGCTGCCTGTAGTCTTCCGGGACTGATTCAAGGTGTTGGTGTTGACCTATAAAGCCCTACACAGTCTGGGTCCCACCTATCTGCGAGACCATCTCATCCCCAGGTGTCTGGATTGGCCCCTGCGGTCATCAGGGGGAGCCCTCCTTGAGGTCCCCTGGGTATCCTGCGGGGCAACGATGGAGAGGGCAGCTGTGGAGCTCTCTTCCGGCAGACGCCCGGGTGGCCGTGTACCTCCCTTGTTTCACTGTCAATGTAAAAGCTGGTGGTTCTGCCTGGCTTTCGGTGAGAGAGGGGGTAGGTTGGGAGGAGGGGGGTGTTGCTGGATTGTTTTTATTTATTTTTTATTTATTAAAATTTATATGCCGTCCCCTCCTGCTACAAGCATCTCGGGGCAGCTAACAACATTTTTATAACACTTAACAACTAAAATAATTAAAGTAACCTAAAAACCCCAGATTAAAATAACTCCTACCCAAACTCTCCATAACCCAACCCCCGCTCACTACCCATCTCCCCACCCCTACCCACTCCCTTCCCTGAAGGCCTGGTCGAACAGCCAGGTCTTACAGGCCCAGCAGAAGGCCTGCAGACTCGGGGCTAGCCAAGCTTCCTCTGGGAGGGAGTTCCACAGCCACGGTGCAGCCACCAAGAACGCCCTCTCCATTGTGACCCCCCGGCTAACCCAGGGGACCTCCAAGAAGGCACCCCCGGCGGACCACAAGCATTGCCCCAGGACCCGAGGAGTGAGGCGGTCTCTCAGATAGGAGGGGTCCAAGCCATGTAGGGCTTTAAAGGTTAAAACCAGCACCTTGAATCGGGCTCGGAACGCTATAGGCAACCAGTGCAGAGCTTGGAGCACTGGTGTTATGTGCTTCCTATGGCACATCCCTGTCCCACATAGAGCGCGTTGCAGTAATCCAGCTTCGAGGTGATGAACGCATGGATGAGGGTGGCCAGGTCGGATTCCGAAACATATGGCTGGAGTCTCCGCACAAGATGTAACTGGCAAAAGGCTCTCTTCGCCACCGCCTATACCTGGCAATCCAGCCAAAGGCTGGGGTCCAACAGGACTCCCAAGCTCCGGACCCAGGGGACGAGGGGCGCCATCACCCCTGCCGCCTGACCCACCAACATCATCTCTGTCTTATTGGGATTCAGCCCCAGTCTGCTCCGCCGCATCCAATCAGCCATTGCCTCCAGGCACCGGGAAGCACCGAGACTGCAGGGCCTGGGTCAGTGGAAAATGATAGGTATAGCTCGGTGTCATCAGCATATTGGTGGCAACGCACACCAAACCGTTTCACAACCTCCCCCAGGGGTTGCATATAGATGTTAAACAATAATGGAGACCAAATAGAACCTTGCGGTACACTGCAAGAGAGGTCCCGGGGGCTAGATGTTTCAGCCCCTAACACCACCCGCTGGCTCCTTCCTGAGAGGAACCAGCGGAATCATCCAAGGACCGTACCATCCACCCCCAGGGACCGCAATCGTCTCAGCAATAACCCGTGGTCCACTGTATCAAAAGCAGCCGAGAGATCTAACAAGACGAGTAATGTTGAACGCCCTGAGTCCATCTCTTGGCGGAGGTCGTCCACCAAGGCCACCAACGCAGTCTCAGTGCCGTGCCGTGGGCGAAACCCCGATTGAAAGGGGTCTAGAAAACTGATGCCATCCAGGTGACCCCGGAGCTGCTGTGCCACAACCCCTTCAATAACCTACCCTAAAAAGGGAAGGTTAGAGACAGGCTGGTAACTGGCCAGCACGTCAACGTCCAAAGATGGTTTCTTAAACAGGGGCCTCACCACCGCCTCCTTAAGACAGTCCGGCACCCTCCCCTCCCGAAGGGAGGCATTGATAACCCCCGCCAGCACTGGCCCCAAGGTCTCCCTGGAGACTTTCACCAACCAGGACGGGCATGGATCTCATTCGCAAAAGGTGCCCCTAACAGACCGCAGGACACCCACGACATTTCACTTCCTGAAATTGATCCCACAAAGATGAACCAGACGGGGGGCATCCGTAACCCCAAGCTCTCTTTCCTCTGCATCAATCTCGGCTCCGAAATCGCACTGAATCCGAGCGATCGCTGTAAAGTAGGTGACAAACTGCTCCCAGCAGGCCTGAGATATCTCCTCCTCCAGCCAGAGGGCGGCTGGACTGACCAGCCCCCTCACCACATGGAAGAGCTCCTCCAGACGCGACTTTGCAACAGCTGAGGGCGGCAAAAAATTCCCGCAAATGGGCCCGATGCTGTAGCCGATCGGATTGAGCGTGAAAGAGATGCCAGCGTCGCTCTAACTGACGTTCCTCCCGCTTCATACACCGCAGCTCCTCAGTAAACCAAGGATCCCTGCGATGACAAAGCGGTGGCAGCGGACACCTTGGAGCCACCCAGTTGATGGCCCCCTCCAGCAAGATGTTCCATGTTTGGACAAGATCATCAGCCGAGAGGCCATCAAAGTCCAAGGACACCTCCCCCAGCGCGTCTTGGAACCGTTGCGGTTCCATCAGCTTCCGGGGATGGACCATTCTAATAGGTCCCACTGCTTTCTGGGGGCTATTGTGCGCTAGGAGTCTGGCCTGCAGGAGGTAATGATCCGACCATGACAAGGGCATAGAACTAACCTCCCCCACTACCGGATCACCCGCCTCAAGGCTAGAGCAGAATACCAGGTCGAGCATATGTCTCCCCTCATGTGTCAGGCCGTTGGCCATTTGGGACATTCCCATGGTTGCCATGGCGGCCATGAACTCGCGCTCCGCCCCTGGAAGGCCGGTGTCGGCGTGGATGTTGAGATTCTCCAGGACCAAGGCTATCAGGGAGCGCAACACCATGTCCGACACCAGTTCCGCTAGAGCAGAAAGGGATGCTGCTGGGCAGGAAGAAGCCTGGTACACCAGCAGCACCCCAATTTTGTCCCCGCCAAATCAAACACCACGTGGAGAAGCCTCAATTCCTGGAATAGACTGCACTGGCTACCTCCTAGCAGTCCAAGGCTCCTTAAAAACCATAGCTACACCACCACCCTGGCCCTCAGGTCGAGGCTGGTGCTGCACGGAATACCCTGCTGGAAGGGAGGCCCACTAAAATTGGGCCCGCCTCCCCATCCAGCCAGGCCTCCGTGAAGCACGCAAGGTCTGCGGCCCGATCCAGGATTAAATCCCAGATCACTGGTGCTTTATTAGCCACAGACCTCACGTTCAACAGCAGCAGCTCTGAACAGAGGGACCTCAGACCTTGATCCACCCTCCCATCTGAAGGGGGCCTGTCTCTGGGAATAGGCACCAAGAACCTTGGTCCCCGCGGGGGCCACCGGTACCCTTTGCCTCTCACCCGTACCCTTTCCGTCTGGTCCATCTTTATGGGGCGAGTTTCAGGAAGTGACGCCTGCCGGTGTGGTGGATGTCCTGGGGTCTGTGAGGGCCACGTGTTGTCAACTAGATCCATGCCCGTCCTGGTTAATAAAAGCTTCCGGGGAGACGTTGGGGACGGTGCTGGCGAGGGTGGTCAATGCGTCCCTTCGGCAGGGGAGGTTGTCGCCTTGCTTAAAAGAGGCTGTGGTGCGCCCCCTGCTGAA
>QEPC01010682.1:3822579-3838622 GCA_003113815.1 Sphenodon punctatus
CCTCCCGGCTCCATTTGCAATTCAATGGGGGTGTTATGCATTGTGAGGGAGAGAACAGGAAGCATGAGGTGAAAGAGCCATCTGGCCACAGACAGAGCACAGTCTTCAGCTGTTGCCTCGCACTCCCTATCCCTTTTCCCACTACGCAACCTGCTCTGTCTGGAATATAAACGGAGTGTGGAGAGGTGTGGGGTAGGGAAGGGATATGGTTGGGACAGGGAATATGTGCACTCGGGTTGGAGGGCATTGCTAAGGTGTGGAGTTTGGGCCCTCCTCTGGTTGCAGCCCTAACTTCTAGTCTTTGTAAATAATAATTTTATGACTGAGAGTCAGTGGAAAGGAGGAGACATTATGCATCTCCAGCTATAGCCAAACTCTCTGAACGAGCTATGGCAGAAGTGTCTTGGACTGAGGTCAGCTTGCTTTACTTATCTAGTGTGTTTCACTTTTCTCTCTCTCTTTTTATACTTTTAAAAATGTCCTTTAAGGTCTAGAACCCTTCAGGATTGGACCATACACCAATTTTGTTAACATTGGTGAACGCTGCAATGTTGCGGGATCAAGAAAGTTTGCTAAACTCATCATGGCAGACAACTATGAAGTGAGCATCCAACTTTAAGCTTCTGGTATTATTCTTTTTCTAAACAATGTGCAAATTAAGCTGTTTACCATATTTCCAACTGCGTGCTAGGCCTTGCATTACGCCTAAGTACAGTCTACCTTCCATACCAGTTCCATGTAGTTAATTTTTTTTCTATAGTGAATATAAAGTAGGAGTTGCTAGTGGTTTATTAACAGTATGGTGAGTGTTACTAAAATCTATTCCTCATTTGGCGAGAGTAGTTATGCAGCTGAGGAAATGTTAGCAAAAATTAGGCCACATTTTTTGTGTTTTCTTAGTAGCTTGGAACTACAGGCTGAAGGAAAGAGGTGCAGGGAAGCTGCCTAAGACAGTTTAAGTGATGACAGAACAAACCCAGAAAGGGAAGTATGTTCTGCCAGTTGTGATAGCATCTAAATTAAAACTTTGGTTGGAGTAGGTGCCTGCAATCTGACAAGTTCAGAGAGTGATTCTTGTGATTATAGAATCATCTCACTTGGGCATGTTGAATGAGAAAAAGTTGGTTGTTTCTCAATCAGTAGAATGTTAGAACAGGATAGACAGAGAGTCATTCAGAGGTGTGCATAGATAGGAAGAAGGATCCTGTTGTACACCTCTGATTTCTTTGCTGCTAAATAAGTGACCTACCACAAATGAAATACTGGCAGCGCTTTTTGCCACAGTGGACCATAGTCTTTGATGCCAAGTTCTGCTGCAGCCCATCCCTGGCAGCTAGTTTTCAGTAATCATTTGCAGAGAGAACTGATTGCTACAATAAAAAGCTTTGGGATTTTCAATATAAAATAGTCAATTTTTGTTGACTAACATAAGCCATTGTGTCAACACCAGTTTTTTTTTGCAGATACAACCTGCAGTTGATTTGTATTATTAATGAATTTGTATCAATGTATTGTGGATCGGAGGGCACTTCATTATATAAATGAAGGTTAATATCAATACACTATGAAAGGAGACATTCCACTTTGATTACCCATAATGCTGCATGACTTCAGAGAAGATGAAAATGTTTCCACAGTGAATAACTTAATTTTGTTTGTTGTTTACAATCTCTTCTTTAGGAAGCGTTGAGTATAGCCAAGGCCCAAGTTGAAATGGGAGCCCAGATTTTGGATATTAACATGGATGAAGGCATGCTGGATGGTCCCACTGCCATGGCCAGATTTTGTAAACATATTGCTTCTGAACCTGATATTGCAAAGGTTGTATGCAGTTCATCCCATTTCATGTTAAATCAGCTTTGCTTACGTTGAAAATAACATTTCAAGGAAGGTTAATGTTAGTTGTCATTTTTAGTAAGCATTAGGGGATAGACTTTACCAGGTACAAATGGTAGTTGGGCACCTTTTTTCTAATGACTTTCAGTAAGACACACCTAAATGGTGTTGTGCATTTTCAAATCTAACGTATATTTATTTGTTTCCACTTATTGTGGAGCACAGACACTCGAGGAATGAGTCTTAAGTTATGCATCCTGAAGCAGTGGAAATAGATATGAAATGAAATGATTATCCATGGAAACAGTTTTGAACCACACTCCTTCTGATAAGCACTTTTCCCCTCATCCATCTGGAAGCCTGCTGTTCTTTTCCTTTAGACGGCAGAAAAGCTTGCAGTTTCCTTTTGAATGATCTACAAATGGCAGTTTGTAAATTGGCAGCAAAGTACTGTGCGCAACAACTTTCCTTTAGCTTGGTTTTCATGTCATTCATAATTCTAAATCTGTCCAGGGAGCAAGAATGTGAAGTTTCCTATTCTTACAGGTGCTAATCCCCACAATTACAGAGCCTCAATTGTGATTACATAAGTCCCCCCGCCCCCAATGTAATGTCGGAGAGCAGCCTCAGTTTTTCCCATATGACACTAACAAAGTGCTGATTCCATGCCATTGGACATGTGAAAATAAGTATTTAAAGTAAATATTGGGAGATTGGGACAACACATAAAATGAGAGGTCTTTGTTTAATGTTTGTATGCCTGTACAGTATGCTTCATTTATATGTATATTTATTATGGTGGTGTCACAGTAGCTCCATACATAGACTTGCATTGAGATTTGCGTTAAAGCAGAAATTGAGTGCTATTTTTGTGCATTGGTTCTGCTTTTTTTTTCTTATGATAGTCTTGAAACAAATCTCATAATTTATGTTTTCAAGCATTTCAAGGCAGCCATTAAGAAGACGGGGAATAATTTTTCCCCATTTGCCACTGGGGGCAGGACAAGAGTCAGTGTATTTGTTGCAAGAAAGTAGATTTAGGTTAAATATTAAGGAAAATGTCTTGACTAAGAACCATTTGGCAGTGGAACCAGCTGCTTAGGGAACTTGCGGAATCTCCTTCATTGGAGGATTGTAAGAAGAGACTGGGTAAACATCTGTCTGGGGGATGGCTTAGTGTATAGCCAATCCTGCTGCAAGGAAAGGGGTTGGGCTCGATGACACTTGGGTGTCATTCCAGCCTTTTGTTGAATTTTTGGGATGGTGATCAGGGAAGTATTTTCTGATAATTGCACTAATATGTCTCATTTCTTTCTTGTCACCACAGGTGCCTATATGTATTGATTCTTCAAATTTCTCAGTGATTGAGGCTGGGTTGAAATGCTGCCAAGGCAAGTGCATTGTGAATAGCATCAGTCTGAAAGAAGGTGAAGATGACTTCCTGGAGAAAGCAAAGAGGATTAAGCTGTATGGAGCAGCTGTTGTGGTCATGGCTTTTGATGAAGTGGGTCAGGTAAGAGTTGAGTTTTTTTGTCTGGGTTTATTTATTTAAATTTATCTGCCACCCTTCCCCTAAAGGCTCAGGGCGGCTTACAGTCAGTAACACAATAACAGTAATAAAATTCAAGCTATAAAAACTCCACCCTTCTCTCAAAACTCACAACCTCCTCACAACCCTACCCAGAAACCCAACCAACCCCTATCCCTGCTTGCCAAATGCTTTTTTAAGTAAAAAAAAGTTTGCCACCGCCTCAAGAAGATGTTTAGGCTCGGGCTCAAACAAACTTCCTGGGGAAGAGAGTTCCACAAAACCAGGGCAGCAACCAAGAATGCCCTCCTGCGCACCCCTGTCCCCAGGGCAGATGGAATCTGCACTCCTAGCCTACTGTAGGGGCTGCAATGGGATATGGTAGGAGAGGCGGTCTTTCAGATAGATGGGACTCAGTCTGTTTAGGGCTTAAAGGTCAAAATCAACATCATGAATTGTGCCCAGAAAGTTATAGGGAGCCAGTGCAGACTCTGGAGCAGTGGTGTAATGTGTTCCTAGAGACTCATCCCCAAAAGGAGCCGTGCCACTGCATTCTTCACAAGCTGCAACCTCCAAACCGTCATCAAGGGCAGCCCCAGGTAGAGTGTATTGCAGTAATCTAGCCTTGAGGTGATGAAAGCATGGATGACAGTGGCAAGATCCGAATTGGAGAGAAAAGGTCGTAGTTTCCTCACCATATGGTGTTGGAGAAAAGCGCTCCAGGCCACCACTGCAACCTGATGTTCCAGGCGTAGCAAGGGATCCAAAAGCTCTCCAAGGATGCGAACCTGATTGACCAAAGGGGGCTGGACCCCATCAATAACAGGTGTCCCAATCCCTTCCAACTCAAAGGGCTGGCCAACCATCATCACTTCAGTCTTGTCAGGATTCAGTCTCAACCAGCTCATCCTTATCCAGTCCGAAGGTGAGCCAGGCACTGAGACTTTTTTAAAAAACAGATTAGCATTTTTAAAAAGAAAAACACATTATTTCCATGGAAAATAAACTGAAATTTTATTTCGAGTAGTCATATATTGTTGTTCAGAAGACTTATGTATAAGAAGCTCGGTAGTATCATACTGGGTCAGACGGATGGTCCATCGAGCCCAGCACCTGACAGTGGCCAGCCTCAGTCACTTGGAAAAAGTACTCAACAGGTCATAATGGGGAGATCTGTCCCATGTTGTTCACTCCCAGCTCCCAACAGTAAGAGGTTACATTCCCCAAAACCTACCCGGTTAATAGCTGCTAATGGATCTATCCTCCAGAAACTTAAACTTACTCAATCCTTTTTTTAAACCCAGCTACACTACTGGCCTTGACCACATTTTTTGGCAACAAATTCCACAACTTAATTTTGCGTTGAGTAAAAAAATACTTTCTTTTATTTGTTTTAAATCTTCTACTTGTTAGTTTCATGGAGTTTTCTCTAGTTCTAATACTATTTGAGAGGGCAAATAGCTTCCCTATTTACTCGTTCCACACCATTCATGATTTTATAATCTATCGTATTCCCTCTGTTATCTCTTCTCTAAGCTGAAGAGCCCTAACCTAACTAGCCTCTCTTCATAGGGGAGCTGTTCCGTACCCTTTATCATTTTTGTTGCCCTCCCTGTACCTTTTCTGTTTCTGTTATACCTTTTTAGGGATGAGGCACCCAGAACTGCACACAATACTCAAAGCTGTGGTTGCACCATACATTTATAGAGCGACATTATATTTTCAGTTTTATTCTCTATCCCTTTATGAATAATTCCTAATGCTTAATAATTCCATGCTTTTTTGGATGCTGCCACGCACCAATCTGAGGATTTCAATTCATTTTCCACAGTGACTCCAAGATCCTTTTCTTGAGTGATAACTCCTAATTTAGAACCCAGCATTGTGTACATATAGTTTGGATTATTTTTCCCTATGTACATCACTTTGCACTTGACTACATTTAGATGCCCCGTCACCCAGTCTCTCGAGATCCTCCTGCAATTCTTCACATTCTGATCTTGTTTTAACTACCTTGAATAACTTTGTGTCATCTGCAGATTGGATCACCTCATTCTTTACTCCCTTTTCCAGATCACTAATGCGTAACTTAAACAACATGCAGTCTTCTGGGAATGGTTTTAACCCTGGACCGGAAGTCCTCATTGTATCAACTGTGGGGTGGATTACTATTTTATTAAGGAGTAGTCTGAATGAAATCACTGAAGTTGTACACATGAGTAAGGTGCAGTTCAGTGCAACTAAGGGCTGTTAGTGTTGGTTCTGGAATTCTTTGAGATCAGTTCTTTGCTTCATGAAAGGGAGCCCAGGTTTCCAGAAGTAGCAGCAGTGCTGGTGGTCTGGGTAGTCTACAAGGCTGTGTGAACTCTATGGGGTTTCCAGATCCGCAATGGAGATAGAAAGAGTTTTATACCAGGAATATCATTTGAGAGTTAAATTTTGCAGGACTTGCTATAAGCTTTCCAGTTCAGAAACTGACTGGCCTTTGGAGTAAGAAGGAAATTCAAGCCCAACAGTTTGATTATTTATGCTTTCCTGAAATAGGCCATGTGTCCATGAACAGTTTGCCCCATGGCAACTTAATAGGAGGCAAAGCATTCTGTAGCAGAGCATTCACACAATTAACTCTGCCTCCTACCTAAGTGTTGTGCTCTGTCCCTCTCCCACCTGATCCTGGTATTGTCATAGCTTGACTTACACACCTGACATATCTTTTGCTTCACAGTTTAGTAGTGGAGGGTTCTTCTGCACAAAATATTTGCTGTGGAATATGAGCAACTTGTCACGAAGAGCAGGGCTGACTAAGATGTTAAAAATAAGGTCTGGGCCAGAGTGCTGAACAAATTAAGAACTCTTGAAGATGTGTATTTGAACTCAGAATGTAAACTTACCTGAGTTTCAGTGAGACTTGTGATGACTGGCTTCAGGGTTCGGTTGACAGCTCTCTCTATGGGTGAAAACAGACATGATGCTAACCACCCTTTATCCACCGTTGGTGGTCATTTATGCATGTTTCAGGGATGCATAGGGCACCAATATAGCCCTGCAACGTGCATAAATAACCACCAAGGGTGGTTAGCGTCATGCCTGTTTTCACCCTATGTTGCATAGTAAACATTATTTTATTTCATTCCTCTTCTTTTTTTTAATGTACAGGCCACAGAAACAGAAACAAAAATTTCAATCTGCACCAGAGCCTACAACCTCCTGGTGAAGAAAGTGGGCTTTAATCCAAATGATGTCATCTTTGACCCTAATATTCTGACCATAGGTACTGGAATGGAAGAGCATAACCTGTATGCAATTAACTTTATCAATGCAGCTAAAACCATAAAAGTGAGTTTCTTTGGCTTTTAAAAGTATGGATGTGTTGAAACCTGGTTTCCTATGGAAAGAAAACTTTATCCAGTCACCCTACCTGTGTGCCCACACCCCTTACTAATGTCTACAGAGGCAAAATGCAACCAAATTGAAATGGGGCAGAAGCCTGAAGGAAAGTAGAGACTTAAAATTGTGTTACAATAGATCGACTGGAAGGGAGTTACCTGAAAAATCCCATTAACTTACACTGAGCATTGTCTGCAATCCTCCCTCACGAGGCCGACCTTAGAATTTGTGAGGCCCACGGCAAAAGCAGAATGTGGGGCCCCTATATCTCCTCTCTCCATTGCCCCACCCCTATAGCAATTGGCAGCCTCACACACGTGCGCACACAGGCTCTCACATGTACATGCATGCAAGCTCTTTCTCTCCCTTTCTCACACACAACTCTGACACGGGGATTCAGGGATCTGTGATTTACTGAAAGTGAGGGGAGGGGATGCAGGTCCCCACAGAAACAGCCACCCTATGGGCTGAGAGTTGTAAGCAGAGAGATGACCACTCGGAAATAGCCCATTCTGGGGCCTCAGTGGTGCTGGACCTAAGACCTCCTTGCAGGGGCCCCTCTGACTGCGAGGCCTGGGCCATGGGCCCTACTTACTCCCTCCCTTAATAACTTGGGATCCCTCTCACCAGGCAACCACATTTGGTGGAGGTGCAGCAGGCCCAATGATAAGTTATGCCCCAAAATTTCAGAACAGTAGGTTTTCTGGAAATCAAGAACGACAAGAAAACTTTGTTCAGTCTAAACACTCTGGAATAAATGACTCTGTGAAACTAACGGTACATGTGAACTGCCTTAGTTTCTCAACATTGTTCTGAGAAGTATGATAAATTGCATAGCAATCTTAATATAGCCCAATCCATTAACTGCACTGTAAATATACTTATTTTAATTAAATGAGGCAACATACACAGAATGCCAGTGCTCTAGCCAAAAGGCCTTTCTCAAGACATGCGTAAGCCATCTTATTTAATTAATGCAAGTTCTGTTATTGTGAAAACATTTTGTCTTTATTCTGAGTGCACTATAACTTAGGAATCTCTTGACTTTATTTAGTCAAAGTGCATGTGTGTCAGGAAACCCACAGTAAAGGGCATAAATATAGTTATGTTGCCCATTTCTATCTTTATGTAAGTGATTTGAGTTTATAACACACTGATATGATCTTGGTAAACTTGGAAGCTAAATCTCTCTATTTAGTCAATGAAGTGTGCAGCATACATAAAATATAAAATGCCTTAAGCAGTAGACTGAGCAAGTTCAACTTCTCAGATTTTCTAGGTGCAGCCTGTTCATTGTTGTAGAAATTACTTTTGCAGCCTGTAAAACATATTCTCCCTCTGTCTCCGGCTAATCCTCCGCACGAGTAGCTCTGCGGATGGCCGCCGGGAGGCAGAAAAAGAAACACTTTGCTGCGCCTGCGGGAAGAGCTATCCCCCAGCATTCCTCAGTCCATCTTCTGCCTTCGGGCCATCGGGTGCGCCAATCGTCTTCTCTCCGGAACCTAGAGGGAAAAAAGAGCACAAGATTAGAGAAGGAGAGCTCGTAAGCCCAGAAAAACGGGGCAATCAGTAATGAACGGGCGGGGCTTAAGGGGCAGCGTTTCTTCCCGATTCTCGGGAAAAAGTGGGATGCCCGTCCGGTTCCCTCGCAAAGTGCCTGGGAACAGGGGAGAGCGTGGCTCATCTGCAGTAAAACCGGCTAAGAAGCCCAGGTCAGCCTCTCCCCACTGAGGAACGGCACCGCATAGTGGGAGCCATTCTGGCCGCCGTGCATTTTCACCTCAGCAGCGCTAGTTGTGCGGGCCGAGTTGGAGGGGACTCAGGGAAATGGAGCGCAGCAAGCGACAGCTTCACAGGAGAGCACACCGATAGACATGCCCTTCCTGGCTTCCACGATGGGAAAAATCTTGCAATCGCTGGACAAGCTGTGTGAATTGCAATCTAAAGCCCCTCACAAAGTCCCCTCCCCGGGAGCAACTAAATCCAGGGTGGGAAAAACCTCTCACAAGGTGAGGAACAAGAGGCGGAAAGGCCCACAAGGGGGCACCAGATCTAAAATGTTAGAATCCTCTGAGGCCCAGGCTAAAAAACGCAGAGAGGTGGAGGAAGGTCTAATACACTTGGCCTCAGAAATAGAGTCGGGGCAGGAGTGGGCTGATTTGGCGGGAACGACTTCCCAGGAATTGTTCCCTGAACCTAGAGACAGAGAGAGACAATTCCCTCTCACCTACAGAGAGGAATTTATGGCACCGGTCTCTAAAACCCTCCAACTGGTGGGAGGGAAGCCAGGAAAGGAGGACTCCTCAGACTCCCAAGAGGAAGAAGAGCGAGAGTACATCCCCTCTCTCCATGGCAGAGAGGCAGGGGTTCCACTGGACAAAATTTTTGAAAAACTAGTTTTACAATAGTGGAAACATCCTGACAAAACTCAGAGGATGAATAAGACACAGACCGCTTTGTATTCCTTCTCCAGGAAGAAGGAACCAATGTTTAAAAACCCTATGGTGGACACAGCGGCAGCCTCTCTAGCCCGGCAGACAGTCTTCCCCACCGAGGGGGACTGTTATCCTAGGGATCCCACAGACAGGGCCATAGACACAGCCCTTCGCAGGGGTATGGACCTATCGGCTTCCTCCCTAAAAATTAGTATCTTATAGTCTTACGTGGCAAGGGCCCTGCTAGCTTGGATGCAGGAGGCCCAGGATCCAGAGATCACGGATAAGAGGGCCCCGGTAATTTCATCTCACATCTCACTGGCAACGGCTTTTCTGGCAGATGCCACTATGGATTCCATGGGATGGGTGGCACGAGCTCTAGCTAGCTCGGTGTCTGCAAGAAGAAGGCTGTGGCTCAGGTCCTGGCAGGGGGACATCACTGCCAAGAACCTCTTAGTGGCAGCCCCCTACAAGGGCCTAAAGTTGTTTGGCTTGTTCCTAGACAAAGTGCTGGCAGATGCGAACGATAAAACCAAGCACAAGAACCTACAAGAATTAGGAGCAAGAAAGATTTTTTCATAACACAACATACAAACCCCGGGGTGGGAGTGGGGGGGTATGGAGCATTCAGAGAATTTCAGGGGCAAACTAGAGAGCCAACAGGAAACTTCTCCTTTCGCAACAGGGGCAACAGACAGGGCCCCGGGTTTGATAGACACAAACAGAAAAACTCCAACCCCATTCAACATAAACAAGATGCATGACTATGCAGAGGAGTCAGAGGTAGGGGGCAGGCTACAACTTTTCTCAGAACTCTGGGGAAAGTCGGTCGCAGACGCATGGGTGAAGGATACAGTAACCCAATGCTATAGAATTAGTTTTCCCTCCTCGACAAGGGTTCATTGCTTCTCCCATGTCAAACTCCCAGGAAAAACACAGTGCCATGAAGGGGGAGATTCAGAGACTTTTACTCATCAGGGCCATAGAACCAATTCCTCATCATCAGACAGGCCAGGGTCTATACTCCATAATCTTCCTAGTACCCGAAAAAGCGGTTTCCTGGAGGACTGTTTTTGAACTTAAAATGATTAAACAAAGCAGTAAGACCACAAAAATTCAAAATTGAGACAGTTACCTCCATCTGTCAGAGCCTAAGGGTGGGGGACTGGATGACTTCCCTAGACCTTCGGGAAGCATATCTCCATATACCCATCTGGCAGCCACACAGGAAGTGGCTCAGTTTTTGCTACCAAAACAGACACTATCAATTTAGGTCCCTGCCGTTCGGGATGTCATCAGCCCCAAGAACATTCACCAAGGTTCTGATACCCCTGATAGCGAATCTCAGGCAGGAGGGGATTCATCTGTACCCCTACCTCGACGATCTCTTGATCAGAGCTCACTCCCACGAAAAGATCCTAGGGGATGTGGACAGAACGATAAGCTATCTCAATTCACACGGCTTTCTGATCAACAAAGAGAAGAGCCAGCTCTCCCCAACACACAGACTGGAACATCTGGGCGTCATCCTAGATACAACCTGAGGAACCGCCTTCATCCCTCCTCTCAGACAACATAAGATTCAATCATTGATCCGCCTCTACACCATCAGAAGAGAGCGAGATTAAAGAATCTGGCTCAGCTCCTAGGTCTCCTGGTATCTTGCATCAAGCAGGTGCAGTGGGGTCGATATCACCTCAGACCCTTACAGCAACTGCTGCGACCTATGCAGGTAGAGCTCACGCTAGGCCCAATCCCTGGGTACCCATTCCCTGAGGTTTCGCTCAATCAATGTCTTGGTGGTTAAGGACGGAAACATTTGCCACAGGAACACCCTTGACAGAGCCAAGTCGAGAGATGATAACTACAGATGCCAGTCTATCGTGATAGGGAGCACACTCCGGACCCAAATCAGTGCAGGGTCTCTGGAGCAAGAGGGATCAGTCTCACAGTATCAATTTTCTAGAACTGAAAGCGATCAAACTAGCCTTACAACACCTGGTCCAAAAGCTCCACAGTCGTCACATACTAGTGTACACAGACAATGTAACAGCCAACGCGTATGTAAACCACCAAGGGGGTTCCAGAGCTCCAGCTCTACACAAGGAAGCGGTGAGACTGTTTTCTTGGGCACAAAGGAACTTCCTGTCTCTAAAGGCTCTACGTATCAAGGGACAGAGCAACACGCAGGCAGACTGGCTCAGCCGAACATCAGTCGATTCCCACGAATGGTCCTTACGCAGGGACGTGTTCAAGGACCTGGTGACGAGATTCGGACTTCCGAGGGGGGACCTATTCGCCAACAGAGAAAACACTCCACTACCAAACTTCCAAGACTCCATGCAGATCAGCTATCGCAGTGGATGCTCTGAACCAGACTTGGCCAACGGGCCTACTCTATGCCTTTCCTCCCACGTCTCTGATAGTGATGACAGTGTCAAAATTCATCAGGGAATGAGCTTCCCTACTTCTGATAACTCCATGGTGGCCAAGAAGACCATGGTTTTCAGAATTGATAGAGCTCAGTATCACACATGTAAAGCTACCATTGAGACTGGATCTTCTCAGCCAGGGCCTGGTAACCTGCGAGAACCTACACGTCTTAAGACTGACAGCGTGGCTCTTGAGCGCTCAGCCTTAAAGAAAAAAGGCTACTCAGACGCAGTTTTATCAATCCTACAACAATCCAAGTGGCCAGCCACCAGAAGGGCCTATGGGGCAACTTGGAAAACTTTTGCTCTGTGGGTAACTCAGAGGGGTTATGATCCCTGCAAATCAGAGATCGCAGTCATTTTACAATTCTTACAGGACGGATTAGATAGGGGCCTGAAAGCTAACACCTTGGCAAGGCAGGCAGCAACAATCGACTCAGTGCTCAGAGCGGTTGCAAATAAACAGGTTTCATCTCATAAACACATGAAACAGTTCTTGAGGGCGGCTAGATCAATATCTCCTCCAGTAGTACATAGATGCCCCTCATGGAGCCTAAATCTGGTGTTAGATGCTCTAACAAAGTCACTTTTCGAACCATTAAAGCATATGTCTTTATATATGTTATCCCTAAAAGTGGTATTCCTCGTGGCAGTTACATGAGCTATTAGGAGCTCTTTCTATGGAAGATCATTTTTATATCTTTCAGGACCAGTCAGTGATTCTTAGAACAGACCCAGGCCTTTATTTCTAAAATTAATTCGTTATTCCATAGGGCTCAGGAGATTATTTTACCCTTCTTTTGCCTTAAACCAAACCACCCAAAGGAAAGGATATGGCACAAGTTAGATGTACGGAGAGCTCTAAGAATATATCTGGCTAGAACTCAAAGTATTAGATCCACTACAACGCTATTTATCAATATCAGACCAGGACAGGGCGGTTCGAAAGCATCAGACGCTTTTGTCCAAATGGGTGAAACAGTGCATTGTTGAGGCTTATAAGGCAAAGAACAAGGCTCCCCCTATCCAGATATGGGCACACTTGGTAAGGAGTGTGGCTACCTCATATGCCTTTAAGGAAAGAGCCTCCTACGAGGAAATTTGCAGGGCAGCTACCTGGTCCTTCCTGCATACTTTTATTAAACATTACAAACTCCACATGTTCAAATCCGCAGAGGCAGCGTTTGGCAGAAGGGTGTTGCAGGCAGTGCTGGATTCTCCGGGCACTGTTTGCTCCCACCCTTAGGGAATGTGAGGCTCAGGTATATCCCGTGCAGAGGATTAGCCGGAGACAGAGGGAGAAAGGAGAATTGATCACCTACCTTGATGAATTCCTTTCTTCTCTGCCTACGGATAATTCTCCGACCCACCCTGCCAAACAGCACTGGGGATAATCACAACTGCGGGGGGGGGTGGGGGGATGCTAACAAGGTTTATAGACCCAGTTAGGGGGATTAACAGGTTACACATTGTCCGGTTTTTGGGCACAGGTGTTAAGGCCTCTGTTAACGGGCAGGGATTAATCTCTTGTCAAGTTTGCAAGTTTTGTTTAAGGACTATGCCCTCGGCTAGGATATGAACTGAGGAATGCTGGGGGATAGCTCTTCATGCAGGCACAGCAAAGTGTTTCTTCCTCTGCCTCCCGGCGGCCATCCGCAGAGCTACCCGTGCAGAGGATTATCCGTAGACAGAGGAGAAAAGAATTCACTGAGGTAGGTGACCAATTCTCCTTTCCCATTTAGTGACATGTTATGTTAATATATTAAACAGCACTATTATAGTTAATCAGGAGCTGATTTTCCCCAGTAGGTGACTATCACAGGGCGGAGGCCTCCTAGTGCTAAGTCCATGTAGTATCGGGGCCCAAACAGCACTCTTACTCAGGGAATTAACTCAAGTAATCAGTTTTTTATTTTTGTGTAAGCTGCCCCGAGCTGCTCTGTGAGCAGGAGGGAGCGGGATAGAAGAAACCCCAAATAAATAAATAAATTAAATCATTCAGTTCAGCTGCATACAGTCACTTAGTTCAGCCAAGTAACCCCTGTTTACTGGCCTCTCTCTAAGTTAGGAAACTATTTGCTCCTGTATTAGTCTTTCGAAGGCAACACCATTACTGGCCCCACATATTGACTCTGCACTCTGCCTGGCTCCCTTGATACTCCAAGCAACTCTCCAGCCCTCTCTCACTATTCTACCTTCCTCTGATTCAGCTATTTCCTTTAACGACTGAGCCTTGCCCCAAACACTCTGGCTTCCTGTCAGTGGCCATTTTGGGACATGCCCGCAGCCATTTTAGACGCTCTAAGACCTCACTCTGCCACAGTGACATGTTGCGCATGCAAATCCCAGCACTTCATTATGACATGACAATATACCACATCATCATGATACATGAAGTTGTTTTTGTTGTTGTTGTTAATATAATACCAGCTTGTTCCTAGTGCTGAACAGTCGTGATTAGAGACTGTCCCAAGGGCCTTACAGTCTAGAATGGATAAAGAAGGATCATATAGGGAGGGACAAGGATACATTAAGAAAGCTGAGAAGTTGAGAGTGCACATGCTTAGCTTGGTTACAAGGGGAGGGGAGTAATTTGTCAACCCATTCTTTTCGAACATCCCACCCAAATAAAATTTCACAGGAGAATAGATATGTGCTATGGAGTGGAAGTGACTGCTTTACTCTGGAGAGATATCCAGCTTTACACTTAAAGGTCTCACACTTACAAAGTGTGTCACACTTACAAAGACATGGATGGGTTATATTTCAACTGAAAAATGACCTTGTGTAGTGGCTTCCCTCCCATTTGCTTTTGACCATTCCTGCCAGTCCTAATTGTATTCATATTGCACAACACTCCCTTGGCAACCACCGCAGCTGCTTATGTGTAGCAATGGTGGCTTCTCTCCTTGATTCCTAGCTATTTCAAGGGATGACCAAGCCCTTTTTGCAAGGAACCGTTCTACAGTAATGGAACCAGGGAAGAGTCAGCACAGTGTGATTTACTAACAATCTACAGATCAATAATGCATTCGTTCATGTCCCTCAGACTCTGAGAACTGTTCTTAAGAAGCTTATGAACATGCTGATAACTTTGATACTGTTGCCAGGAAACACTGCCTGGAGCCAAAATAAGCGGAGGCCTTTCCAATCTGTCTTTTTCCTTCCGGGGGATGGATGCCATTCTAGAAGCAATGCATGGAGTATTCCTTTACTATGCGATTAAGGTATGATATGTTTTATGACAATGTTATTTGTGCTCAGCAGAATTTAAAATGTCGTGCTTTATAGCAATTGGCTATGTTTTTCCCCTGTTCTCCCAGTACGGCATGGACATGGGGATAGTGAATGCAGGGAACCTTCCAGTATATGATGATATTCATAAGGAGCTTCTGCAGCTGTGTGAAAATCTGATCTGGAATAAAGACCCAGATGCAACAGACAAGCTTTTACGTTATGCCCAGGTAACTTTTAATTTTGACTTCATTAATTTTTTGTATAGCATCTAGATCACAACATCCAAGCTCTGACACCAGAAAGATTAAAACGCATAAGTTATATGAAACTGCCTGCTACAGTGAGCAGTAAAAACTGTCAGCATTGCTGCAAGAAGCCACTTATCAAAAACCAGCAAAAAATGAACTATATACCAAAATGAATGAACATATTTTACACTGTGCCTGGAAGATTGTCAGATCTGCTAAGAAGAGGGGTTAGAGCACGTGGAGAGGAAGAGGGGCATGTCCTATTATATCAGCATTCCCTACAAATTGCCATATATGAGAGAGTGCATTTTGTGTGTGGTTGAGAGGTGGACTTTGCATTTAATACTTTATACTGGGACTGATCTGGATTCAGTGCTTAGCTTTACTCCGTACTTAATTTTCTTTAACCCTAGCAAGTTGAAAAATTCCACTGTACTAATCTGGTGTTGGGGTCAAACAGGCCCCAGTTAAGCCATAATTATTTTTTAAAACAGAGGTTAATTGAAAAATGACACCAGCTGTCTAGAAAAAAAAATCACACTTTATCAAGATTTTTCATGGGGAGGACAGAAATAGGAACAAAACAGGAAATGGGGGTCAATAATACCCCACCATGTTAACAATACCAACTACACAGGAATCCAGTGGGGTCTAATTGACCCCATCATTTTTGGGACATGAAATATGAACATATTGTAAAAGTAACATTTTCAACCAAATGCAAATGCAGGCAGCTTAAGGTTAAGATGGTTAAACTTAAGAAATGCTGGCAACTTGACCTGATCTTCGGCTCTGGCCTTGAGGCGGGGGGTCCGGTTGTGGGGGAGGTGACAGCGGTGCCCTTGTCATGGACGGACCATTACCTCCTTCAGGCCGGTCTTTTAGTGCGCCCCCTCCAGAAGGGGAAGGGACCAGTTAGGATGGTCCGCCCTCGGAGGCT
>QEPC01010682.1:3842495-3872270 GCA_003113815.1 Sphenodon punctatus
CACATATGCCACACTGAGCTCCCTTCCTGTTCCCCCAGCCCCCTCCTGCTCCCACAGCCCCCAGCCCCGCCACCTCATCCAGCTCCTATTTCCTCCTGCTCCCTCAGTAAGTGCAAGCACTTTTTAAATGCCAGGGACATCTTGACACCTCATCTAACATGAAATATTGGACCAAAGCACATACTTAGCATACTCAATATCTGTCCTATGCAGCCATCTGTGACTATAAGTGTATGCTCACAGAGAAAACCCCGTCAACTTCAGGATTGCAAGCCAGAGGAATTTGCCCCAGGGAACTCCATTGAAGTCAGTGGAACTCTCGATACAGAACGTTAGCTCCGCCTTAACTAATGGAGCCACTAGCATGGCTCCATAAACTAGATACAGCTGAAAGGCTCCTGGTTAACAACTCTGTAGTCAAGAGGGAGAAAGATTAAATAACTTGCCCAAAAGGCATGAGGTATTATTTTTGCCTTTTGAAAAAATCATACCTATCACAACATACAGCACTACACAATATCCTAAAATAGCTTAAAGTTCAAGAGTGAAGGCTACTTCTTCTTGTTATAGAAGAGGGCAAGTATGGGCCATTTTATTGAACTGTGTTGTTTCATTTGCTTGTGACCAGGCCTGCCTTACCTGTTGGAACAAGGGCAGTGAAATATCAGTAAGAGGAAAACCAGACTCTCCACGCGACTGTTTGTCAGCATAGCATAGTCTTTCTGTAAGGTTCAGATGCAGCTGTGGTCGTGTGCTAAGATGCTGCTGTTCTTTTGATAGTATAGCAGTTAATTTGTACGTTTTGTTTTCTGTATATAGCAATGACCAATTGTATAGATGTTTTCACAATTGGAAAAAAATCAAAACCCTTAAATGGTGTGGGTTTTTTTTTTGGTTTTTTTAAAAAATGAATTAAAAGAAAAATAATCCCTGTTTAATATTTGATTTTTGATTTGATTTATTAACAGCCTCAGCCAAAAACCAATAAATACAGAAATAAAACAAGATATACATAGTATATACATAAAAGCATAAAAACTGAGACTACTGATTTAACATATATTCATCCAGAAGCACAGATAACTAATTACGCCATTTCTGCCAATCCTGACCGTGTTTAAATAAATAAACGGAGGAGGTATCAAAACCGGTGGAACCCCTTTCTTACATTTCCAAAAGACCCCTCCTTTCAGCTTGATTCCATACCCTAAGGACAGCTTAATTTTGAGGCTCCTTTAGCAACTTCTTACGCTGTAACTGGGCCACATACAGAAACCTGGCCGATGCCATTATAGTCTCCCAGTTCTTGTCTTGAAGATACAGAGCTGTTCTCCTGTATAGTGTGTTTCCCAGAGTTATTTCTAAAGGAGCCAGCCACCTCTGCCTTTCTGATGCATAGAACTGGCATTCCCAAAGGACATGACATAAATCTTCAATTTGACCTGACTTACATGAGCATAGCCTTTGCACAATGGGCACATGCGCCCATCTGCCCTCCTGAAGGCCGGAGGCAGACTGGGCAAAAAACATTCTCGTCATCGCTTGTCTCCACTGATGCTGGGGCATCACCAGATAGGTCGCCGGAGGTTTAATATAACCACAGGGGACTATTTTAAATCAAGCAACATCTCTGCCAAATAGGTTAAATGTTGACGTTCACAACAACTTCCTCATTTTGAAGGGAATTAATAACCCAGTCAGACCTATTTAACAGCTCTTCAGAGATCATATAAGCTGCGGCTCTCCAGGAGGCCCACAGTGAACACAAATGGAGTGTGAAAACCAGAAACGGGGTTGTGTAAAACAAATGGACTTTTTCCTGTGAGTCTTGAGAATATGGGCAATCATTCTCAAACTATTACTGTTTCCATGTGCTGTAATCTCTGCTGAGCTGTTGTAGTAGAAAGCAGAACAATATCGCGTGTTACATCACCAATGAGAAAATGTGCTGCCTCTTTCAGCACTCTCTTAAAAGTGGTACTGAAAAAAGACACAAAGCTCCAGTGTCCATATAAAAGCCACTGCTGACACGGTTGCCATCTGGTTTTTGCCAGTGATTAGATCTTTGGCTTTCAGAGGGGGGTTTTATGGTCAATTCTCTGCTTCTGTAAAGCTTTAGGGCAAAGTTCATTCCAGTGCAGGGGAACCTGGCAAGGCACTATGTATCAATAGTAGTATAAGGAATGGCAACTAGATAGAAGTGGTAAAGTTAATGAAGTGCTCGCTGCAGACCCCATTGGTGACTCTCTTGTCAGGTTTCACCTCCGTGGTCTTGGCTGATAAACAATCAGAGGCATGGCAGTACAAGAAATCAGTGGAAAATAGGAGTGTTCAGGGCAATTTCCCCCTCTTCCAAATTAATCATAGGAACAGTCTTGGAAAATAGATTTGAACCCCACTGTCAGTGGCTGATGTGATGGACTGAATTACCAGCCATGTACTTGACATGCATGGTGGGCGTTTGTGTATTTGAGAACAAATCCTGCATTGGGGAGTAAAGCCTGAAACTTCTGCACAAATAGTGTGTGCGTGTGCGCGTGCATGCATGTGTTCCCACTTAAACAGATGAAACCTCCCAGCATGAAATAGGCCTGTATGGCTTTTGATTCAGTAGCTATCCATAATGTGGCATGACATAAACTGTAGTCCAACAGGATCTGAACTAAAGCCAAATTAATTAGTTAGGACTCAGAATGTATTGGTGCACTGCTGGCCTGGGATCAATTTAAATGAAATTCCCAGAAGTAAAAATGTCAAGGTTTATCCTTTCAGCATGTCTTCATAGACACGGTATTTGCTTTTTAAAGTATTTTCTCTTTGTTTTGTATTGGTTTTAAGTTGTAAGCCCATTGGGACAGGACACTTTCAGTTTTATTTGTTTGTAGGATATCATGCAAATCTATACATGTGTGTATTCAATCTCTGTGTGTACACACTAAGGTCCAGTGTGAGAGCTAGGAGTTCTGTGTTATAACTGGCTGCTGGAGGCAGGGAGAAGCTCAATAGAGGGTTGCTTGCACCTGCTGCCCTTCAACAGGAATATCTTAGGAATCCAGGGCCCCTGGAGATGGGTGAGGACTGAGAGCTCTACGTTATGACTGGCTTGGTGGATGCAATCCTCATACAGTAAAGTCAATTGGCATTTTGTCCTTGGCTTTCAGTGGGTTCAGGATTTCAGCCTATGAGCACTATAGATACACATCACACTGTTATGTGTTTGTATCTGTATATAAAATAAAAAGTGTTGAATATTTGATTTGTGACAAGTGCATACCATTTTAATCATGTTTCTAATAAAAGGGGGACTAATCAGCCATTACTTTGTCTCAGTTAAAATTCTGCCAACTTTAGTTCTTTCTCTCCATTTCAGACCCATGCTCAAGGAGGAAAAAAAGTGGTGCAGACTGACGAATGGAGGGATAGCTCTGTGGAGGAAAGGCTGGAATATGCACTTGTCAAGGTGACTCATAGGAAGCCTCATTACCAATTAAAAACATACAGGGATTATATCTTTGATGGCCTAGTCTGTCTGGTCCTATGATCAATTGTTGCCTGATGTAGTTCTTAAAGGGATCATTATTGGATTAAAATTTGTGAACCATCTTACGCAGGTTACTAACGATACTATGGGTGTGATCCTAAACTTGCTCGCTCCAACTGCTGGTACATCTGAGTTTAGTATTGCTGTCTGAATTGTTAAAACTTTAAAGAATTTTGAAATCAGATTTACCACTCTTCATTGCTAGTATCAGGAAACTGACCACCAAGAGGACTCCCTGCTCCCAGTCCTCACCTCCTGGGGGCTTGAGGGGTTTACACCACTCCCTCGATTTGTATGCAGCCGAGAGGCAGAGGAAAGTCCAGACAGTGGTCTCGGGGACTTAAGTAATAGTGCAGAAAGGGTTAATTGACTAAGTTGGGGTGGAGTGCGGTACCTGCCCTACCCCTGTGCCCTATATAAGCCCAGGGGTTGCAAAACGGCAGGGCTTGTTATCTGTTCCTTTTGGAACCTAGAGCCAGCCTCTAGCCATAGCTTTCTGCTGTTCTTACGTAAGCTCTTCCTAGGTTCCTGAACCATTCCCCTGTGTTTAGAATCCTTTCACTCCTTGCCCCTCTAGCCATAGGTTTCTGCTGTCCTTGTGTAAAGTGTTTCTGGATTCCTGAACTATTCCCCTGTGTCTGTGCCTTTCCCCTATGGTGCGAAGTCCTTCCCTACTCCTGAGTAGCCCATGTGTGCTTAATCCTCCTCTATTCCCAGACTGTTTTCCTCTGAGCAGTCCTCTACAGCATGACATCCCTTTCCCCAGGTCCTAACTCCTTCTCTTCTGTTTCCTTGGGTTGTGGTCTCTTTCCCGCTCACCTCTCCTTGGATCTTAGTGGCCCCCTCTACCCCTCGTCTGCCCCTGTCTGTTAGGGCTTCAAGCCTTGTTTCCACTGACCCAGTGACCTTCTTCCTATCCCAGTGATGATCATTGGCACTAGCTCCTGAGCTGGCCGTTGTCGATCCGGAGGCACTGTCAATCCTGTTTCACCTCTCCCCATGGCACCTCATGCACAGTTCTGACAGTTAGACTCCTTGGGTGAAATACTGGAGACATTTGTTTTTTTGCCATAGACTGCAGTAGTCAGTATTTCGCCTCTTGACTTCCATGCTATACTCAGTTCTGTTGAAATAGACTGGTCAATTCCACTTTTGCTTGTAGTCCACTTTTAACTGTTTCTTTTGCCATTAACAGGATTGCTATAGACTTGGCTTGAAAATATGATAAGAGGAGTGACAGTAACCACAGTTTAATTTTTTTTCCAAAAAAATAAAAGCTGTTACTGTTGGAGAGCAGTGTCCAGTGCAATTATATAATTGACTGATTAGCCAGCGTTTGGATATTTAGCAGTTGTTCTAGGCATTTGTTTAATTGAATCCTCTGAGACAAGGGCTGTCTAGTGAATGCAAATATTTAAGTATGATTATGCCTCATTCTTGAAGACTACAGACTCTAAAGCTGTGCTTTTGTTGTATTTATTATTATTAACAAACATTTATATAGCGCCAGCAGTGTACCTGACACTTTACAAAGTAATAAAATATTCACGGTCCCTGCCCCTAGGGCTTACAATCTGAGAGACGTAGGAAAGGGAACAGAGGGAGAGACAAGGGGTCTAACATTCATGAAGATGCGAGGTCTCAAGTGCACGTACTTGGCTTGGTTATGATGAGAATGACAGCAGGCAGGTCCATGTGGCAAGGATAAGGGTAAACCGACCGTAGGTATAGGAAATAGTGGCTCAGCAGGATAAAGAGTCAGACAGAGCAGAGCGAAAGAGGTGAGTTTTAAGGAGAGATTTGAAGGTATGAAGGGAGGGGGAAAGGCGGATGTGGACAGGGAGGGAGTTCCAGACATGGGGGGCAGCAAGTGAGAAGGGACGAAGGCGTTTAGGGGAGCAGGGAAGGCGTGGAAGGGTGAGAGAAGGGATAGAGGAGGAGCAAAGTGCACGGGCTGGAGTATGGAGGGCGGTAAGTGCAGAGAGGTAGGGGGGAGCAAGGTTGTGAAGAGCTTTATAGGTGAAGACTAGGAGCTTGTGCAGGGTTTGTTCAGGAAGGGGAAGCCAGTGAAGCGAAGAGAGGAGGGGCTGCACTTGGTATTTCTTTTTAAAAAAACAATTTGGGAACCCAAAACATGTATTTTTTAAAAAGTGTGTGTGTATGTAATATATATTTGACATTTTTCCCCAGGGTATTGAAAAGTATGTTGTTGAGGACACAGAAGTGGCAAGATTAAACAATAAAAAATATCCCAGACCTCTGAATATAATTGAAGGGCCTCTCATGAATGGCATGAAAATTGTTGGTGATCTATTTGGGGCTGCAAAGATGTTTCTGCCTCAGGTAAAGATAGAAAAAGTACCTTCTGTGTCAGATATTTCTACCAGCCTACCCTGTCTAGACTCTCTGTAAGAAGACATGACTGCATAGATGAATGTACATAAACGGCTTTTTCCCTCACATTTGTGATGGTGGCATTAAGATGCCTTATTTGCCCCATTCTACACTTGTCCTTTCCATGCAGAATTTTCAGTGTGATTCTATATTTTCCATTTCCTTTCATTTCCCCCTTTCTGTTTCAGTACTGCATGGGAGGCATCTCTTTACCTATTGCATGAATTCTAAAATAAAAAAAACCTTTGGTTTAAGAGAGGAGTTGAGGCTCTTACAGATTCAACCATGTTCCAAAAAGCATGGAAATTGTAAGTTAAGCCTTCTGCCTTAACTTGCATGCCATGGAAACAGTAAAGATATTGTACTCGCGTACAACTTAAGCTCCCTGCACCCACACTTTGCCTTGGTCTTTCAGCCCCAGTCCTCTTCCTCTGTAGGTTGTGGGCAACGATGAAGCAGGGGACAACAAACTTCGAGTCCTCCCCACCCCAATATTATGGACTTGATCTCTGGCTCCACTGTAGCCCATACATACAGTTCCCTCTAACCCTTGACTGCACCAAAAGCTTATTCCTGAATACACACCGCCCATCTCTATGCCTCCCAGCACCTGGGTGCCTCCTCTCCATAAGCACGCTGCTCCCCACCCCTGCCTAACTCTGAGGGTGTTTTCAGACAAGCACCTCCCCACCCAGTACCCACCATGATTGTGTGAAAACTCCACTGGTAACCAGTGGTTAACCAGTGGGTAATGCACTTGTCTGAAAACACCCTAAGCCTTGTCCTTTCTCCCTCTGTCTCCGGCTAATCCTCCGCATGGGTAGCTCTGCAGATGGCCGCTGGGAGGCAAAAGAAACACTTGACTGCGCCTGCGTGAGGAGCTATCCCCCGTCATTACTCCAGTCCGTCTTCTGCCTTCGGGCCATCGGGTGTGCCAGTGTCTTCTCTCCGGAACCTGAAGGAAAGAAGAGCAAAATTGTTAGAAAAAGAAAAAGCTCGCAAGCCTACAAAACAACGAGCGAGCGGGCGGGGCTTAAGGGGCAGTGTTCTTCCCGATCCGTGGGCGAACGTGGACGCCTGGCCGGTTCCCACGTAAAGCACCTGGGAACAGGGGAGAGCGGGGCTCGTTTAAAGAAGAATCCAGGACTCAGGTCGCCTCCTCCCGCCAAGGAACGGCACCACTCAGCAGGAGCCGTTTCCGACCACCACGCATTGTTCCATAAGCAGCGCCTTGGCGTGGGCCGAAATGGAGGGGCCTCAGGAGACTGATGCGCGGCAGGACAACAGAAGAGTTCTCGGGTGGACATGCCCTTCCTGGCATCCACGATGGGTAAAATTCTGAGCTCCCTGGACAGGTTATATGAGTTGCAGCTGAAGGCCCCTCACAAACCCCCCTCCCCGGTGGCAGTTAAATCAAAGGGGGGTGGGGAAGCTGCTCAAAAGGCGGGAAATAAGAGGAAAAAAGGCCCACAAGGGGGCGCAAGGCCTAAACTGCTAGAATCCCTGGGCTCCTCAGAGGAGAGTGCCTTGGAGGCCCAACTAAAAAAACGCAGGGTGGGGGAGGAGGCCCTAATCCTATCAGCTTCTGATATAGAGTCAGGACAGGAGGAGTGGGCTGATGTGGAGGGAACGACGTCGCAGGAATCGTTCCCTGATAGTAGGGACAGACAATTTCCTGTCAACTATAAGAAGGAACTTATGACCCAGGTCTCAAAAACCCTCCAGCTGGTGGAAAAGCCAGGGAAAGGAGGACTCCTCAGATTCCCAAGAGGAAGAGGAGAGAGAGTACATCCCTTCCCTCCGTGACAGAGAGGCAGGGGCTCCCCTGGACAAAGTTTTGGAGAAACTGGTCTTGCAGGAGTGGAAACATCCTGACAAGATCCAGAGGATGAATAAAACTCAGCCTCTCTGTACTCCTTCTCTAGGAAGAAGGAGCCAATGTTGCAAAACCCAAAAGTGGATGCTGTGGCAGTCTCTCTAGCCCGGCAAACAGTCTTCCCCACTGAGGGGGGACTGTTATCCTAGGGACCCCGCAGACAGGGCCATAGACACAATCCTTCGCAGGTGTTTGGACCTAACGACTTCCTCCTTGAAAGTTAACATCATATCATCTTACGTGACTAGAGCCCTGTTAGCCTGGATGCAGGAGGTCCAAGAGCCTGACATTTCGGAAAGGAGGGCCCAGGTCATCTCATCTCGCATCTCACTGGTAACAGCTTTCCTGGCAGACGCCACAATGGATGCCATGGGATGGACGGCTCGAGCTCTAGCTAGCTCAGTGGCTGCAAGAAGAAGGCTGTGGCTCAGGTCCTGACGGGGACATCGCAGCCAAGAATCTACTAGTGGCAGCCCCTTACAAGGGTTTAAAGCTATTTGGTGTATGCTTGGACAAAGTCCTGGCAGACGCAAACGATAAAACTAAACACAAAAACCTACAGCAGGTAGGAGCCAAAAAGCAGTTTTTCGTAACACAACATACAAGCCCAGGGGAGGATATGGAACATTCAGAAGATTTCAGGGTCAATCGAGAGAGCCCACAGGAAACTTGCCATTTTGCTACAGGGTCCACAGACAGGGCCCTAGATTTGAGAGACATAAGCAAAAGAGCCCCAATCCCCTCCAATCTAAGCAGGATGCATGACTATGCAGGGGAGCTGGAGGTAGGGGGCAGGCTACAGCTTTTCTCAGAAATCTGGGGAAAGTCAATCACAGACTCTTGGGTAAAGAACACAATAGCCCATGGCTACCATATAGAGCTACTGTTCCTGCCTCGTCAAGGGTTCGTTGCTTCTCCCAAATCAAACTCCCTCGAAAAACACAGGGCCATGGAAGGGGAGATTCAAAGGCTTTTATGTATCAAAGCCATAGAGCCAGTTCCTCCTCGTCAGAAAGCCCAGGGTCTGTACTCTATAATCTTTCTAGTACCCAAAAAAGCGGGGTCCTGGAGAGCGGTGTTGGACTTAAAGCGTTTGAACAAAGCAGTAAGACCTCAAAAGTTCAAAATGGAAATGGTGACCTCCATCTGTCAGAGCCTGAGGGTGAGGGACTGGATGTTTTCCTTAGACCTGCGGGAAGCATATCTCCATATCCCAATTTGGCAACCTCACAGGAAGTGGCTCCGTTTTTGCTACCAAAACAGTCACTACCAATTCAGGTCCCTTCCATTCGGGCTGTCATCAGCCCCAAGCACTTTCACCACAGTTCTGATACTTCTAGTGGCCAATCTCAGGCAGGAGGGGATCCATCTATACCCCTACCTAGACAATCTACTAATCAGAGCTCATTCCCAGGAAAAGACTGTCAGATGTGAACAGGACAATGTACTATCTCAATGCTCACAGTTTCCTGATCAACAAAGAAAAGAGCCACCTCTCCCCAGCGCACAGACTGGAACATCTGGGAGTAATTCTAGATACAACCTTAGGAACCGCTTTCATTCCTCCTCTCAGACAGCACAATATGCAGGCTCTGATCCGCCTACTACTCCATCAGAGAAGAGTAAGGCTAAAGATTCTGGCCCAACTCCTAGGCCTCCTGGTGGTATGCACCAGACAGGTACAGTGGGGCCGTTTTCGACTCAGATCCTTGCAGCAGCTGCTGCGACCTATGGAGTTAGAGCTCACGCGAGGGGCCAATCCCTGGGTAACCATTCCTCAAGGGTTCGCTTGATCAACGTCCTGGTGGTTAAGGGCAGAAACCTTTGCCACAGGAACTCCCTTAGCAGAGCCAACTCGAGAGATAGTGACCACAGATGCCAGTCTATCGGGATGGAGAGCACACTCAGGCCCAAAATCAATACAGGGCCTATGGAACAAGAGGGATCAGTCTCACAGTATCAACTTTCTGGAACTGAAGGCGATCAGACTGGCCTTGCAACAGCTGGAACTCCCTCTCCACGATCGACATGTACTAGTCTATAAAGACAATGTAACAGCCAAAGCTTATGTGAACCACCAAGGGGGCTCCAGAGCTCCAGCTCTACACAGAGAAGCGATGAGGTTATTTTCATGGGCACAAATGAACATCCGGTCCCTAAAGGCTCTTCATATCAAGGGTCAAAACAACACTCAGGCAGACTGGCTCAGCAGAATGTCAATCGATCCCCACGAATGGACCGTACACAGAGATGTCTTCAAGGACTTGGTGACAAGATTCGGGCTTCCAAGAGTGGACCTCTTCGCCAATCGAGAAAACTCTCAACTACCAGACTTCATGTCCAAGACTCTATGCAGAACAGCTATGGCGATGGACGCTCTGAACCACACTTGGCCAAAGGGCTTACTATATGCCTTTCCACCGACCCCCCTGATAGCGAGGACCTTATCGAAACTCATCGGGGAACAGGCGTGTCTACTTCTGATAACATCATGGTGGCCAACAAGACCGTCGTTTTCAGACCTGATAGAGCTCAGTATCACGCATGTGAAGCTACCATTGAGGCCAGGTTTGCTCAGCAAGGGCCCGATTCTGTGCGAGAACCTCCACATGCTAAGACTGACAGTGTGGCTCTTGAACACTCAGCCTTAAAGAAAAAGGGGTATTCAGATGTAGTTCTATCAACCCTGCAACAGGCCAAGCGTCCAGCTACTAGAAGGGCTTACGGAGCGACTTGGAAAACTTTTGCTCTGTGGGCTACTCAAAGGCGGTGTGATTCTTGCAGACTGGAAATTGCAGGCGTGTTTCAGTTCTTACAGGAAGGGTTAGATAGAGGCCTGAAACCTACCACCTTAGCAAGACAGGCAGCAGCGACTGACTCAGTATTCAGAACAGTTGCAAATAAACGGGTTTCATCCCATAAACATGTGAAACAGTTCTTGAGGGCAGCTAGAGCAATCTCACCCCCAGTGGTACACAGATGTCCATCTTGGAGCTTAAACTTAGTGTTAGACGCTTTAACTAAACCTCAATTCGAGCCGTTAACACACGTAGCCTTATATATGCTATCCCTAAAGGTGATATTCCTCGTGGCGGTCACATCAGCCAGAAGGGTCTCAGAATGGGGGCGCTCTCCATGGAAGAAATTTTTTGTGTCTTCCAGGAGCAGTCGGTAATTCTTAGGACAGATCAGACGTTTATTCCTAAAATTAATTTGTTATTCCATAGGGCTCAGGAGATTATTCTACCCTCCTTTTGCCCTAATCCGAAACACCCAAAGGAAAAATTGTGGCATTGTTTGGATATTCGGAGGGTTCTAAAAATCTACCTGGCTAGAACTCGAGGTATTAGATCCACAACAGCCCTGTTTATCAATATCAGACCAGGACAGGGAGGGTCTAAAGCATCAAAGACTCTGTTATCCAAATGGGTAAAGCAGTGCATTGTGGAGGCTTATAAAACTAAGAACAAGGTGCCTCCTATTCAGATATGGGCCCATTCAGTTTGGAGTGCGGCTACTTCGTATGCATTTAAACAAAGAGCCTCCCATGACGAAATTTGCAGGGCAGCCACATGGTCTTCCCTACATACCTTCATTAAGCACTATAAGCTCCAAGTGTTCAAGTCCGCAGAAGCGGCGTTTGGCAGAAGGGTGCTACAGGTGGTGCTGGATTCTCTGGGCACTGTTTGTTCCCACCCGTAGAGATTGTAGGGGCTCGGGTATATCCCGTACGGAGGATTAGCCGGAGACAGAGAGAGAAAGGAGAATTGGTCACCTACCTTGGTGAATTCCTTTCTCTTCTGTCTGAGGATAATCCTCCGACCCACCCTGCCAAACAGCACCAAAAAAAAAAAGGAGCGGGGGGAGCTGAGAGACCCCGTTAGGAAAAGTTTTCGGGTTGCTTTCGATTCCCTGGTGGTCCGCAGATCTTAGGACCTGGAGTGCAAGTATGGTTAATCTGTTGTCAAGTTCAAGTTTCATTTAAGGTCTTGTCCCTTGGCTAGGATATAGACTGGAGTAATGATGGGGTATAGCTCCTCACTCAGGCGCAGTCAAGCGTTTCTTCTTCTGCCTTCCGGCGGCCATCCGCAGAGCTACCCGTGCGGAGGATTATCCGTAGACAGAGGAGAAAGGAATTCACCAAGGTAGGGTAGGTGATCAATTCTCCTTTCCCCCCACTCCATATATACCCTCCCAGAATGTGGCTGCCCATTGTCCATATACACACTGCTCCCCACCCCTGACATCCCCCAGTCTTGTCTCTCAGTACACATCTAGTATCCATGTACCACGGCGCCCCAGTACTTGGATTTCCCATTGTCCCCAACCCAACTGAATGCACATACGAAAAACATACATACACTTCACCCCATCCCTGGCTGTCCCCCCCAAACCTTGTCCCTGAATACACATCATGGATCTCTTATGTCTTCCCCCACACACACACATACTCCTCATCACCTGGGTACCCCTCTCCTTACAAACACTGCTCCCCATCCCTGGCTGCCACCAGATTTCTCCATGAATATACGTGGAGGCTTGTCCTCCAATATACGCCCCCCCCAGCACCTGTCTGCCTGTTCCCGATACGCGCACTTACCCCCACCCGTGCCTGCCCCCCAGCCTCATCCGTGCATACACAATACCCATTTTTCAGCCTAGTTCCCCATAAACACAACCCCAGCACCTGGCCATACCTGTTTATACGGACACTTCCCCCAGTGGCCGGCTGCCCCCAGTCTTGTCTCCCTGTACATGTTCTGTATCCATCAACCTTGTCTCTCTTTTCCCACCCCCCTCCATACAGCCCCCCTAGTACTCAGCTGTCCTGTTCTCTTCAACCCAAATGAAACCATATACAAAAGCAGAGGGTCAGACAGAAGCAAGCTGTCCCCTGAACCCCTGCTGTCCCTAGCTTCAGTGTTGCCCCCAACCTGCATGGCATGCAATATAAGGTGAGAGCCTTAACTGAAAATGTCCATGTTTTTTGGAGCATGGCTGAATTGGTAAGAGCCTTAACTCCTCTCTCACTCAGTTCCTCTTCCTGCAACAGTACCAATGTGGGAAAAAGAGACTGACTTTGGTGGGATTTTCTGGGACTTTTAACATGGGGACTTCTCTCAGGAGCAGGGAAGCCAGTGTAGCCTGTCCTGGGCACCATGCAGCTCTGGCCCCTTGAGCCCGGGACCCGCCAGCACAGCGTGTGACAAGCCCATGGCTGCTACCTCTTCCCCAGCTGCATTTGCCCACTGTAAACTCTGCTAGTTCAGCTTCTACTAGTTGACACTCAGGTGCAGCCTACAGCTTCCAGAGAACCCAGGAGTCCTGTCTCCCAGCCCCTCCTAGATAATACAACCTGCACACACAGATGGATTATACATAACAACAACAAATACATGTATCTTTTATGTACGTCTCTAACTTCTCATAGTGAAAAGAGAACTGTTTTTTCTCCCTTTTGTGACATTTTCTGTTGACACAGGAAAGTTTGTTTTAAGTTATTTGTGTGGAAGTGTAGAGGTGTCAAAAATTGAAGTGCACATTGTAGTCCATTGCTGAGTTTAGATTTTGAAATTGTATCCTGTATTTTTAAAGTTATTTTATTTTGAAGTTCCCATGTTATTCAGTGGGAAGAGTGAGTTTTTAAAATAACGTGAGGATGGCTGTGGATTAGACATATACCAAATGTACGTATGTTTTATGTACATCTCTCTCTGTGCTGTTGTACAGAAGAGAATGATTATCTGTGCATAGGGAAGAGGTAGAGAGGTTATTATACTAGATGCTGAACGTAGATGCTATGTATGGATACCCATTCTGCCTCCAGTCGTATAATTCATCTGTGTTTCAACCAGTCTGTCTGCAATTTGGACAGCTTCTACCCCTCACCCAAGTGATTCTCCCTACACAATTTCACACGGATAGGATAAAGCATCTTACTTTTATAATGAGTAGAATTTTCGTTATTTTAACAGCGTGCACAAGCCACCTTAGCTATAGAATCCATGGCTGTATAATATGGTAATAAAAGAAAAAAATATGGATGAGTTTTACTTAAGGGCTTGATGCTGAAAGAGGCTGACCACTTGCAGCTCCCATTGATTCGCATTTGCAGCAGCTCTTAAGGATAGGGTATAAAAGTCTAACCTCGTAGTGAACCTGTTGTGGGCAGATCATTGTCTCTGTGGAGGCCCATTCAGGGGTCCATATGTTATCAGAAGCCTTATTTTGTAAATTTTTATTTACTTCTTTTCTATTAATTTTCTTTAAAATAGACTTTGGAAGAACTGTAGCTGTTAGTATCGGACACTATTTTTCTCTGTTTGACTTCCATTCAGGTGATAAAGTCAGCTCGAGTTATGAAGAAGGCAGTTGGTCACCTCATTCCATACATGGAAAAGGAAAGAGAGGAAATGCGAGCTATGTCAGGCAGCACGGAAGAGGAGGCGAGTCTTGTTCTCTAGTTCTAAATGTCCTTTTAAATTAATCTTCATTGAGACTACAGTGGCTGTGTGAATCTTAAATCTGGCTATGAATTTGAAAGCTGGGATGGGCAATTCTGATCGTTGCCAGCTTGTGCTGAATTTCAGTTGTGTCTGGCTTGCTTGAAACTTTGGAGTACAAATCTTATGGAACTCCATGGCTGCTGCTTATGATTTAACCAAGATGTAACTTTGTTTTAGTTAACCCAAAACTTGTGGGCATAAGCATGGGTAAATGGAAATTGACAAATATTATAGCTCTGTCTCTTATTGGGCCTTTGTGTATTCTGCAACATACGTGGTACCAGCATCCATGGGCATAGTTGTACAGGTGTGGGGGCATCTTCACCGACTTCCATCTTAGAGGGGAATGTCCATTGACTTGCCCATCATGACCTCAGTCTACAGTGGCCATCTCTGATTGTGGTCTCATTTAAAAATAATGGAAGCTGAATGTGGGGATGATGGCTTTGAGAATGTTCCCTGAAGTCTCAGAAAGGAGGAAGACATGAATCTCATTTACACTGGCTGTAGTTCAGAGATAACAAAAGTTCTTGTTTTCAGATTCCCCCCCCCCCCCGGCAACACGGTAATGATGTAACAGACTGCTTCCTCATTTTACAAATAAGCTAATAGAAGTATTAAATAAAGCCATAGAGAAGAATTGAAGCTAGAATCTAGCATGATAGATCCAAAGAGTGGCTGCTTAGCCACACTGCCAGCTATGCTACAATCTTCTAGCAGACATCCGTGCAACTCGGTGGAGTAGCGTGTGTCTCTCTTCCTTCTCTAGTGGCTCAAATTAAGACTTGCTGTCTCTCCTGAAGAGGTGGAGCTTTCAACTGGGGTTCAAAAGGTTCAGAGTTTGAGGGTGGCATTCTACTTGACTGGTTTTCTTTTTCAAGTTTCAGTTTCAAACCCTACTTGTTTATCTAAACAAGTGGGACTTGTCCCAGGCCCGCTGTGAGAAGTTTGCCATCTGCTTTGCAGACAAGATTGCTCGAATCCAGAGCAACTTCGACACTGGATTAGAGATAGTAGAAATGGAGCATGAGGTGATGAGGGCTCTGTCTGGTCCATCTTTCTGGGATGAGTTTCAGGAAGTGATGCCAGCCGATGCTGTGGGGCTCCTGGGGTTGGTTAGGGCCACCAGTTGTGAATGAGATCCTTGCCTGTCCTGGTTGGTGAAAGCCTCCAGGGAGACATTGGGGCCGGTGCTGGTGGGAGTGATCAACGCGTCCCTTTGGCAGGCGAGTTTGCCCCCCCGGTCTCAAGGAGGCCATGGTGCACCCCCTGTTGAAGAAGACATCTTTGGATGTGGACGCACTCACCAGTTTCCGACCCGTCTCTAACCTTCCCTTTTTAGGGAAGGTTATTGAACGGGCGGTGGCCTTACAGCTCCAGGATCACATAGACAGGATCGGTTTTCTTGACCCATTTCAATCAGGGTTTCAACCCGGCTATGGTACGGAGACAGTGTTGGTGGCTTTGGTGGGCGATCTCCGCCGGGAGATGGACGCAGGACGCTCAACATTACCGGTCCTGCTAGATCTCTCGGCCGTGTTTGATACAGTGGACCATGGGCTGCTGTTGAGATGGTTGCATGACCTGGGGGGGTCTGGATGGGACCGCCCTCAGTTGGTTCCAGTCATTCCTCTCGGGGAGGACCCAGCGGGTTGTCCTGGGGGCAGAAACATCTAGCCCCCGGGCCCTGGACTGTGGCGTTCCGCAAGGTTCAGTTCTGTCTCCTTTATTGTTTAATGTATACATACAGCCCTTGGGGGAGATCGTGAGAGGATTTGATGTGCATTGCCACCAATATGCTGATGACACCCAGCTTTACCTTTCTTTTTCAGCCGACCCAGGCTCTGCCGTCTCCATGCTATCCCAGTGTTTGGAGGCCGTGGCGACTTGGTTGTGGCAGAGCAGACTGAAGCTCAATCCCGATAAGACGGTGGTGATGGTGGTAGGCCAAATGGGGGGAGGTGCTGCCCCCTCTTGTGGAGGGGGTGCGACCCTTTGTGGCCCAGCAGGTTCAGAGTCTGAGGGTGTAATTGGATGCAGACCTCCGCCTAGATCAGCAGGTGGATGTGGTGGCGAAGGTGGCTTTCCGCCAGCTGTATCTGGTATGGTGGAGGCTGCACCCATACATCTCCAGAACCTACCTGGCCACCTTGATCCATACCTTCATCACCTTGAGGCTGGACTACTGTAACGTGCTCTACGTGGGGCTTCCCTTGACGCTGGCCTGGAGGTTGCAGCTAGTGCAGAATGCGGCGGCCCGTCTCTTAACGGGAATGGGCCGACAAGAGCACATAACACCGGTGCTCCATGCACTGCACTGGTTGCCTGTAATGTACCGAGCCAGATTCAGGGTGCTGACTTTGATCTGTAAGGCCCTGTACAGTCTTAGAACTGGTTATCTCAGGGACTGCCTCACCCTCCGCAACTCAGGACGGCCCCTTCGGTCCACCGGGGGCGCCTTCCTGGAGATCCCCCACATAAAGCGGGGGGCTATAATGGAGAGGGCGTTCTCGGTGGCCGGGCCATGGCTATGGAACTCCCTCCCAGAAGAAGCACGTCTGGCCCCGAGTCTGTTGGCCTTCCGTCGGGCCTGTAAGACATGGCTGTTCTCCCAGGCCTTCGGAGGCGGGGAGGGGAGGGTGGGTTAAATTGCTGTATGGGGGCGTGTTTTAAATTTGTTAAATAATAATATTGGAATTTTTGAGATTTTAATGTGGTTTTATGTTGTTTTAGATTGTTTTTATATTTGTTGGAAGCCGCCCCGAGATGCCATCAGCATGAGAGGGTGGCATATAAGCGTAATAAAATATAAAGTAAATATAATATAAATAAATATCTAGTGCACAAAGTGAGAAAACAGCACGTAGTGCGTATTTTTATTTTTAAAACTCTTGCAAGCTAAAAACTGCCGCCTTGACCACTGTAACAATTAGTTGAATGTTCAAGATTGTTTTAACTGCTGTGAGGGAAGTGACACACTCAGGTCATGGAACATTCCGAATAATGGCAATTGCTTTCAGGGAAGGAAAACGTGAAGGGTTGATAAGTGTAGGTATGTACTTACTCTTGCTTGAAAATAACTGGCCAGATTTTTGTCCATACACTTCTAGTAGACTGTATCTAATGATTTCACACACCAAATATGGGTGATTGCATGTTTCAGTTGTTTTGCTGATTTTTCTTTTTCTTTTTTTTTTTTAAATTATCTTGGCAAACTTCAAGGTTTAGGCAACAGCCATGATAATAATACTAGTATGCAAAGCATTTTGCATATAATATTCACAGTCTTTCAATGAGGTAGGTAAGCCAGTATTATTATTATTCCAACTTCACAGAGAGAACTGAGGCGCAGAGAGAAAGTGACTTGGACAAGCCCCCTCCCTCCCCCCCCCCCGACTTCCCACTGGAGTGCTGTTATCTCCATCACAATTTCTACTGAGACAGAATGACGGAGAAGATAGGGTCTTGGCTATTACATTTGAGTATGAATGGTTGTGGTTGCAGACCTGTGCCAAGATAAGAAAGGGAAAGCTATTTGGGTCTGTTCCCAGCACTAGAGTGCTCTAATTCATTTTAAACCCTTCAAATCACTTTGTTCTATATAGAATACATCTAAAATAAAATGCATAGTCTGGCCTGTATTGCAGTGCTGTCTGCCATAGGATTTTCCCCCCTGTCTCTTCAGCCTCCCATCTATTTCCTTAGAGCTTCCATCACAAATTAAATCTACAGTCCTTACTTGACCCTCCCATCTTAATTACGTATATTTCCTTCTTCCTACCTGGTTGAACGTGCTTAAGTTTATCATTGTGTGCTTCAGCTATATAAGCTTTTCAAAGTTCATGAACGCAGTCCAGCCATAATATTCCTGTTTGCTACTGCAGAGTCACTTGATATTCTCAGTTCCTTTGCCTGAAACACAGAGTTTGGGGAAATTGGAGGAGGTTAAACATTTTGGTCAACTGCAATATCTCTGAGGAGCCATGGGGTTTTATTCAACAGCATTTTAAGGCTTTCAAAGAGCTGAATATCTCACAAAAGTACTAGAGAGCATGAACAGTTGCTTAAAAGGCTCTTTATTAGCAATGAGACTGAACAATTTATAGATGCAAGCCATGTTGTTCAGGAAAAGATTCTATCTCTCATTCAAAATCTGTAGAGGAGTTCCAAGATGCCCAAAATGTAGATATATATATATTTTAAATGTACAGTGCCCACAACTCGGTACTTCTGTGGTCAACATAGTACAGGGTGGCCGTCATAGGCTTCTTCCTGATCCGCGTTGCCGAGTTTGGACGTCAGTTCAATCAATCAATCAATCAATCAAATTTATTTACGGCATCCACCAAACATATGACATCAATTAGAGCAGCCCCTTTTTACTTCTTATTACTGAGGAGTTACTCGTTAGTATTCCTCAGGAAGCTTAGTTCAGTGGAGGATGATGAGGAAACCTCTTACCTTTCATTTTATCTGCAGCAGAGCTCGGAAGTAGTATTAGTTGTAGGAGCTACCTCCAACAAGTTTATATCAGTAGAGAGCTCCTCACTTCCAGGACAGTTTTCTGTAGGTCATTTATGGGTGGGATCTCATCTTGTTGTGCAAGTAGAGTGGCATAAAGTAGGTCCTGTAAGAAAGCTTGATCCAGTATTTCTGCTCTGTTAATTGATTCTAAGTCATCACTGTAGAAGTTTACTTTCTCCCCATATCTCTGCATACTCCTCCGGCTGGGTAATTCTACCGTTGACCGCCAGGAGGCAGATGAGCTTTTTTCTTTTCAGCGCCTGCGTCACGGTGCTACCCGGCCCCACCGCCAGTCCTTCATCTGCCTCTGGACCGTCGGGAGGCTGCTAGGGATCCGCAGGTCCCTACAAATAATAAAAAGCAAATTGAGGAAAAATAAACAGTGAAAATAGGAAGCCTAGAAGAAGGGGACCAAACCCCTTCCCTAGCCTCCATAGCAAAGACTATGGAAGAGATGATGGGGGTGATAAAAAAGCTGACCCACACTGGAAAGAAGGGGAAACGAAAGAGAAAGTCCCCCACGAGGGTCCCCTCCCCCAAGAGACCGAGAGCAGGAAAAGCTCCCAGGCAGGGAAAAACGAAAGCTAAATCCCCACTAGGGGGAGCTGGCCTGCAACACTTGCTATCCCCTCAGGGCTCTGAGGAAGAAGATTACCAGGCAGAGGACAGGCAGGCAAACATAAATCAGACAACGTCTGAATCTGAATCAGGCTCTTCACAGGAGAGAGCTGAACTAGAAGAAGGGGAATGCTCTGACACCCTCCCCTCAGACCCCAGAGAAAGAGACAGGCAATTCCCTAACCAGTATAGGGAAGAGCTGCTGGGTCACGTCATTAAGACTCTCAAACTTAAGGAGAGAGTGACTAAGGGGGAGTCATCAGATTCAGAGGAGGAGGAAACCAGGGATTACATTCCCTCGGTACATGGTAGGGATCAGGGCCTACCATTAGACAGAGCATTTGAGAAGATGGTATTAGAAGAATGGAAGTGCCCTGACAAATCACACAAAATGCCCAGAACTCAGGACTCTCTGTACACATTTTCTAGGAGGAAAGAACCTCTCTTTAAGAGCCCGAAGATTGATGCAGCCGCTGCCTCGCTAGCAAGACAAACTGTATTCCCAACCGAAGGGGATTGCCACCCTTGGGACACCACTGACAGGGGGGTGGACTCGGCCCTCAAGAGAGCGGCAGACTCCACAGCGGCATCCCTAAAAATTAACATTGTAGCTTCTTATGTTTCTAGAGCCCTGTTAGCATGGATGAGGGAGGCTCAGGACCCTGAGCTACCTGAAAAAAGAGCAAAAAAGCTATCATCCCGTATCTGCATGGCCACGACCTTCTTGGCAGACGCAACCACAGATGCCCTAACCTGGTCCGCCAGAGCTATGGCAAATGACATAGTGGCCAGACGACGCGTCTGGTTACGCTCCTGGCAAGGGGATGCCACTGCCAAGAACCTGTTCACGGCAGCACCCTATAAGGGGTCCAAACTCTTCGGAGTGTGCCTAGAAAAAGTACTGGAGGAGGCTAACTCCAAGGATAAAGCTAAAACCCTTCAACAAGTGGCACCAAAGAAGGGATTTTTTCGTGGCTACCCCTTCAGATTTAGGGGCTTCGGAGGCACCTCAAGAAAAGCACACAGCCAAAACCACAGAGATTTCTCCACCGGCTTCTCCTTCAGAGGAAGGGGTTCGAGACCCGGGAGATTCGACAAAAGAAGACAAAGAGGTTTTGGATCCGGCCACCACAAACAGGACGCATGACTATGCATCCCAGGAGGTAGGAGGAAGGCTACAACTATTCAAAGACAGATGGGGAGCCTCGATATCAGATGCCTGGGTCCTTTCCTCAATATCGGAAGGCTACAAGATAGAGCTGGAACGTACTCCCAGACAAAAATTCATTCCGTCCCCAGTCCTCAAAGACCTACAAAAACACACGACTATGACAAACGAAATCAAAAGATTACAACTCATCCGAGCAATAGAAAAGGTACCAGAACAGGATCGTTCCTCAGGCATCTATTCCATCATATTCCTGGTCTCCAAGAAGGTCGGGAAATGGAGAGCTGTTCTGGACCTCAAATCACTGAACAAATTTGTAAGGACATGCAAATTCAAGATGGAGACGGCAATGTCAGTGTACCACACCCTGCAGAAAGAAGACTGGATGACGTCTTTAGACCTGAAGGAAGCCTATCTGCACATACCAATATGGAGACCACACAGAAAATGGATCAGATTTGCCTACGACAAACAGCACTGGCAATTCAGAGCTCTACCCTTCGGCCTATCCTCAGCACCCAGGTCGTTCACAAAAATCTTGGCCCCACTGATAGCCAACCTACGCAGCAGGGGCATTCACATTTATGCGTATCTGGACGACCTTTTGATTAGAAGCAACTCCCCCGACAGAGCGAAGGAACATCTGAACACAACAATTCAGTACCTAGAGAGGCACGGATGCCTCATAAACAGGGAGAAGAGCCATCTGATCCCTACACAGACATTAGAACACCTAGGAATCCTAATAGATACCTCCTTAGACCTCGCATTCGTCCCAACAGACAACAAAAGATTCAACAACGAATCAGACTCCTCAAACGTCAAAAACGCATGAGACTCAAACCACTAGCGAGCCTATTAGGACTCCTAGTATCCTGCATAGGACAAGTGACATGAGGTCGCTACAACCTTCGTCCCTTGCAGAGGCAGCTAAGGAGTTTTCAAAGAGAGCTCACGCTAGGACTCAATCCGTGGGTCACCATACCACAGGAATTAAAAGACTCAATGTCCTGGTGGTTAAAACCAAAAACCTTCCTAGAAGGGGTACCACTATCAGAACCAACGAGAGTAGTGGTAACAACAGATGCCAGCCTCATGGGCTGGGGAGGACACTCAGGGACCCACACGACCCAGGGCCTCTGGTCCAAGAGACATGCGACAAAGAGGATAAACGTCCTCGAACTTAAGGCCATACGACTGACACTACAACACCTGCATCCAACCTTTACCTCACACCACCTCCTGGTATACACAGACAACGTGACGGCAAAAGCCTACGTCAATCACCAGGGGGGATCGAGATTAAGGGACTTATTTCAGGAAGCAACAAAATTGTTCTCGTGGGCCCAGATACACCTATCATCGCTGAAAGCCCTCCACATCAAGGGCCTGGACAACACACGCGCAGATTGGTTGAGCCAACAGACCATTGACCCACACGAATGGTCACTGGACAGGTCAGTGTTCCAACACCTGGTGACATGGGTGGGTCTACCTTTGTTGGACCTATTCGCCACCAGGAAAAATACACAGGTTCCTCACTTCATCTCACGCCACCGGTGCAGAGAGGCGGAAGGAATGGATGCACTGAACTGCCCATGGCCCAGGGGGCTCCTATACGCATTTCCCCCCATCCCACTCATTCAGAAGACAATATCCAAGGCAATCAGAGAGAACTCACACCTACTCCTGATAACACCATGGTGGCCAAGGAGACCATGGTTCTCAGAACTAATAGAAAGAAGCAACGCCCAATATCAAAGACTGCCGATCACACCAACCCTGCTAACTCAGGGACCGATAACTTGCTCAGAGATACACACGCTAAATCTGACAGCATGGAACTTGAACGATCCGCGCTGAGAGCAAGAGGATATTCAGAGGCGGTACTGAATACAATACAGCTTTCCAGGAGACCCGCCACCAGGAGAAGCTACAGAGCTACCTGGAGAATTTTCGCAGAATGGTCGAATCGTCGAAATCAAGACCCGACCAAGGCAGGAGTAGCACAAGTCCTCGAATTCTTACAAATGGGACTGGATAAAGGACTTAAGGCAAACACACTGGCCAGACAAACAGCGGCCATAGACTCCGTTCTTAGAGCAGTATCCAATAGATCAGTGTCAACCCACAGGAATGTTAGGAGGTTCTTAAGAGCAGCCAGAAGCTTAGCCCCCCCGGTGGTACACAGGGTTCCCTCGTGGGACCTCAACCTGGTCCTGGAAGCCCTTACCAAACCCCCGTTTGAACCTCTAAAACACATATCCCTTTACTTTCTAACCTTAAAAGTTGTTTTTCTCGTAGCAGTCACATCAGCGAGAAGGGTATCAGAACTGGGAGCCCTGTCCATAGAGGACAACTTCTGTATCTTTCAGAAGGATTCAGTCACTCTAAGGCTAGACGAAGCCTTCATTCCCAAGGTAAATTCCCTTTTCCATAGGTCACAGGAGGTCATCTTACCTTCCTTTTGCCCCAGTCCGGTACACCCAAAAGAAAAGGTCTGGCATAAGCTAGATGTAAGGAGGGCACTAAAGATTTATTTATCCAGGACTAAGGGATTCAGACTGTCCACAGCCTTGTTTATAAACATCAGACAAGGTCTCCAGGGTAAGAAAGCTACAAAGACTTTAATCTCGAAATGGCTAAAGCAGAGTATCTCTGAAGCCTACAAAGCGAAGGGTAAGGTCCCCCCACCTTCAGATTTGGGCACATTCTGTAAGGAGCGCAGCCACATCATACGCGTTCAAAGCAAGGGCCTCATACGAAGAGATATGCAGAGCAGCCACCTGGGCTTCTGTACATACCTTCGTGAGGCATTACAAAATTAACACCTTGCAATCCGCAGAAGCTGCGTTTGACAGAAGGGTGCTACAAGCGGTACTGGACACCCCCAGGGCTGCTGGCTCCCACCCTTAAAAAATTGGAACAGATTGCTTGGGTACGTCCCAGCCGGAGGAGTATGCAGAGATATGAGGAGAAAAGAGAATTGGTCACCTACCTTCGGTGAATTCTTTTCTCACATATCCTCTGCATACTCCTCTGTCCCTCCCTGCCAAGCAGCATTGTTAGTAACAGGGGGTGTGGGACAAACCTGAGTAATAGTGAGTTAGGCGCTCAACTGAAACCTACTTCAAGTTCCTTGTTAGATTACATAGTTAAAAGTTCAACAAGTTATTATAAAGGGGGTTACCCTTGTTATCAGTTTTTCAAGTTATAGTCAATAAGTAGGACGAGTTTTCGGCTTGCAAACGGACTGGCGGTGGAGCCGGGTAGCACCGTGACGCAGGCGCAGAAAAGAAAAAAGCTCATCTGCCTCCTGGCGGTCAACGGTAGAACTACCCAGCCGGAGGAGTATGCAGAGGATATGTGAGAAAAGAATTCACCGAAGGTAGGTGACCAATTCTCTTTTCCACTCCCCTCTGCTACTTTAATTCTTTTCCATAGAGTACTGTCCTCAATGCATAAACATATATGTTCCTTAGCAATTATGCTTCATTACTCAAGCCTTTTTAATTTAGCTAAAATACTTGTATTCAAAGAAGTGCTGCATGAGTCTCATGAGTCTCAACCAAATATTATCCTACTTTAAAGCAATTTGCCCATAATCAAATTTGGAAAAAATTTCACTTAGTGCCATACGCACAAAAGAAAAGGAAATAACTTCTTCAAACTTTTTGCTTTCTGCTTATTTATTTGTATCTTTAAACATAGTTTAATAAGATTTTTTTATAAAATCAAAGTTGCTCAAAAGTTGTGCCTTCATCATAAATACTGAGACAGCTATTCATTTTTCAGGATCCTTACCAAGGCACGATTGTGCTAGCTACTGTCAAAGGGGATGTTCATGATATTGGCAAGAACATTGTGGGAGTGGTTCTGGGCTGCAATAATTTCAGGTACTTCGCAGTTATGCTTTTTTCTTTGTATTCTACAGTATAATGAAATATTTTTCCTCAGGCAAGATTGGCAGTTGACTGTGGGATTTTGCTTCCCCTTCAGTGTGAGTATGTCCCACCTGTTTGAAACATCTGGAGCTTTCTTTTATAAAATGATTTGTTTATTTAAATTTATATGCTGCCCTTCCCAAAAGGCTCAGGGAAACTCACAACAGTAAAACTATGAACACATACAAAAATATATAAAATTAATACCATAAAAACTCCCATCCTCCCCTCAAGACTCTTCCCCTCCCCCCACAACCCTACCCCAAAACCCAACCAACCCTTGTCCCTGCCCACCGAATGCTCTTCCAAATAAAAAAGTTTTGCATCGCCTCCAGAAGATGCTCAAGCAAACCTCCTGGGGAAGGAAGTTCCACAAAACTGGGGCAGCAACCAAGAATGCCCTCCTGTGCATCCCTGTCCTACAGACAACCTGCAAGAGGGTGCTCCCAGCCAACTTTAGGGACCACAACAGGACGTGATAGGACAGGTGGTCTTTCAGATGTATAGGACCCAGACCATTTATGGCTTGGAGCACTGGTGTAATGTGCTCCCAGTGACTCGTCCCTGAAAGGGGCCGAGCTGAGCTGTCGCATTCTGCACCAGCTGCAGCTTCCAAATAGTTATCAAGGGCAGCCCCACGTAGAACGCATTGCTGTAATCTAGCCTTGAGGTGATGAAAGCATGTGGCCAGATCAGAGTTAGAAAGAAAAGGTCACAGCCTCCGCACCAAATTGAGTTGGTGAAAAGTGCTCCTGACCACTGCTCCCACCTGATGTTCCAGGCACAGCGAGGGATCCAAAAACACTCCCAAGGCTGTGAACCTGATTGACCAGAGGGGGTCAGACTTCAGCAATAACAGGTGTCCCAGTCCCCCTCCAAGTCACAAGACCAGTCAACCATAATCACTTCTGTCTGTCTTAGGATTCAGCTTCAATTGGCTCATCCTCACTCACTCCCCAACAGCAACCAAACACTGGGTAAGCACCAAGACAATGAGACCTGGGTCGGATAAAAAAGAAAAGTAAAGCTGAATGTCATCGGCATATTCGTGACACGTTGCCCCAAACCTCTGAATGACCTCACCCCGTGACCTCAGATACACATTGAACAAGAAGGGAGATTGAATAGAACCCTGCAGGACACCACAGGGGGGATCCCAGGGGGTGATGAGTCAGGATTCCAGGGGGTCCTGACCTCCCCGACAGGAAAGAACAGAACCACTCGAGCAATCCGGCACACCCCTGCCAGGTCCTGAGATCAACAAGGTAGAATACCCCCTGTCCATCTCAAACTGCAGATCATCGACCAAAGGTACAAGTGTGGTCGCTGTGTCGTACCCAGGAAAAAAGCTGACTGAAATAGGTCGAGGAATCCAGTAGCATCAAGATGAGCCTGGAGCTGTTGGGTATTAACCATCCACTCAATAATCTTTCCTAAAAAGGGAAGGTTACTGACAGGCCAATAGCTGGCTGGGGAGTCCGCATCCAAATATGGTTTCTTAAGTGGGCATTTGTTATCGGGCATTGATGTTCTCTGTTTGGTCCTGGTCTCTATTTGTGGCAGATTTATTAATAGCCTCTGTTTCATGTTGGATAGATTTTTCTGTGCAGGTAGTTTGGGTAAGATAATCCTATGTTGGTGCAGGGGGCTGAACTAGATTATCCGGGAGGACCCTTCTAGCTGTATGACTCTGTGACTCTAGGATATTAAAATCTGGTATTGGTCTGAAGACACTACAGTTAGGCAAAAGCCAGGTGGAGTATTGTCTAGGTTGACTTAAAACTCCCAAAGGTTTTTAAAAAATAACTTTTGCATTCTTCTAGTTTGTGAACCTTTTAAAAATCACATTTTGAGAGATTTTTATTGTAGCAGGGAGTAGTCCTGTGCAGCTGCTGCTCCTTTAAGAGGGGGCTGAGGGTGCCAGACAGTGGGCTGTGCGCATGAGTCTGGGGGAAGCCAGCCCATGCCAAGGAGCCAGCCTGTGAGGAGAACAGACTTGGCCGTATGGTACCAGAGTAGTCAGGACACTGGCCCTTTAAGGGCGATAGTGCTGTGTTGTGGGCCACGCCCACTCTGGTTACAAAAGGGCTGGAAGGCAGAGAGAAAAGCAGTCTCTGCCTGGTAGCCAAAGGTGCAACATTTCCCTGGGAAAGGCCCGAAGGGGATCCTTCCCATTCTACGCTCTCCAGGGTGCTGAAGGCTGGACAACCAGTGTGGACCCAGGCAAGTGGGAGAGGCTGTGCCCAGGAACGGAGCCTCCTGCCTGGGGAAGGCTTGGCCAGAGCCTGGGATTGAGGCCTGGCTGGCTGGACTTTGGGGGGTTGTTCTAGGTTGCTCCTGTCCCTGAGAGAGACTGACCTGGATCTTCAGGGAGGAGGCAGATGAGCCGGCAGCCCCAGGGATTGTGGACACTGGTCTGGACTAATAATAGGTCTAATAAAAGGACTGTGTATTTAATACCCTCAGGATTGGTGTGATACAGGAGGGTACCCCCTTCTTCAAAGGGGAATTCAGCCGAGGCTGGGGCTGAATAGGCATGGCAGTGGGGTAGTGCTAATTCCCCAGAGACACCCTAGTGCCCCGTGTGGCTCTGGGAAAACCCCCTGCTACAATTATTTTCTGTATTTTTGTTTATGAAATCATGACTTCAAAAGCTGGAGCTAGAAGAAAAAATCCAAGTCTAGCAAAGCATAATAAAATGGTGGAATTGGCAAAACTGATGGGCGTGGTTATGATTCTGCAAAACCTCATTAGCCAGGAGCTTTGCAAAATCAAGTGTGGTTCAGATGTGGTCCTCATTTAATCTGACTCTCTAAAGTTAGAAGGTGGGAGCAAAATTAAGGTAAATGAGCCTGGTTGTGACTCGTGTCTGAAACAAGTGCAGCTGCACTAACAAATATTTATTAAAAGAGGGTATATATAATTTTAAAACTGAAGGTAATCTTTGATCTATAAAGCTAATTTGATATATACTGTGACATCTCCAATTAAATTTGCCTGTGTACTTTTTGGGATTGTTGTTGGCATCCTCATGCTTTATTTAGGCTGAACTACTTAGTGGGTCTAACAGTCGTAGAGCTCTTCTGTCACCATGAGTTGTGATGTTCTGAATGGCTTCAGCAGTTTGAGGTGACTGCTGAAAAAAAGAAAGTTCTTATATTTACAAATATCTTCATAATGGGAATGGAACATTAAGGTATACCGCAGTTAGATGTGCAACTCACAAATTTTCTTTTAAACCTTCCAAGCACTGATATTGGTAATTCAAGAATGTATTACTACAAAGAAGCTAATTGTGAATTCACTTACCAAGCCCACATAAGTTACATGTAGTAATCTTTCCGTTTTTACCAATGCTATTAGTCTATTCTCATCCATTTTTTATCATCTCTGTATGAATGCCACTGTTACGAAATCTAGAGAGAAAGAGAAGATGGGTGCTATGTTGATCTCAAGTGGAAGAAATGGAGGAAAAGTAGTTCCACTGATATAATTTTTGGACCAACTTCTGTTAGTGAGAATATGCAAGCTTTTGGGTCACACAGGGCCCTTCCTTAGTTACGTAATAAGCTAGAATTGTATAAACTGAGTAAATGCAGGAAAGGTATATACAAGAAAGCAGGGACTTGTGAAGTAGTGATTAGGAAAAAATTACTTGGGAAAGGGGCTGTAGGGAGAAAAGGCCTAGATGCTAGACATTCAAAAACAACATTTAAAAAAATCATTGGTAGTGTAAGAAAAAATAGATACCGTAAATGCAGATTAAAATCTATGCAAATGCAAACATGTGGGTGGAGGATGAGCAGGAAACAATGTTCCAGGTGAAGGGAACTCGCATATCAAAGAAACTGAATACAAAGCTGTAAACAGAGGTTGAGTATGCAGCACTATGCACAGCAAACTGTCAGTTACTTGCAAATTCCTGAAAGGCTAAGTTCAGTCCATTATTTTTAAAATCCAATAGTTATGAAATTTTACTTTCCAAGTCCATTTTTTAAAAGATGTTGTACAGGCTCCTTGAGAGACAGATGAAGTGGCTGCTCTGGGAGAAGCACATGACCACTTTTGTCAGAATCTCTGCTTTTGTCCAGAATCTTTTTTATATGAGAGTTCATTCACTTTTGTAAGAATTGGAGTTTCACCAACATAGTTTCCATGGGGCTGTCTAGTGTATGTTATTTGGTACCCTATGCTCTTGGATTTGCAGGAGTAGATCCCTTGTGTTTTGAATGGTTTTCCACTGGGGGTTTTGATAATGGTTGTGGTAGAAATAGTTTGGCAAGTTTTACACCTGCTGTTCTGGCAGAGTCTTGTTCCTGTCAAGGTTGGGGTGTCCAGGGTATTACTATTAGTATTAATTATTTATACAGCACCAGCAATGTTCCTGGTGCTATACAGTCATGTTTAGAAACAGGCCCCTGCCTCAAAGGGCTTACAATCTAGAATGGACAAGAGAGAGGGGAACATAGGGAGAGACAGGGATACATTCATAAAACTGAGAGGTTGCAAGTGCACATGCTTAGCTTAGCTGCAAATGGGATCCTGGTGGAAAAGGTAGTATAAAGAAAAGTGTAAACGAGCAGTCTGAGGGTGAGTAACTAGGGAAAGTCTGGCAAGGAATTTGATGATTGGGATGGAGCAGAGCATATGTGCTCAGGGAAGGAGTTCTAGGCATAGGAGGCCAAATGGGAGGAGGAGTGAAGTCCGTTTAGGAAGTAGGAGACTCGGGGCAGGTGAAAATGTTTGCAGAGGAGGAATAAAGTTTCCTGGTGGGAACATAGCAGGAGACAAGGACAGGAAGATAGGGAGGAGCAACTTGAAGGTGAAGACAAGGAATTTGTGCTGGATACAAAAGGGGAAGTGGGGGCAGTGGAGGGTGAGAGGTGGGATGAATGTGATCGAAGCTGTAGGCAAGGTGGATGACCTTGACAATGTGAAGTGTTGGAACAGAAGTGAGAGCCAAAGTGAGAGTGGGGAAGATGGATAAGGAGCAGGCTGCAGTAGTGAAGGTGAGAGATGACTAGAGTATGGACTAGAGTCTTGGCAGTGAGAATGGTAAAGGCCAATTTCAGCACTGTTATTCAGGATAAAGTGACTGCCTTACCAACAGAATGAATATGAGGTGCAAACAAGGAAGAGGAGTAGGGCTGATGCGAAATCAGCTGTTACCACTCCGCGATTCCATTCCTAAACCTCGGCATCCC
>QEPC01010682.1:3872370-3899714 GCA_003113815.1 Sphenodon punctatus
GTGCCACGATGTGCGGAATAGGGGTTTCCGTCGGTAAAAGCTGCCGCGGCGGTATGCCGCTACAGCCCTAAAGAGGAATCAAAAATTAATCCCAACCTATGTGTCATGGGGATAGGCTGCATACTGGCACTGTCGATCGAGAGAGAGAGAGAGAGAGAGAAAATGGAGAGGATGGTTTGGGGTGGAACTCCTGCTAACCATTCCCACCCAGGATTATCCCCTACCTGTTATCTGCAAACTCCTAATTTACTGTAACCAAGCCAAGAACGTATACCTGAGTTCTTGCATCCTCATGAATGTCGCATCCCTTGTCTCTCCCTCTGTTCTCCCTTCCCTGTCTCCCCTCCTTTAGATTGTAAACTCTTGAGCAGAGACCATGTCTGTTTTATTCTCTGTAAAGAGCCAGGTACATCTCTGGCGCTATATAAAAGCTTATAATAATTAATAAAGCTTGAAATGCCGGTGAGACATCTAAGTGGAGAGGTCAGAGAGACAATGATAGAAATATAGGGTGAAAACAGACATGATGCTAACCACCCATTAACCACGCTTGGTGGTTGCATGTTGCAGGGCTGTACTGGTGCCGTATGCTGCCCTGAAACATGCATAAATGACCACCAACGGTGGCTAAAGGGTGGTTAGCGTCATGTCTGTTTTCACCCATAGAGTTGGGTGTTATCAGCTTATAGGTAGTGCTAGAAGCTGTGAGATTTGATGAGTTTACCCAAGGACAGAGTTGAAAAAAAAGAAGGGAAGTGAACAGAAGAAGGTCCAAGACAGAGCCTTGCAGAATTCTAACTAAGAGGGGAAAGGAGCTCCTGATAATCATTTGCTCCTGATAATAATTTCTGAGGTTGGGTGGTTATTTGAAGGCCAAAAGAGGCAGTTTGAGAAAAATCCCTCTTATGATCTGGTCTACGTTGTGTATAGTCTGTAGCTGTTCGTTGATGCCACATATTGGTTCAGGCATGCAGAGATAGGTGACAATAGGTGTGTAGTTAGAGGGCTTTTTTCTGTGTTGTAGCAGGTTGTTTTGAGAGATTTATGTAACTCTGACTCATCTCTCAGTACAAAATGTAAAGGGCAAAACACTTAGAGGTATTACTGTAAACTATGATAACAATATTACCTGTAAGTGAGGATTGAGTACGATAAAGCTTATTTAAAAAAAAGAAAAGAAAAAAAAGCTTTATTTAACTCATTCTGTTATATGGGTTTCTATCGGGTTTTTTGGACTTTTACACCCCACCAGTTATTTTCATCATCTTTGTTCTTAAATGTGTGACACACATTGTTTTTCAACTGTTATTTTTCCTGTCCGTTTCTTCCCATGTCCCTGTTGTCTTACATACCTGTCCTGCATTTTCTCAGTTTATATAGTTCTGACTTGTTACCTGCCTGAGGAAGGGCCTTGTATACTTTCACCAACAGAAGGCAATCCAATGAAAGATACCTGAACTACTATGTCTCTATCACTTACTCCTGAGCAGGGCACACTTACATTTTGTATAATATTTAATATATTACAGTGTTTCTTCTGACTGCACGTTATTGCTGTTTTTAAAAGTTCCTAGATCATGCCCCACTGTCAGACCTTGTCTTGGGTATTGTGATAGGCAGGGCTAAACGTATACGTCCTCTATTCTGTGGATGGGGAGCCTTTTTCCTCCCAGGGACTGCATTGAAAATTAGTACATCCTCCATGGCCCATACAAAGGCTGGGGGGCAAGGATGCGTAAGGGATGCACTCAAGAAGAGGAGGGCCCAGTTCATGAATCTCAGTCATAGATCTGTCTCCTATCCTTGTGTGCATTCCCTGGTTTCTGCTCCCTTACCCTGCACTCACTCTTTCAGTGCTTGGGGATAGGAATTCGATCTAGGGGCCAGATCTAGGAACTAGCAAAGCAAATAGACACTATTTGGGAACCTCAGGCCCTGGGGCCAAATCTACTACCCCAAAGCAGATATAAAAAGATGAAGGTCTCGGGCTTCACCAGTGAGATTCAAGGGTCATATCTTGAGGAGAAACCCCGTATTCGGATCTGGCCACCTACATCCATGCTTTCATCACCTCGAGGCTAGACTACTGCAATGAGCTCTACGTCAGGCTGCCCTTGATGACTGTTTGAAAATGGCAGCTGTTGCAGTATGTGGTGGCTTGCCTCCTTTCTGGGGCGAGGTGCCGGGAGCACATTACACCGGTGCTCCAAAGTCTGCACTTACTCCCTATAGCTCTCTGGGCACAATTCAAGATGCTGGTTTTGACCTATAAATCCCTAAACTGGTCTGGGCCTCACGTATCTGAGACACCACTTGTCTTTCCGTGCCCCACTGCAGCCCCTGTGATTGTCTGGGAGCACCTCCCTGTGGGTACCATCTGTCAGCCTTGTGCATACAGTGAGGGCTAATGGGGATGTACTTGGTGGCTTCCCCAAAACTGTGGAAATCCCTTCCTCCAGATGTTCGTCTGTGCCCAAGCCTGGGCGTCCTTTGGAGGCAGTGTAAGACCTTTTTTCCCCTTAAGTCGCTTGGTAGGCAGGGATAGGGAATTGAGGTTTTGGTGGGTGTTCAGGGTAGGCATATATGGGGATGCTTGGGGAAGGGGGTTTTGTGGGGTTTGTGGTTAGGTTGGGGAGAGGTGAGGGGAAAGGCTGGGGGGTTTGTGCGTTTATGTTTTATATGGATTGCTTTTGTCCTGAGCCATCTGGGAAGGGTGGGGGCAGAAATGCAAATAAATAAGTATCCCTTCCACCAGATCTTCGAAATGGAGAGAAACTGAGACTTAGGGCGCTTACACACGTTACCTGGGAGGGCAATCACAGCTCTGTTGTCATGAGAATTAGCACACTTAGGAATGCGCTATTCTGCCTAGCACAATACCAAAGCCAAGCCCCAAATAAGGGTGCTTCCACAAGTTACCTGGGAAGGGGAGGAAAATTCCACAAGGGCAATCACGGCTCTATTGTCATGGGAATTAGTGCATATAGGAACGTGCTATTCTGCTTTTCTCCTGTGAAAACACTTGTGTATGACCGGGTCCCCACATGTAGCTCTTACACTCACGGGTGTGTTCACTTGTTTTCATGGGAGAAAAGGAGAATAGCATGTTCCCATATGCACTAATTCCCATGACAATAGAGCTGTGATTGCCCTCATGGTATCCATGTCAGAGGTAGCTAGCCGTAATCATGGTTAGAGACTCTCTGTGATGGCCGTACAGGAAGTAAGAAGTACTAAAGTTTGCTATAGTAAGGAGTACACCAAGGAATGAAAACAAGAGAAACTCCCTTGGAAAAAATACACATGAGCATGACTCCCTGAACAGGAGCCTCCCCATGCCCCCATTTAACCCATTGTTAGCAGAGGTAATTGCCCCATGCTTCCCTATCCTTGCCTTAACTTGTACCTTGTGTTTGATACAGTATGGTCTTGTAAGCGCTAACAATGGGCATTCAGATTCAGTTATGGATTTGGATCTGTAATTTGTGGATTTGTATTCACGGATTCAGATTTTTCCCATTGACATCAATGGGAAACTGATCCGCAATCTGAGCAGGGAATTCAGCAGTGCACCGCAGCAAAGGAGCCTGCTGCGAAGCCCCCCCACCTGGCAGAGCTTCAGTCAAGCCCTCCAAGTCTGATAAGTACATTTCAGGGCCCGGGGGCAGGGAGGAGGAGGGAGTGGGGAAGTTGTAACTCCAGATGGTAACTGGTATGGACGGAGTTCAGATTGGTATGGATTAATCTGACTCCGTAATGCCCATCCCTAGTAACCGCTGCACCATCAACCCTCAACTACTTACCTACCTCACCCTAACTCCTTCTGCATTTGTGTGACCGCAGGTGAGGTTAAAGAAAGTGAGTTAGAGAGAGTAGATAGATACCTGTAAACTAATGCTCCTGTGAACAATCCCTGAAGCTTTCCTTTCCCCCTACTGCTGGAAAGTAAATTAAACTTTGCCTCATCTCATCAACTTTGCCTCCCAGAGCCTTCTAGTTGCTATGATGGTATGGATTATTATTATTAGCAAGCATTTATATAGTGCCAGCAATGTACCTGGTGCTTTACAAAGTAATGGAATAGACACGGTCCCTGCCCTAGGGCTTACAATCTGAGAGAGAGGAGTGGGGGGAGGCAAGAGGTGTAACATTCATGAAGATGTGAGGTCCCAGGTGCACGTGCTTGGCTTGGTTACATCGAGAATGATAGCTCCATGTGGTGAGGATATGAGTACACAGACCTCAGGTAACAGATTGTACTGGATGGAGGGTATCAGCAGGAGTTAGGAGAGGGAAGCGAGGAGTCTGGGAGGGCAGAGAGGAAGAGGTGAGTCTTGAGGAGGGATTTGAAGGTACGAAGGGAGGGGGCGAGGCAGATGTGGGCAGGGAGGGAGTTCCAGGCATGGGGGACAGCTAGGGACAAGGGACGAAGGCGGTTAGGGGAGCAGCAAGAATTGAGCGGTTAAGAGTATCAAAGGCAGCAGAGAGGTCAAGGAGGACGAGAATGGAGTAGAGGCAATTAGATTTAGCCACAAGATTCTTGGTGATCTTAGTGAGAGCAGTTTCAGTAGAGGGAAGGGGGCGGAAGCCAGATTGAGGGGGTCAAGGGAGGAGTTGGTGGAAAGGAAGTCAAGGCAGCGGGAGTAGACAATACGTTCAAGAAGCTTGGAAGAAAAAGGAAGGAGTGAGACAGGACAGTATACAGAGGGGAAAGTATTCCATTATTTTCTCCTTCTCTGAACCTTTCTTTTCTGGGTGTTCTTCCCCCATGAATAATTCTAATAGCTGCCTTTAATGCTGCTTTGGAGTTTCTGCAGCCGCAAGGAACTGGTGATTCCTGACTGTTCCAAATCTGACTGCTGGGCTCGCAGAGTATTAACCATAAAACTGACCAGAATCTTGTGAACTTCACTCTGCTTCTCTAAAGTTCAGTGGTAACAAAAGCACTGGTAAGGTCTGTGTGTAGAACGGTGACGCTTCGTAGATTTGCACTAAGCTCATGTTGGGAAAGTTATTTTCACAATTGTGAAGTATAGAAACTTTAAAAAACAGTTAAAAAGCATAGCGGTTGCAGATTTTTAAGGCGCAGGACAAAAGCTCGATAGTGAAATTCTGACTTCACTAAAGTCAGTGGCACAGTGCAAGATTTCACCTCTGATATTAGTCTTTTTGTATGTGTCTTATTTTGAGAGCCTTTCCCCAAGAGACTAAAATTTGACATTTGCAAACATAATTTAGGCCGCTTTTAGACGAGCGGTGCTCACCATCACATGACTTTTCATATTACCGCAGGCAACTTTGAGACAAGACTTCTCGCGCGTTATTGCAGTTTGCGCATTCTTTCAATACTGCTGATTAAATACCGCAGTATCGAGGTATTTAATACACGGTATTAATAGAATGCACGTGAAGCAATAACGCGTGAGAAGTCTTGTCTGAAAGCTGCCCGCTGTAATTTGAAAAGTCAGTTAATGACGCACATCGCTTGTCTAAAAGCCGCCATATTGTTTATTGCTTTTTAAAATCCTGGCGCCCAGTTAATATGTGAACAACAACAAATCTTATGTTGGAGAATGTGTAGTTAAAAAACAAAATAAACTCCCTCCCCCAAAAAACCCCAACATGCACTGTCAAAATAGTTAAAATTACATATATTAGCCACCAAAATTGTTATAACAAAGGAGATGCAACTTTCATGCTGTTTTTTTATTTGTTCATATCTGCCCCCTCCCTTGTGACTGCTAATGCATCAATAAAATAGCATGACATTTGTGATTCTTTTTTCTTTGTGGTTTTGTCATCTGAAACACCTTTTTCATTAGCTGAAGATCCTGTAAGGGTCCCAGTCTCTCAACGATTAAAACTGCTATGAGTTGGCCATGCCCCTTTGCCTTCAAAATGAATATCTATGCATTTCTTACAAATATAATATTGGATTAACTGTAAAAATAAGTATAGTATTTTTTAACCTTTGTTTAGTTTTGTCCCATTTCCTTTTCTTTTCACAGAGTTATTGATTTAGGAGTCATGACCCCATGTGATAAGATACTGAGAGCTGCAATTGAACACAAAGCAGGTACAGAGAGATTTCATTTGTAGTTTTCAGTTGCTTAATTGTAAATATAATTTAAATTATGAATGCTCTAAAAGATTGCAAAATATGTCTCTCCCTGCCTTCAAATCCCTCCTAAAATTATACCTAGGCTTTCCCTAGCTCGTCAGTCCCGTTAATTGCTAATTTATTCTCGCCTTCTTCCATCTTACCCTTTAGGAGTTCCCTTGTAACTTCTCCCTTCTCGTCTTGTAATTAAGCTAAGCATGGCCTGCAGCGTATAAATTATGGAATGTATCCCCATCTCTTCCTGAGTTCCTCACCTGCTTCTCTCCCTTCCTTTGGCCATCCTAACTTGTAAGCCTGTTGGGGCAGGAACTTTTATCTAACCATGACTGTTCAGCACCAGGCACACTGCTGGTGCTGTAAAAATAATAATTTACAATCCCACTAGCAACATGGGAATGTAAACACTTTTTCCACAAATAATTCAGACTATTTATTATTGGGTTTTTTGCTATTACTACTTGACTCTTTTATGATGCATTCGTCCAAGATTCTCAAAGCATTTATTGTTGTGTAATATTTTTGTCTCAAGTGGAATTTTTCATCTATCTTTGCTTAATTTTTCATAGATATAATTGGCCTATCTGGTCTCATCACACCCTCTTTAGATGAAATGATTTTTGTTGCCAAGGAAATGGAGAGATTAGCGATTAAAATTCCCTTGTTGATTGGTGGAGCAACTACTTCTAGGTAAGTCCGACATTTGAAAGGAGTTGGGGCAGAAATACTCAAAAACACTTTTAAGGCGTTTTCAGACAAGACGCTCTCCACCCACTACACACCCACCGCCCACCAACTATACATTTTCCAGGGCTGCAGTGTTGCCCTACGGGTACCCTTTAACATGTATAGTGGGTGGGGAGTGTCTTGTCTGAAAATGCCCTAAGTGTAAAAAAGTTGCTTAGTTAGCATAGTTGAAGTATCAATTTTTTTTCGTTTTTGCTATACTCAGAAGATAGTGTAGATTTTAAACTTCTGTGCCTCAGTGACATTGCCCGATGGCCACGATGGAGAGGGCCTTCTCGGTACCTGCCCCACGGCTGTGGAACTCCCTGCTGGTGGAGGCCCGTTTGGCCCCGGATCTTCCCTCGTTTTGACGCTGTTGCAAGTTGTGGCTGTTTCGCCTGGCTGTTGTTCTGTAAAACAACCTGGCTGTTTCGCCTGGCTTTCTGAGGGGGGAGGATGGGTTAGGGTGGGGTGGGGACTGCGGGGCAGCGAGGGAGAAGGAACGAAGGCAATTGGGGGAGCAGGGGAGGCGTGGGAGGGTGAGGGAGGGAATGGAAGAGGAGTGGAGTGCTCGAACAGGGGTTTGGAGGGAGATTGGGACAGAGAGGTAGGGGGGAGTGTGGTTCTGAAGGTGTCACCCCTGCTCGGCAGTGGCTTTGAGCCCGCCGGGGCACCCCGCAGCAGCATTCCGCGAGCCCCCAACGCACTGAAGCCCCGCCCCCAACAACGCAACAGGGCTCTCTGCCGCAGCTGGCGTCCCCGGCTCTCGGTACAGAGCCCCGACCCATTGCCACGCCCCCCTTACCCCAGCACGCAGCGTTGGGAGGCCCCTGCCACGGCGCTCAGAGCGCTTGCGGGCAGGGGCGGGGCCTGTAGGATAAAGCCCAGTGCCGCAGATACAGCGGCGCTGGTGATTCAGAGAGACCGGCCCCCTTGAGTTGAGCGTGGTTGTGTGCAAGCTGTGGAGCAAGCGCAAGCGAGTGATCCTACAAGACCCGAGTGTCTGGACCTTTTTCCTTGTGTCTTCTCCTTGGCTGGATTGGTGAGCGTTTATGAGTGTGAGTGGAGTATGAGTGTGCGCGTACTTCCCCATTCTCCTCTCCCACCCCAGGGTTTCACCCTTCCTGCGTGAGTGACCCTTTCCTCCTCCCTTCATGGGGTTCCCTTCCTTACCCCCTCACCTCTCCCCACACGTATCGTCCTCTTCCCCCCGCTGACCCGGGAGAGAGTGAGACGAGCGAATACCGGGACAGACCTTGGCTTCCCTGTGTCACAGCGCCCGATGATGATAGCGGCCTGTTCTCTATAATTAGAGGTAAAGGCCATCATACTATCCTGACGGGTATTGTCCTTCACGCCACCGCTCCCCTGCACCAGGCAAGCCTCGGTCACGTGTGTGCCCCCCGTGCGAGTGCTAAATATCCCCCGCCCAGTGACAGAAGGGCTTTTCAGCCAAATGCCAAGGCAATTAAGGGTTTCAGCTTTCCCCATACATAATGCCATTTTTTAACCAATTTACAGGCTTTGACCACCTGATTGAAGCTGGCAAACCAAGCAAGCAAGGTGGTGCACATGTATTTGCTCTCTTTCACTGGCACAACCCTTTGTTTGGTGTGTTAGGAGAGTAAACAACTGAAAAGATTGCCTGCATGTAACCCCTCAGCCCAGGCCCCCATTTGGCTGTCCCTCTGCAGCAAGTTCCGCCCAACTTGCTCCCTGGGCGGTGGTCTGTGTCTCCGTTTCTCCAGAAGGCACTGAGTCCAGTACTGAGTGTTCTTTAGTTAACCGTTTTTCCCTCCAGTCTCTTCTATAGCCGTGTTCATGGTATGGCTCCACCCAGGGCTCTCGCATGGCAGTGGGCTTGAGTAGCACATTTAAACACCAATATAGAATTTAACATAAAGCCCATCCCTTACTCCAGAGATTACCTCCCAGGCATATTACCCAGCCCAGAGGCAGATCCTTCTCCTCACTTGGCTTCCCTGGCAGTCTCTCTCTTGCAATGCACTAGGGCTTTTTAGTCTCCCCAGTGGTCAGCTGGCTTCTCCAGACTTGGCTGACCATCATCGTCTCCCTCCATTTATTGCAGCTAGGCGGTTTAGCTGGCCAGGAGAGCTGAGCCCATTAACTCTTGCAGGGCCAGCTCACCCTGCTACACCATCCATACTCAACAATGTACTTAAGTATAGACTTAACGTTCAGCATGTACTTAAGTGCTTTGCTGTCATGCTGTACAGTGCATGTGACCATGTTTTTCCCTGTTAACTGGTTCTACAAAGTACCCTTACTGACAGCTAACAAATTCACTCCTGCTGTTGAAGTAGGCAGGGTCTTGTGCTTTTGCTGCCGAAGGCCGCAGGTTTCTTACATACACCCACTCTAGATTGATTTTTGAGTTGTCAGTGTGTCAGTTGGATAGATTTGCAGAATCCTGCTGAAAGCACAGAGGCCTAATTAAACTGACATATTTGTATAATGTGCAGAAGAGATTGGTTGGGGTTTTTTTTTGGCAGGTATAGACTTGCCATCCAGGGACACTGTGAGACTTGATTAATTAAGGAGTTCAAGTCTGCTCTGCCTTACAATCACTTGAAGTTAGTGGGATTACATTGCATGTAAACTGTTTGGCACAGGTATCTGTAAAGCATTTTGAGAGCCTTAGAAACAAGGTGCTGTAATAGTACAAAATGTAATTTGAACAAATAACTTCCCCTGAACTTCCTTTTTAGCCTTGATTTTTAGGACCTGCTAATTTGAAAGAGAAATATTCTTTTTAATGTGTTTTTAATTTACAAAAGTACGACCTTGACAGTGTCTCAGAAACTTACATTTTTATTCCATTGTACCATTTCAGAACACATACAGCGGTTAAAATTGCCCCGCGGTACAGCGCACCAGTCATTCATGTCCTGGATGCATCAAAGAGCGTGGTGGTTGTAAGTGCTGGATTATGTATTATCCCCTCTCCCCCCATAACTTTATTGTTATGGTTTAGAAAATGCTTTTGCAAGGGACCAGATTTTGCACGTTCTCTGAGGGTGGAATTTTAACCACATGCCAAGGTGCCAGCATTAGGCCTGTGCACCACTTAAATCCCAGAGAAACCCTATTTTGGGAGCTTCAGTGGGACTGAAGCCGTGCATAAGCTTTCTCATGACTCTCTGCATAGGTATGAACTTTACTGTAAGTGCAGAGCCACTATTCAAGGCCATTTGCCTAAGCTTTTTACTCTAGGGGTATCACCAATAATCCTCTTCAGCATACTGCTGTCATTATTTTTGAAAAAGCAAAGTCATACAGACAGGACCTGCCTGGTTGTATATATTATTTCACTGTGTAACCAACAGGATGTAAACCTGCACTCAGGGGTACCCTCTGGCTTCTAGGCCAAGCTGAATTAACTGCCAAGCTGGGGAATACTTAGTAATGTGATTCCACAAGGTTGTCTTGCCAGCAGTCTTTGTAAGCTAATCGGGAGCTAGACATCTGGCAGTTTACCTTTTGGAGCAAGGCTCTGGGTGGTTAGGAAAATGACAAAAATGTGAATGAAACAAAGGATTAAACCGTGTTCTGTGGCTACTCACGGTTTTCAGATGCAGCCCCTGACACTGAGAGGTTGAGCTCCCTTGGTGATATGAAACACGACTTGTTTTCTAAACTCATTGCTTTAGTGAGCTGATTTAGTTGGTAATCTTTTTGAAGAATGTTGTTTTCACCTATTTAAAATGCATCTACTTATTGGAAATTTTATATCTATCTTTAAAAAAAAAAAAAAAAAGTGCAAAATCCTTAATTTAGCTAAGAAAATACAAATATGAATGAGCCTCCGACTTCTCCAGAATCCTCTGTATATCAGATTATGCATTCTTGGCATGGTGGAGCTTCAGAATGCTTAGGATAGTCATGGACTAAATGAAATCTTTGCAGAACAGATTGTTTTATGAGTAGTAGAGACCTAAGAAGGTACATGCCTATGCTTACATGCCTATCTCTGGATATACTTGTGAATATATTTATTATGCTGGCTAGCAGTAGCTTGCATTTTAACCCTTACATTTTCAAAGTCATATTATTGAAGATTTCATTTTGGGGTAATGCTTACTGCACAAGAAGGCAGCGAGTGCAGATGCTCAAGACTGTGTGGATATGTCAGGGCCTAATGTAGTTCAGCTGCTTTAGTGTGGGGCATTTCTTTCAATAACATTTCTTTCCTCGCGCAGTCATGTGACAGGAACTTGGATAGCTCAGTGCCATGGAGTTACTAGGTCCCCTAAGCAGTCCTAACCCGCCACATAGCATTCGAGTCCAAAGTGTGCATCTGTTAAGGACGGTACTGTATATCCAGAGCTGTAAAAATCCACTTGCCTGCTTGCCTTATTTTTGAGCTGGCAAATGGATTTTCACACCCCTTGGCCTCCTTCCACACTGGAAATCACAGCCTAGTGAGGTGGAGGTGTTGTTTTTTTGTTTTTTTAAAAATTTATTTTAAAAATTTATACCCCACCCCTCCTGCCAGGCAGCCCAGGGCAGCTAACAAATCAATCAATAAAAATATAATTATATATATAAAAGTACTAAATAACATATACAACAATAAAATGGGGAGAACAAAATCCCAAACACCCCTCCCCTTCTCCCTCGCCAAACGCCTGACGGAACAGCCAGGTCTTACAATTCCTACGGAAACCTGGGAGGTCTGGGGACAGATGGGCCCCTACTGGGAGGGAGTTCCACAGGCGCAGTGCGGCCACCGAGAACGCCCTGTCTTGCGTGGCCCCCAGGGAAACCCGGGGGACCTCCAACAGGGTGCCCCCAGATGACCGCAGGGGCCGGTCCAGAATCCGGGGAGTGAGGCGATCTCGCAAATAGGCAGGGCCCAACTGTGTAAGGCTTTATAGGTCAAAACCAATACTTTGAATCGGGCCCGGAAGACTATTGGCAGCCAGTGCAGAGATCGGAGCACTGGTGTAATGTGCTCTTGGCGGCCCAACCCCACCAGGAGCCAGGCCGCCGCATTCTGAACCAGCTGCAGCCTCTGAGCTGTCACCATAGGTAGCCCCACGTAGAGTGCATTACAGTAGTGTAACCGAGAGGTGATAAAGGCATGGATGATCGTGGTCAGATCCGGAACTGAAACCAGCGGCCAAAGCCGCTGCACCAGATATAACTGGCGAAAAGCATTTCTCGCCACAGCCTCCACCTGGAGATCCAGGCGGAGCTGCACATCGAGGAGCACCCCCAGGTTCCGCACCTGGGAAGTCAGTGGAGGACACACACCCTCAACCGAGGGGGTCGCCATCTCCATCGACTTACCCGCTAACATCATCTACGTCTTGTCAGGATTCAGTTGCAGTCGATTAGCCCTCATCCAGTCCCTGACAGCTGCCAGACACTGAGTAAGCACCAAGACAGCCGGGCCTGGGTCGGTTGAAAATGAGAGGTACAGTTGGGTGTCGTCCATGTACTGATGACACCTCACCCCATACCTCCTGATCACCTCGCCGAGCGGCTGCATGTACATGTTGAACAGGAGAGGGGACAAGACAGAACCCTGTGGGACCCCACACGAGAGGACTCGGTGAGATGAAAAATGATCCCCGAGCACCACCTGCTGAGTTCTCCCAGTCAGGAATGAGTGGAACCATTTGAGAACGATCCCACCCACCCCCGCACTGTCCTGCAGGCGCATCACCAACATGTCGTGGTTAACAGTATCAAATGCAGCCGACAGATCGAATAGAACCAAAAGGGTCGACCAACCCTTATCCTTTTCACGGCGCAGATCATTGACCCAAGCCACCAATGCTGTCTCAGAGCCATGCCCCGGATGAAAGCCAGACAGCAAAGGATCCAGATAACTGGTGCAGTAGAGATGCCCTTGGAGCTGCTGAACCACTACCCGTTCAATAACCTTCCCTAAAAAGGGAAGGTTAGAGACAGGTCGATAACTGGCAGGGGGAGTCAGCATCAAGTGATGGTTTCTTGAGCAGAGGCCGTACCACCACCTCCTTAAGGCAGGCCAGCACTCTGCCATCCCGCTGTCAGCCGCCGCCGCCGCCAGCGGCTTTTACAACAACGCCCCCCTAGGCCTAGGGGCCCCACAAACCTGGACGCTAGTAAACAGCCCGACCCCAGCACAACACAGGCAGCCGGCAGGGCGAAGGATGCAGCGGAGCCACGCCTCCCGCAGCGCCGCTCCGAGCGGCTACAGAGAACAGCTGAAAGCAATGACGCAGAGCCACGCCCCCCCCTGCGTCGCTCTGAACAGCTCCGCACGCACGCAGGGGGCGGAGCTGGCCTCTTATCAGGCAGAGGCACAGTGAGCTCTCTGCCGGTGATCAGAGCAAACGCTTGTGGAGAGACTGGCCCCCACTTGAAAGATAAGTGCAATTGACTTGTGTGTTCTTTGGTCGTGATTTTCCCCTGGTTGCTTCCTCGCTTCCCCCCTCCTCTTCCCTCCTACCCCGTGTGACTACCTCTAAGATAGATTGTGGCAGAGTGTGTGTGACCCTTCCCCCTTATTCCTGGTCAGCAAGGTGGGTGAAAGGGCCTTTGGGCCAGCGTGTCAGCATTTCCCCCCCCCTTCCTGGGTTACCATCCCTTTCCTTGTAGTGTGACAGTTCTTGGCCCGTATTGTTCCCCCTACCTGGGTCCCTCCCCCTGGCTCCCGCCACATCTTCCCCCCACGGCGATCGTGCCCTTCCCCCCGTGGTGTGGAAGTTGATGTGCGGATCTAGGATTAGGTGAGTGCTCTGAGACCTATGATGATAGGGGCCTATACTCTTGGTGCGAAAGCATACTGAGTGGCCCACACACTATCCTGACGGGCAACTGGGACCCCTACGTAACGTTCAGAGCTGTGTGCGTGTACAGGGTGTGTGGGTTTTTCCCCTCCTTTCCCCTTCCCACTGACACCCGCAGGGAGGTGTTGACCACCCCAGCCAGCAACAGCCCCATTGTCTCCCGGCAGGTCTTAATCAGTGAGGATGGGCACAGATCTAGTTCACAAGAAGTGGCTCGAACAGCCCCAAGCACCCCTACCACATCAGCGGGTGTCACCGACTGAAACTGATCCCATAAAATCAGACAAGGCGGGGCTTCTGCCACCTCTACCTCCTCCACTGTATTAAGTGCAGCATCGAGATCTTGATGAATACGAGCGATTTTCTCCACAAAATAATTCGCAAAAAGGTCACAGCGGGCAGTTGATGACTCAACTCCAGGGTTGAGGGAGGCCGGACTGACCAGCCCCCACACAACCCAGAACAGCTCCACCGGACGGAATTTAGCAGATGCTATGAGGGTAGCAAAGAATTCCCTCTTTGCTGTCCGCATAGCCATGGCATAGGCTCCTAAACTAGTTCTATGCCACAATCTGTCGGCTTCAGCTCAAGAACGATGCCACCGTCACTCCAACCGTCGCCCTACTCGCTTCAGCATCCGCAGCTCCTCAGAGAATCAAGGAGGTCTGCGGAGCCTCCGCCTGAGCAACGGATGCCTGGGAGCCATTTGATCGATGGCCTCCATCAGCAAGATGTTCCACAGCTTGACAAGGCCATCGATGTGACGGTTGTCTAGGTTAGAGGGTAACTCCCCCAGAGCACCTAGGAACGCACTGGGTCCAACAGCCTCCAGGGGCGGACCATCCTAACAGGTTTCTCACCCTTCTGGGGGCAGACATGTGCTAGAAGGGAGGTCTGCAGGAGGTAATGGTCCATCCATGACAAGGGAACAGCTGTAATCTCCCCCATTAATGGACCATCTGCCTCAAGGCTAGTGCAAAACATGAGGTCTAAGGTATGTCCTCCAAGATGTGTCAGGCTGTTGACTCTCTGGGACAGGCCCATGGTTGCCAAACTCAAACTCGGCTCCACCGAGGACTGCGTCAGTGTGAATGTTGAGGTCCCCAAGGACTGTTGTCCTTGGGGACCGCAACACCGCCTCCGACACAGCCTCCGCCAGAGCCTGCAGGGAGGCTACACGAGATGAAGACTCAATACCTACTACCATGGGTCGCACTGGATACCTCCTCGCAGACCACCCCTCTTTAAAAACCATAGCTACACCGTCCCTCCAGCCGTGGCTGGTGTTGCACAGAATACCCGACTGGAACAAGATTAGCCAGAATTGGCCCCGATTCATTGTCCAGCCAGGTCTCCGTGATACACGCGAGATCAACGGCATGGTCGTTGTTGCCTTATTTGCCACTGATCTTGCGTTTAACAGCACCAAAAACGGACCGAGGGGCCCCTGACCAAGTTCCACCTGCTCATCTGCTGAGGGACAGGAAAGCAGGACATGCACTAAGCGCCTATTCCGCCTCACCACTCTCCCACCCCTCCCCCTGAGACCATACCTCCCCTGGCCCATCACGACCCCAATAGCCGTGCCACGCCCCCCCCTCCGGCTGCCCCTCCAGTCCCCCCTCCCTGGCTATCCCACGCAGGGTGCGAGGAAGAACCCTCCCTCCCCCCCTCTCTTCCCCTCCCCCCCCCAACATATCCCTTCCACCTCCCCCCCCATCCCCTAGGGCTCCCCCTCTCACAGGGAATCCATAATATTGCAGCCCCTCCCACCCATTCGGGCTATGCCGCCTCATCTCACCGGGACGCATAGCTCACCCTCCCCCCACACAGTCNTCTCCCCCCCCCCCCACTGATGAGGGAGAAAGCCCTCCCTTCTCCCCTCCACCAACCTCCCTCTACCCCCAACCCTACTGCCCCCCTCTGCCACAGAGGGGCATCCCAAAAACTAACCCCCCCTTTCCCTACCGACTACACTATTTTCCCTATCATCCCCAACCCATATCTCCCCATCTTTAGATGAAATAATATCCCCCATATCTTCAAAAAGCCCCCCCACCACCACAGTTACCCGTCCCTGACCCCACCAAGGGCCACGCCCAAGCAGCGCAGGCGACTGCGGCACAGCCAGGCCGCAGGCTGCCTTTGGCCCCTTTGGGCCTGAAATCCCCGCCCTCTAGAGTGCCAGCCCCGCCCCCTGCTCCAACCAGGGGAGGGGGAGTTTGAAAGAGGGGGCCGGTCACTCACACTTCTTGTTGGGGCCTGCCTGGCCCTGCTGCTTCTTCCACTGCTGCCCCAAGCCCCGCTGCAGGTCAGCTTATTGGGCGGGGGGGGAATCCAGCTAGCTAGTGAATTAACTTAATATATAATTTAATATGTATTAAGTTATATATTAACTTAATATATATTTAATTTATATAAATATATAAATATTTATATATTTTTATGGCCTTCAGGTATATCAAAACTCAAGCATCATTGTGTAATTCCTGAGTTTGAGCTGAATCAGAAAACTTTAAAAGAAACCATCATTTCCTATTCTCTCTATTCATTTGTTCACTTGTGATGATCTTGCCATTTCTTAACTTTCATTTGAATAGCCTTTAATGGTTGGACTATTATACTTTAAGTGCCTGTTTCTGATGTATAGCCACTTAAAACATTGTAAACTCTCGGTCAGGGACCGTGTCTCTCTTATTTTCTCTAAAGCGCCAGGTACATTGCTGGCACTATATAAATACTTATAATAATAATGAATCACTGAACATGCCTTGATTGTAGGCCAGGACATGTTGCACTGACAAGCTCTGTGATTTTTGTCAAGTTAGCTTGTGGTACAGTGTCTTCTGACTTTCAACTGTATTGCAGGGGTGAGCCAGATGTTGGTGAACTGGAATGATCCACAGAAACAGTTATGAGGCATATGCTGTCCCTTAAGAGGGGGAAGTAATTCCAACTGAAATGTGTTTGACAGGGTGAAAACATTAAAACTCTAGTCAGCTACTGTTTTGGTCTGGTTCAAAGGCCAAGTCTGGTCCCCGAGTCTCAGGCCTTGACTTCACAAAAATTTGTATCTGCTTAGTTAAATAGCTGCAAACCTCTTTGACGACACTCTTACTTTGGTGTAAGGATGGCTTAATTTGGTTTATCTCCTAGGTGGGAGACAAGTGTTCTCTTCCTTATGCTCCCCATGCTAATTCCCACATCCCAGCAGGGGAGATGGCCGTAACTACTCTTCCTCTTCTCCTCCCACTCCTGAACATTGTTGAACAGCAAATGCAGGCCAGAGAAGGACATAGGGGGTTAACAAATGAGATGGTAGTCCCCACCAGCCACGTGGCCACCACTGACCAGACATGCAACCCCCCACTCATGGCAGGGTCTTGGAGCATGTGGAGCCCACTGTGTGGGTGAATGCGGGCTAACATGCGCTCACGTGTCCGCATTCCATTATTTAGGTTGCGTGCAGTCTCGTGTGCATATAGGTCTGCCAGCACCATAAAATTGTAGGTGAAAAGCCTAGAGCATTTCGAGGAGCAACTACCTCCTGCCCGTCTCTACTCTCACTTCTATTGGCACACACGTAACATCTGTCTTAAAAGCCCAACGTGTGTGAAATTCAAACATGCATTGTCCCAGCTCATCCTGGTTTGCAGCATGTGCCCAACTCTCTTTCAAAGCTGTTACCTTCTCCAGAGCCGACTTCCACAGCCTTTCCATCACTATGGCCATGGCTCAGAATGACAGCAAGGCAACTACCAGCACCACTACCTCCAAGTGTTCCGTCTCAGACACTCTGCCTACCAATCTGCCCACTAAAGGTCCATTCCCTGGAAGAAGGAAGAGACCAAGCACTCTGTTTGGGGTGCAGAAGATACAATACAAACTGGTGAAGTGCTACAGGAACAAGGTGGTGTTGTGTGAGAGCACCCTCACGAGTGGGGATGTTTTCTCTCCCAATTGTATGCATAAGATTCTAGACAGGGGATAGAAGAGGTGCATGTTTAACTGGGGGTTTTATGTGAACCGAGAGGGATTTCCAACACCGCGGTGGGCGAGAGTCCAATAAGACTGTGTGCTGCGACCTGCCCGTACATCGCTGTGAGAAACCAGGTTGGCAACAATCAAAGACGGATAGCTTTTGATTTCAGTGTATGCTATTTGCTCAAATAACACAGCATTCTGTGCATAGCAAAAGGCTATTTCCAGCTGCCAAGTGCTGTCAGGTAGAAAGGGGATAGTGGACGCTGAACTGGGGGTGGGATAGTGGGCAGAGCACAGCAGGGAAGAACACCTGCCTGTGTATTAGACTTGTCACACTAAACCTGTGAGTGGGGGCTGCCCGAATATACAAGAAAAACACACAGAGGGGGGCCTGTTTGTTAGTCTCTACACACAAATTTATTTATTTACAGCATAAGTGCCAAAAATATCTCTGCTTTATCAAGAAGAAAGCCGTCCTCTTGATAAAGAAAAAAAATCTTTCTTTCTCAGTGCTCTCAGCTTTTAGATGAGAATCTGAAAGATGACTACTTTGAAGAAATAACAGAGGAATATGAAGACATCAGACAAGATCACTACGAGTCTCTCAAGGTAAATTAAAGCTAATAGACTATCTCATGCCATGAATTGTAAGCACTGGATTAATTTTTTCCTTGATGGAATTATCAGCTCTTGTATCATTGATAAGGAATTTGATGCTGAGCATTAGGGATCAGTGGGCATACTTAAATATGTATATTGTGCTAGTAATGTACCTGGCAGTGTACAGTAATTAATTAGAGGTGGGTCCCTGCCCCAAATTGGAGCAGATTAAAAATATAATGCAGGAGATTATATTTAATTATTTTGGGGGGGGGAAAAACTTGTATCTTGTCCTTTCCCTAAAAAGTACCTACAATATGTATTTAAAATATCCCCTAGAAACTCTCCACTTGTCAACTCCTCTCCTCATCTGCCAAATGCTTGGCCAAAAAGAAAAATCCTACATTGCCAAAGTCATATAATTGGTGAATATCCAACACATAAAGGAAATGGAGACAGCACGCCCTTCTCAGGAAATCCATCAGGGTGGTGGTTCAGTGTTTATATTATGGTAGGATTCGGTGTCAAGGCTATCTTATGCAATGCACGGCCCAAACTTGGGTAGTCATGACTCCAGTCCTAACGAAATTCAGATCAAGGTGGCTAACTCAACATGGCTAAAACTGAACTCCTTATCTTCCCCCCTCATCCTTCCTCTCCTTCCTCACTGTCAATAACTATTGATGGAGTCACCATCCTGCCTGTCCCCCAAGCCCGTAGCCTAGGCTTCATCTTTGACTCACCCCTTTCTTTTAAACCCTACATTGACTCTGTTGCTAAATCCTGTCGCTTCTCCCTCCATAACATTGCTAAGATTCGCCCTTTTCTCTCTGTCTCGTCTGCCAAAACTCTTGTTCATGCTCTGGTCATCTCTCGCCTCGATTACTGTAACCTCCTTCTCACTGGCCTTCCCCGGTCTCACCTTTCTCCCCTCATCTCTGTCCAAAACTCTGCTGCCAGGGTCATCTACCTCGCCAGTCGCTTCGACCATGTGCAGCCCCTCCTCTCTTCGCTTCACTGGCTTCCCCTTCCTGAACGAATCCTGCACAAGCTCCTAGTCTTCACCTATAAAGCTCTTCACAACCTTGCTCCCCCCTACCTCTCTGCACTTATCGCCCTCCATACTCCAGCCCGTGCACTTCGCTCCTCCTCTGTCCCTTCTCTCACCCTTCCACGCCTTCCCTGCTCCCCTAAGCGCCTTCGTCCCTTCTCACTTGCTGCCCCCCATGCCTGGAACTCCCTCCCTGTCCACATCCGCCTTGCCCCCTCCCTTCATACCTTCAAATCTCTCCTTAAAACTCACCTCTTTCGCTCTGCTCTGTCTGACTCTTTATCCTGCTGAGCCACTATTCCTATACCTACGATCGGTTTACCCTTATCCTTGCAACATGGACCTGCCTGCTGTCATTCTCATCGTAACCAAGCCAAGTACGTGCACTTGAGACCTCGCATCTTCATGAATGTTAGACCCCTTGTCTCTCCCTCTGTTCCCCTTCCTAAGTCTCTCCCCCAGCTCCTGTCTCTCAGATTGTAAGCCCTAGGGGCAGAGACCGTGTCTATTTTATTACTTTGTAAAGTGCCAGGTACACTGCTGGCGCTATATAAATGTTTGTTAATAATAATAATAATAATAATAATAAGGTAGAAGTGTCATCTTGCTTCTTGTAGATATTGTGGAAGACTGGGTCTTGAGAAAGGTAAGGGATTAATTCAAGAATTGTAGAGAATTTCATATGTATTGATATATGCTGAAGATGATTTGACAGGCCATCTGAATAAGTAGATCTAGAAGCATATGCATAAGGTTAACCAGCTGTGGCTTTGTCAAGCCAACAAGGGAAGTTGAATTCCAAAGTGGAGATTTCTATGCCCTCTCGTCCGGTCATTCGGACGGAGCAAGCGTTCTTCCATAGGCCACTAGGAGGCAGCAAAGTACTTTGAACTGGGAATGCGTAGGGAGAGCGCTCCCCCGCGTATCCAGTTGAAAGTCTGCCTCGGACCGACTAGACGCAGCAGCCAGGTGCTCCATACTCATAACAACTAACCTGCATCGGGGAACCGGCCGCACAATCATCCCCTCCCGGAGGAAGAGGTATCTCTCTGGTGCCGACTCTCGAGCACGGACCAGTTGCAGGGCCGGAAGAGTGACCTTCCTCGAGGTACACCCCGGCAGCATTTCCCTCCGCCATCCCACTCTGAGGGTCCCTAGTAGCAACGGACTCGCCAATGGCCGAAACCGTCAAAGCCCGCAAGGCTGTTGACGCGCGAGCCGCAGCTAAAACCAAAACTAATTCAGTGCCGAGGGAAATCGAAACCCAACCTTCCGCCCCCCCCCACCGCACAGGCCGGTTGTTCAAAGCGCGCCGCAGGAGCGCGGGTCCCCGAGGCTTCAGGAGGAAAGAGAGGAGGAGGAGGCATCAGCCTCCTCCTCCCAAGTAAGGGGGGATCTGAGTGACTTCCAGCAGGCCCAGCTGGAAGCCCTGAGGGCCATGATGGGGGCGCTTACCCGCATTGAATCTAATCAGCAGGGGCACAGGAGCCACCCCAAAGTCGCCTCTCCCCCTAGGGCCTTCAAGGGAGCCTCTAAAACAGCGGGAAAAGGGAAGCACTCCTGCCCAAAGCATAGCACCCCCATCGCTGACCTCTTGGGCTCTTCCTCGGAAGAGGAAGAAGAAGGGGGCTCCATTATTCCTGAGGAGGGGGAGCTTGTCCAGGAATCAGAATCAGACCCCCACCACCACCCCCTAAGAGGGCCCGTGTTCACAAACACAGGACCCGCCGGCCCGCCCCATCCTCGGAGGAGGAGTCAGAAGCTGCCTCACTGGCCTCTTCTTAACACTCACAGGGGCAGGAGTCCCATAACTGGGAGGACATTCTGTCTAAGGGCCACAGGGATCTGGGCAGGGAGCTGCCAAACGACCAGGGCCCCAAACTGATTAGAAGGGCAGAAAGGGTCCTAAAAGTTACCCCCAGGACCCCCCAAAAGAGGGAGTCAGACTCATCCTCGGAGGAGGAGGAGGATGACTCTGACAGGGATTATTTACACAAGCTGAGTAACAACTCCTCTGAGGCCTCTAGACAAGGCCTTCGAGAAGATTGTAAAGGCCCAATGGAAGCATCCAACTAAGTCTTTCAAGTTGTATAAGCCCCAACAGACCCTCTATACATTGAACAAGAATAGCAAAACCGTCTTTGCGCTTCCCCAAGTGGACGCTGCGGCGACCGCGCTCGCACGCCAGTCGGTTTTTCCCACTGAAGGGGACTTTTTGCCCAAAGACCATACAGACAAGGGCCTGGAGATAGAACTCAAGAAAAACCATGAAGCCCTCTCAAACGTGCTATGCATGGCCACTACCACATCTTATGTAGCACGAGCAGTCATGAAGTGATTCAGAATGGGTAAGGACCCAACTTGTCCACTTCACAGTCCAGAAAGCTAGCCACCAATGTTACCCTGGCACAGGCCTTTCTAATGGACTCATCCATGGACATCCTTACATGGACAGCCAAAGGGATGGCGACCAGTGTAGCAGCCAGGCGCAGGCTATGGCTCCGCTCCTGGCGAGCAGACCCGCACGCCAAGAATCTCTTGGTAAACAGCAACTTCAAAGGTGGCAAGTTGTTCGGATCGGCTCTCGACAAGGCCCTCACTGAGGCCTCAAACAAAGATAAGAAACACACCCTAAACCAGGTACAATCCTTTAAAAACTTCTTTCGCCCCTGTAATAGGCCTCAGCAGAATTACAGACGACCGCAGTACTCAGCGCAATCCTCCTGGAATTCCTCCTACCGTAATAGGAATCAGAGAGGCAGAGGAGCCAAATCCAACAGGACTTCATCTCAACACCAGTTTGCCCGCTGAACGGGTTCGCCCCAACGTAAGCAGGACTCCTGACTGCTCAGACTCTTCTTACCCCGCCTCATACAGAATTGGCGCTCGACTCCTCCAATTCACACCAAGGTGGGCGCAGGCAACCACGGATGCATGGTCATTAAAACCCTCACAAGAGGCTACTCTCTAGAACTAAAGTACACCCCTCAAGACAAATTCCGAGTATCCCCCTGCTCCAGCAACCCCACCAAACACAAGCCCATGCTCGCCGAAATCTCCAGGCTCAACATCATGGGGGACATAGAAAGAGTTCCATGGCACGAGCAGAAGTCAGGCCTTTACTCCATCTTCTTCCTAGTACAGAAGAAGTCAGGGGATTGGAGGGGGGTTCTTGACCCTAAGCGCCTCAACAGGGCCATCCGCAAACAACGCTTCAAGATGGAGACCCTGTCCTCCATAACCCTCGCCATCGCACGAGGCGACTGGATGGCTTCCATGGACCTCAGAGATGCCTACTTGCACGTGCCCATCCTCCCGGCGCACAGAAGATGGCTACGCTTCTCTTACAATGGACTTCACTGGCAGTATCGAGCTCTCCCCTTCGCCCTGGGATCCGCTCCACGCACATTTACCAAAATACTTGTGCTCTCATCTCAAGCCTCAGGCTGGAGGGGATAGCTGTCCATCCCTACCTGGACGACCTCCTCGTCAAGGCTCCATCCCTCCAGATCGCGCAGACCCACCTTACGTGCACCAGGACATACCTAGAACAACACGGATTCGTGATAACCATGGTCAAGAACTACCTTATACCGATGCAACGCCTGGAACAGCTCGGAGTGATTATCGATACACTCCAAGACAAAATATTCATCCCCGACCAACGTCAGCACAAGCTGAGACAACTAATCAGGAGAGTACGAACATCACCTCACGTTCCCCTCCTCACCTTAGCATCCCTCCTAGGACTGATGGTGTCCTGCACTCAGCACCTCCACTGGGGCCGTTTCCATTCACGCCCCCTCCAGGAACTACTCAGACCCTGGCAGTCCACCATCATCCGCGGATTTCCGATAACCATTCCACTCGACCGCACTACCCTTCGATCGCTCCCTTGGTGGGAGCTTCCAGACCACTTTGCTCAAGGAATGCCACTGACAGAACCTGAACGACTGATCCTGACCACAGATGCCAGCCTGTCCAGATGGGGGGCACACCTAGCCAATCACACGGCACAGGGGACTTGCTCGACGACAGATCAGCAGCACACCATCAACTGGCTGGAGCTCAGGGCGATTCGCCTTGCCCTACTCAACTTCTCCCCGCTTCTGAGAGCACAGGATGTCCTAGTCTTTACGGACAACACCTCGGCCCAAGCATACGTGAACAACCAAGGGGGATCGAGGTCCCCTTCCCTAAACAAGGAAGCCGTACGTCTGCTGTCATGGGTGGAATCCAGTCTCCTATCCATCAGGGCTCGACACATCAGGGGGCGGGAGAACGTGGAGGCGGACTGGCTGAGCAGGCAGATAAACGATCCCGGGGAGTGATCCCTCTGCAATCAGGCATTCAACTTAATAGTGGACAGGTTCGGACAGCCAGTAATCGACCTGTTCGCCTCTGCCGACAACACCAAAACCCAGAGGTTCTTCGCAAGGAGTCCCCACCCCAAGGCAGAGGCTCACGACGCCCTCAGTCGCCCCTGACCACAGGGCCTCCTCTACGCATTCCCACCGTTTCCACTCCACACACTATCAACAGGGCCAAAAAGCGCCGGGCTCAGATCATCATAGTAGCCCCCTTTTGGCCCCGCAGGCCCTGGTTTCCCGACCTGGTCAACCTCTCTCTCGAGGGAACCATTTCACTCTCCCAGCCACTCCAGACCTTCTGTCTCAGGGCCCGCTGCGGTACGAGCAACCCAGCTTCCTGAAGCTGACAGCATGGCTGTGGAATCTGCCGCTCTCCTAAGCCTGGGATATTCCGTGCAGGTGGTCCAGACCCTACTAGTGTCCAGACGTGGAACCACCAGGCGAATTTGCCAATCCACATGGTCACTGTTCGTCAGATGGTGCCAGATGCATCACGTTTCCTCTCGGGATTCCTCAACCTCACAAATCTACAGGAAGGACTTGACAAGGGCCTTCGTCCCAACACCCTTGCCAGGCAATTGGCAGCCCTCGACAGCACTCTCTCCGCCTCCTCAGGCCAGCGTTTCTCTGCACACCCTCATATCAAGCAGTTCCTCCAAGCGGCACGTCGTCTAGCGCCCCCAGTGGTGCATAGATTCCCCATCTGGAACCTTAATGTAGTCCTCAAGGCTCTCACGGGGGTACCCTTCGAACCTTTACACCAAGTCTCCCTTTATTTTTTATCCATCAAAGTAGCCTTCCTCATCGCTATCACGTCAGCAAGAAGGGTCTCTGAAATTGTGGCCCTCTCTATAGACCCTGCACTCTGTACCTTCAGAAAAGACTCAGTGACCCTCCGCTTAGATCCTACCTTTATCCCGAAAGTTTCCACCCTTTTTCACCTTTCCCAAGAGGTGATACTCCCGTCCTTCTGCCCCAAACCCCGTCACAGACTGGAACGTTTGTGGCACATCCTGGACGTTCGACGCACCCTCAAAATATACATCGAGCGCACGCAGCCCTTCAGAAAAACTTCCGCCCTATTCGTCAGCTACCACCCACACTCTAGGGGTAGCAAGGCCTCGAAGACAATAATTTCAAAATGGATCTCGACCTGTGCTCAGATGCACACAGGGTCTCAGACTTAGTCCTCCCAGCCAGGACTCTAGCACACTCTACCAGGGGGGCAGCCACCAATTGGGCCTTTCATTACAGGGCCCCTATCCAAGAAATCTGCAGAGCAGCCACATGGAGGAGCCTCCACACATTCACTAGGCATTACAGAATTGACAGCCAGGAATCTGCGGAGGCCGCCTTCGGGAGACGGGTGCTTCAGGGGGCTTTAGATCCTCGCTAGGCGCCCAGCTCCCTCCCATGATATATACTGCTCTGGTACCTCCCTCCGTCCGAATGACCGGACGAGAGGGCATAGAAAGGGGAATTGAGTCACTTACCTGGGAATTCCCTTTCTATGTCCCTCGAGGGAGGTCATTCGGCCCACCCGGGTTTACGACCTGGACGCTTTTTGTTATTGTTCTTAGTTCTCTGCTTTAGCCCCCTCGGGGGAAGTTCTTTTCATACTATGTTTAGTTTTGCAGTTGAGAGACTCGGTCCTTGGCTGTGTTACATCTGGATACACAGGGGAGCGCTCTCCCTATGCATGCCCAGTTCAAAGTACTTTGCTGCCTCCTAGTGGCCTATGGAAGAACGCTCCCTCCGTCCAAATGACCTCCCTTGAGGGACATAGAAAGGGAATTCCCAGGTAAGTGACCCAATTCCCCTTTCTGTTTGCATCAGTCAGTATGACTGTTGTTCTTTCAGACTCCTCATCAGTGTTCAAAACTGGGAGCCTTGAGCTGGAAATATCCAGCTTGATTGAGGCTGCTATAAGCAAAATGGTTCCCAGTTGTTCTCTTTGGTTGATAAGGATATGAATAGAGGCAATTGGCTTAAATTAAAGAAGGAAATACTTGAGCTAAACATTAGGAAAATTTTCTATACGGACAGTGTGGTAGTGGAATTACTTGCAAAGGGTGGCTGTGTAGGTCCCATCACTGGGCATCTTAAAAAATAGGTTAGACTGTTGTTGTTTTTCAGTTTATATCTCGCTTATTCCCAAAGGCTCAGGGCAGGTCTCAACAATAAAAAACATTAAAACAAAATACAAATTTCATAGTCAAAAAAACCTCCGGTTTACAAGAAGAGTTAAGGCTCTTGCAAATTTAATCATGTGCAAAAAAGCGTGGAAATTGCAAGTTAAAGCTCTGCCTTAACTTCTGTGCCATGTTAGCAGTAAAGACATTGTACAGTCTCACATATTGTGCTCACAACTTAGGCTCCATGCACCCACACTTTGCCTTTGTCTTTCAACCCCAATCCTCTTCCTCTGCAGGTTGGGGGCAACACTGAAGCTGGGGGACAGCAGGGTGTGAGCTGGCCCCTCACCCCCTCTGTTTCCTCTTTAAGAAAGAGAGAACTTAGGAGTCCTGGCTCCCTCCCCTTCTTTCCAGCTAATCTATTTGGTCCCAACCCTTTAACAGAGAACTTGTAACTCCTGTCTTCCAGCCTCTCCTCCCCACTCTAATCCAGTAGGCTGCACTCCCTTCACAAGCAACTTAATAGTCCTGGTTTCTAGCTTGTTCTCCTATCCCCTGCTCAGCTCTCAACCTTGTAACAGACAACCCAGAAGTCATGGGTCCAAGTCGCCGCTCTAGCCCCCACTCCCCTCACAGAGAACTGAAAAGTCCTGGGAAATACAGTATTTGTCTGTATGTATAATATGGAACAGAAATAAGGGAGTGTGTGGAATGACAAAAAAACAAAAACAGGAGAGGAAGTGGAATAACAGGGACGGAGGCTATTGGGACTCAAAGGATAGTGTGTGTAAATGGGTTAAACAATGGGACTGCTTCCCCTGGTATCCCATCAGTCTTCTGAATCACTTATTTCACTCAGAATCTTGTTGTAACTATTTTTAATTCCTCCTGTCATTCTACCCACTTACATGATCCTGCACACTCTTTGTATTTCTCCCTGTCATTCCAACCATTCCACTTACTGCATCTGGTGCCTTCTCATCATTTCACACCCTCTTGCCTTCCCTGTGTACTCTCAAAGATGCAGCTGTGTTGTATTATTTCAGTCATTTAATTGGATGTTGGAATGACAGTAGTATTTATTTAGAACCTGGCATTGCTGGTGCCTCCATTCCTTCCAGTGGCCATTCCATTTAATTAATTTCAATGCATACCCAACTTAAAGTTTAAATTAAACATTTGTATATGACTGCACCCAGCTTCACTGTACTCTGGAAGGGCAGTAGGAACTAGTTGGTAAGAGGGAGGGTTGTGAGACATTACTCAGATGTCCCTTTCTCCCCAACTGAAATAATAGAGGGAATGGAGGGGGTGAGAGGCCAGCTCACGCCATCTACTCCCCAGCTTCAGTGTTGTTATTATTATTATTATTAGACATTTATAAAGCGCCAGCCGCATGACCTGGTGCTGTACAGAACATAGAATTAGACGCGGTCCCTGCCTGTGGCTTACAATCTAAGAGACAAAAACAAAGGGGGGGAGACAGGGGGAGGGGACAGTGGGAGAGACATGGGAGAAGACAAAGAAACATTCAGGCGGATGCGAAGTCTCAGGTGC
>QEPC01010682.1:3899814-3927916 GCA_003113815.1 Sphenodon punctatus
CAAAGCCCCCCCTGCCCTCGCTCCTTTGCCCCACCACACCGAAAGCTCTCCCCACCCAGCTCTCTTGTCCCCCCACCCCCAAAGCGCTTCTCCCTGCCCTGCTCCCCCACACCCAAAGCGCTTCTCCGTGCCCTCGCTCCCCGGTACCCTGAACCCCCCATGCACAGTTGCCCTGAGCCCCACTCAGGGAAGGGAAAGACAGGAGAAGAGGTGGGTGAGCAGCGCTCCTTTTCAAAGCACCCCCTGCCCCTCTTCATAGGCTAACAATGGGTTTTTCACAACTCCATAATTTTAAAACTACTAATCAGATTTCCAGATAAAATCCAAAAGACATCCCCTGGCAGCCTCCTTTAATTTTCTGAAGGGCTAATTCTTCTTCCCCACCAACACTCAACTCCTCTACCCTGCCCAGATTGAGATGGTCGAACTAAATGAAACATCAGGCTTGAAAGTGCAGTTTTCAAACTGCGACATCTCGGTTTTTGTCCAACGAATTCAGCTGACATTTTCACAGCATGAACCAATTACCCCCAGTGATACTTGACAATAAATGTCACAATTCCAACTTTGATCATGTCGATTTTAGAACAAATAGAATGTTGGGGCTTTATAATGTAGCGTGCAACGCACCTTAACAATTAGAGCACTCCTGTGCTCTAATAATGAATCACAAACCTTCCACTGCCATCCACACTCCTGTCTCTCACTTGAGGGTCCCTTCCACAGCTATACCCGAACCCAAATCTATGGTTGTCCCAAAAGCCCTTGAGTACCCTCATAGTGAAATTAAATAAACCCTAATAATAAACAATCTTGTATAACTCCCATATAATCTAACATAATTTAGTGTAATATAACACAATCTAATAAAATGTGTAATATATAATCTCTAATATAACATAATCCTATAAAATTCCCACCCCCTAAAACTTACAAATAAACCCCAATGCCAGTTCTTCCCCTCTTGCGTGGGAGAGTCCTCTCTACTTCCTCAAACTCCATGCTCATACCCCCTCATTGTGGGATTGTGGCATTCCTACCCTCCCAACTCCCAGCATCCCACTGGGGATATCTCTTGGGGATGTTGTAGGTACAGTGGATTCTGTTTGGTGACAGGCGGCTGGACTAAATAACCCTTCCTTCCACCTCTAGGATGGAAAGCTGATAGATAAGAAGAGAAGAAGCCTTGTCTAGCCAAGCTCTTTTGTTAAATCGAGCTGTGCTGTTCCTAGTGCCACTTGAACATTTCTAGCAGTGTTGGGAATTCTAATGAGGACCAGGTGCTGGCATTCACTGTGGTTTTTATCACTCTTACTTAAATTTGCTCTTAGCAAAAAAATGTGCACTATTCCATGCTAGTTCTTGATACAAGAACCTTGTGTCTTGGAGGGGATTGGGACCCCTGTTGTTGAGGGGCTCCGTCTCTCTCTGGTTACACAGGTTCACAGCCTTGGAGTGCTTCTGGGCCCTTTGATGCACCTGGAACAGGTTGCAGCAGTGGCCAGGAGCACTTTTCACCAACTCACTTTGGTGAGGAGGCTGCGTCCCTTTCTTTCTGACTTGGATCTGGACATGCTTTCAATCCCTCAAGGGTAGGCTACTGCAATGTCCTCTAAGTGGGACTGCCCTTGGTGACTGTTCGGAAGTTGCAGCTGGTGCAGAACATGGTGGCTCAGCTCCTTTTGGGGGTTGACCACTGTGAGCACATTACACCTGGGCTCTATAATTGGCACTGGCTCCCTATAGTCTTCCAGACACAATTCAAGGTGTTGGTTTTAACCTTCAAAGCCTTAAATGGTCTGAGAGACCACCTTCCCTTCCATGCTTCGCTGCAGCCTGACAATATCCCAAGGCAGCGTAAAGCTTTTCTCTTTAGCAAAGTATTTGGCCGACAGGATTAGGTTTGGGGGTTGGGAGGGTTAGGGGTGAAGGTAGATGAAGTTTTTAAAGGGAGCTGTATTGTATTTCTATTTTGTATGTTTTATGTAAGCTGCCCTGAACCTTAGGGGAAGGGTGAGATAGAAATTTGAATAAATAAATAATAAAATAAATAGTTCCAATGAACAGGTAATAAAGACATTTAAATTTCACTGGTAGAGATTAACTTTTGATAAAATATGAGACCAGATCAGCTAAAAACATGTAGCAAGTAGTCAAGTCGAAGTCTCTCCCCAGGTCTTATGGCTTGGCTGCTTTGGCTCATCAGTCCAGCATAAGGTAAAAGCAAATGAGACATTAGCCTATTGCAGTCCGTTCAGCCTCCACTCACATGTTTTGCATGTCCAGCTTAATAAATGGAGAGCCCCCGGCATGTTTTTCATGTGCTTGCAGGCAACGCCCACAGGCATCACCACCAGTGAGAGAGGAGCAGGAAGTGGTCGCTTCTCCAATGCTCTAGGATTTCCACCTGCAACTCTATGGTGCTGGCAGACCTGTGCGCTGACCACAACCTAATTGATGGGTCTCAGACGTGGGCACGCATCTGCCCGCACAGCGGCTCCATATTTTCTGAATCCATGCCATGAGTGGTGGCTGCAAGTCCGGTGGGTGATGGTCCCATGGCCAGTCTGGACAAACACCTGATAAATAGTGTGGGCTAATGTCTCATTTGTTAACACCCATAATTAAGGTACCTCAGTTTCTGTGGCCTGTGTCAGGGACCCATTCACTGCATTTTCCACATTGCTACCAATGTGGAAAATGCCATGAACACATGCCCCTGCTTATGGTACACAAGGGAGTGGTATGGCTACCACCACATCCCACTGGTATCGATTCCTCCACTACAATGAGTCAGGTATGCATTCACAGCTGTGTGCAGCAGAGATGGACATCCATTGTTAAAAAAGAAGGTTGTAAACCGACAACATTCATGAATACAGCTGAGGACCTTAACAAATGTGCCCTGTAAAGTCTTACTAATATCCACAAAACGAAGCTCAAGATGTCCTTGGGTTGCTTCATTCTGTAGGACATCGCTGACAAAATCATCCATAATATGGCTTCAGTTTTTTCAAATATTGCATTCTATTGTTTGAAAAACAAAAACCGGCAACATTGTGTGCTGCTATTAGTGAAAAAGTGTGTTGTGAACTTCCACTGAAATCACTTTTGTCAAAGTATAAATGTAGCCTTTATTTCCATGCAGGAAAGAAGATACTTATCATTAGAGCAATCCAGGAGAAAAGGTTTCCATAATGACTGGCTGACAGAGACTAAACCAGGTCAGTTTGGAGGTTATGTTTTGTTTTTCTTTTTTTTTTCTTTTTGCATTTTTGATTGAATGATGAGTGTTTTATAACAGCACATAATGTGGCAATGTGGTGTCCCATTAGAGGGCATTAGCAAATTTTAACTTTTAAAGACTTTTTTGAGAAAACTAAGTCGTCATGGCCGCAAGCAAAAAGTCTTCTCATGGATTCAAGAACTGACTAAGACAGGAAATGGGGTAGAAATAATTGGACAGTTTCATAATGGAGAGGTGTAAACAGCAGGGTGCCTTGAATTTCTGTACTGGTCAGTACTGTATAACATAGTGATTAATGATCTGGAAAAGGGGGTGAAGATTAAGGCTGCCAAACTTGCAAATGACAGAATTATTCAAGACAGTCAAGTCCCAAGCAAAGTTCGCTCTGCAAAGAGTTACAGAAGGACCTTGCACACCTGGGAAACTGGGCAATAAAGTGGCAGGTGAAATTCAATGTTGATAAGTGCACAGTGACGCATATCAGAAAAAATATTCTTAATTATACATAATTTTGGGTTCCATACGAAGTGTTAGAGTCCATGTGGATAGTTCACTGAAACATCAGTTCAGTGTGCAGCAGTGGTCAAAAAGACAAGCAGAATGTTGGGAATTATAATTATAGGATGGAAAATAAAACTGAGAATATCATAATGCCACTATATAAATCCATGCTGTGTTTACATCTTGAATATTGTGTGCACTTCTGGTCTCTCCACCTCCTGAAAGGACATAGTAGAAATGGAAAAAACAAAGTGTAGGGCAGCAACAATGAGCAGAGCTGTGGAATGGCTGCCATAAGCGGAGAAGCTCAATAAAGTTAGGATTTTGCAGCTTAGAGGAGAGATGACGGAGGAGGGGAATATGAGAGATATTTACAAAAGGAAGTGTTTTTTTCATTCCATGTACAAAAAGGATTGGATAAATTCTTAGAGTGACCCATAAATGGCTTCTAGACATGTTGGCCAGGGGATAAGACATCTGACTGGGAGCTGGGAGTGAATATAAAATGAGTCCCTCAGATGTGACCTGTTGTACGCATCTCTAAAGATGGATGGCTTGTCATGGACGGATCATTATCTCCTTCAGGCCAGTCTCCTGGCGCATGTCTGCCCCCGGAAAGGTGCAGAACCAGTTTGCTTGGTTCTCCCCCAGAGACCTATGGGACCTGAGAGGTTCTGGAATGCTCTTGGCGAGTTACACTCCGATCTCGACGACTGTTCGTGCGATGACCTTGTAGCTCTTTGGAATACTCTGCTGACTGAGGCCATTGACCAAACGGCTCCTAGGCGTCCGTTTCCTGAATGCCGACAATGCAGGTCTCCCTGGTATGTGGAGGATCTGTGGCAGCTGAAGCGAGAAGGGCAGCGGTTGGAGCGACGGTGGTGCTTTACTCGTGCTGAAGCTGACCGATTGTGGCATAGAATTAGTTTATGAACGTGTGCCATGGCTGTGTAGGCAGCAAAGACGCAGTTACTTGCTGCTCTCGTAGCATCTGCAAAGTCACGTCCAGCTGAGCTTTTCCATGTGTTGAGGCGGCTGGTCAGTCTGGCCTTCCTCCACCTGGAACTGGAATCTTCCTGTGCTCACTGTGACATGTTTTTTTAATTTTTTGTGGATAAAATCGTTCAAATTCACCACAACTTCAACACCGTGCTTGTTGCAGTAGGAGAACCAGAGGTAATGGAACCCCCACCTTGTCCTGTTCTATGGGATCAGTTTTAGTGGGTGTCGCCCGCTGATGTGGGGGATGTCCTTGGGACTGTTAGAGCTGCCTGTTGTGATGTGGTCCCGTGCCTGTCCTGTCTGGTTAAGGCCAGCCGATAGATGTTGGGGCTGTTGCTGGCTGGGGTGGTCAATGCCTCCATTAGGGAGGGCAGAGTGCCGGGCTGCCTCAAGGAGGCAGTGGCACAGCCTCTGCGCAAGAAACCATCACTTGACGTTGGACTCCCTGGCCAGATATCGGCCGGTCTCTAATCTTCCCTTTTTAGGGAAGGTTATTGAATGGGTGGTGGTTCAGCAGCTTCAGGGGCATCTGCACTGCCAGTTTTCTGGATTCCTCGCAGTCCGGCTTTCAGCCTGGTTTTGGCACTGAGACTGCGCTTGTGGCCTTGGTTGACGACCTCTGCCGTGAGTTGGACCAGGCTCGGTCGACCCTGTTGATCCTGTTAGATCTCTCGACTGCATTTGATACCGTTGATCAAATGCTCGAGCTGCTGGTGACCTGTTTGTGGGACCGAGCTGTAGTGAGCGGAACCGTTCTTGAATGGTTCCATTCCTTCCTAGCCAGGAGAACTAAACGTGTTGTGCTGGATGATTGATCGTCACCTCCCTGGGACCTCACATGTGGAGTCCTGCAAGGTTCTATTCTGTCCCTGCTCCTGTTCAGCATGTACATGCAGCCTTTGGGCAAGGTCGTCAGAGGGTTTGGTGTGTGGTGTTATCAGTATGCTGATGCCACCCAACTTTACTTCTCTTTTTCAGCTGACCCAGGCCCAGCAGTTTTCGTGCTTACCTGATATCTGGCGGGTGTGGGGGACTGGATGAGAGCAAGGCATCTAAAGCTGAATCCCGACAAGACGGAGATGATGCTGGTGGGAGGGGCTGAGGGAGTGGTGGCACCCATCATTGATGGGGTCCACCCTCCGTTGGTCCCTCAGGTTCGTAGTCTGGGGGTGTTCCTCGATTCCGCCTGGATGTACAGGTGGGGACTGTGGCGAAGGGCGCATTCCACCAATTACATCTGGTGCGTCGGCTTTGGTTGCATATCTCGGACTCCGACCTAGCCACCATCATCTATGCTTTCATCACTTCAAGACTGGACTACCCCTGGAGATGGTCCGTAGACTGCAGCTGGTGCAGAATGAGGCAGCCTGTCTCCTCACAGGGATGGGACAAGGCGAGCATATTACACCAGTGCTCCAGTCTCTGCGCTGGTTGCCTATAGTCTTCCGGGCCCGATTTAAGGTGTTAGTTTTAACCTATAAAGCCCTGTACAGCCTGGGCCCCACCTGTCTGCGGGATCGTCTCACCTCCTGGGTCCCGGATCAACCCCTGTGACTGGGAACGCCCCCCTTGGGGTCTTCCGAGTTTCTTGGGTGGTGATGGATGATGAGGGTGTTCTCGGTGGCCGCACCGAGGCTGTGGAACTCTCTCCTGGCGGAGGTCCGCCTGGCCCTGGCCCTTCCCACTTACTGAAGACAGTGTAAGACCTGGCTGTTCCACCAGGCATTTGGCGAGGGAGAGAGGTGATGGGTAGCAGGTTGGGAGAGGGGAGGATTTGTTTATATCTGCCTTGGGATATTTTGTATTGCTGTTTTATATTGTTGTTTAAATTATGTTTTATTTATTGATTGTGTTATTTATGTTTAATATGGTTTTAATATGTTGTGGGCTGCCCCGAGCTGCTATAACAGGAGGGGGTGGCCAAGAAATTGAAGAAAATAAACAAACAAATAAATAAAGCAACTGAAGTTTGCGTTTCCTGTCTGAGAGAGAATACTGCAGTAGATGGAGCATTAGCCTAACTCATTATGGCACTTCTTATCTTATCTAACTAAACAAACTAAATTTATATCAGTTGAATTTGAAAGGCATTTTGAAGAGCAAGAATGAGAAAAATATGTGGCCCAAAATGGAGTGTCCCATTTCCCTCTCTGTTTTTCAAGTTAAAGTCTGTCCCGAATCATGTGGTCAGTTGGCTGTTGTGGTTAAGACACACTTGTGCTTGAGTATAGGAATTGGACCTATTGAGCCTCAGTATTTAAGGAACATGCAATAGGTTAGAAGTGGGCAGAGTCAACAATTACCTTCCACTAATTCTTACAGTCAATGAAGTAAATTCCCCAAAGCAGAGAAATTAAGTGCTAATTAGTACTGATTTTGAACTAATACAGGAACTTAAATTTCACATGTAGAGGTTAATGCTTGACAATCTTCTAAGCCAGGTCATCTAGAAATGTGCAGCAAATAATAGCAGTAGGATAGATGGTTTGACTTTAGCTTGAACTGTAGAGTGAAACTCTATAGTTTTAAGAGGGATTGATATTTGTGTTGAGCATGTAAATTGCAGCAATATGCAACATCTTGTTAATGACAAATTGCTCGTTAAATTTGCACAGTTAAACCACTGTTCTTTGGCACTCGGGTCTTTGAAGATTATGACCTTCAGAGGCTAGTGGAATACATTGACTGGAAACCTTTCTTTGATGTCTGGCAACTTCGGGGCAAATATCCCAACCGGGGCTTTCCTAAAATTTTCAATGATAAGGAAGTAGGTGAGTAGAAAAAAAATAATTTCTTGACTGAGGGGAGAAGGATTATACATAAGTTACTTAGGTACACAGAAGGATAAAAACAATACAAGTAGGAGCAACTTTGATTAGAGAAATATATAATTCAGCAACTGTGCCCAGATGTAGTGAAATGTTGGCATAAGTTATCAATAATGGAAAAACTGGAAGAGTATGTTTAGATGCCAGGAATAAAGCATTAAGTTCTTTGTCAGAAAAAAGGAATGCATTTGGTTGATGTCTCTGTATCCATTACTCTGGAATATCATTGGAATGCCCTGACTCATCTTAGATATAATGCAAGAGTACTACTTAAAGGGCCATTTGTTTTAAAATTGAAGTGTATCAAATAGTTGGTGTGTAATATAGTACATGATGTAATGACACAGTAGAGATTAAAATGGTGTTTAGTGAACTTGAGATATAGTGGGAGGTCTGTCCTGGAAGTAAAGATTGCCTGTTTTTTGGTCTCATCATTGGGCAAGCAAGACAGACTCACTCTTCCAAGGCAGTAATGTTTTACACCATAGCATGTCATGGGAGGCGGGTGGTAGTGTTTTTGGAGTATGGGGTCTCAGGTCACAATTCTATGATTTTCAGGTTATAGTTAATGTTCCCTCCCTCTCTCATACACACACTTTCACAATCGCACTTACACTCTTCCCTCAGTCTCTCTGCTTCATTCCTATTGCCAGCAGTAAAGTGTCTGTAAAGCGTTTTTGTTGGCTGTAAAGCACTTACACAACACATGCCCTCTTGCAACAATCTAACTGCAAAATCATGAACACATTTTCTGTGCACCACAATTGGTATGCTGCACTAGTAACCAGCGATGAAAAGGACTTAGAACGTAGTAGAAGAATCATGGGGAAAGTGATTTAAAAAAAACTGGAATGGTAATTAAACATGTTCTGATGTGTTTCTACTTAAGGATTATTTTGTTCTTCTTTTGAATAGGGGAAGAGGCAAAAAGAGTCTATAATGATGCTCAAAACTTGCTAAACACTTTGATTAGTGAAAAGAAATTGCAAGCCAAGGGGTTGGTTGGATTCTGGCCAGCTCAGAGCGTTCAAGATGATATTCATTTATATGCAACAGAAGAGGCCTTGCTGTCTGCAGAACCAGTAGCTAAATTTTATGGCTTAAGGCAACAGGTACGAAGATAAAGTATTTAAATAAAGATAGCTATAGTATGCTGACACAGAATAATTTACAAAGGAAATCTTAATCCTCCATTGTTTTTTATTTGTATTAATAACAGAAGACTTAGAATGGTGCAACGTTATGGTTTTTGTAATGGAAACACTTCTGGGCCTTGTATCCATGAACACGTAACTCTGGAGTAGAGTTGAATCAAGAATCAATTTAGTTCTTGCGAGAATCGAGTCGAGTTACCAAGATCTTGGGATGATCTTGATAATGGTTCAATATCCTGATACACCGTTTACCATTACTCTTGTACCATGTTCTTCACGATAATGAACATGTGCAAAATGACCACCACGACTTTGGCGCTTGCACATTACCAGGACAAATGCAGTAAACAGTCATGGTGAATGGTATATTGAGAAAAATTCTTGACCGAGCAAGTATCAAGAACTGAGATTTTCTTGATTATTGATTCCCGCAAAAATGAGTCAAGAACCGGGATTCTTGGTGTGAGAAAACTGAGATTAAGTTTCAGCCCTACTGTGGAGTAAATGGGTGGTTTTAAACAAGATGCTACCATGCATGACCACCCAGAAGCCACCATCCAACCGCCTGTCTGAAGGTGGTGCGGGGGGATGCATGCTCCCATGAGCCACTCTGCTCCTACTGATGGTGCACTGCTGAAAAACCCAGTGTGCACCGTGCGGGGCAAGCTACAAAAGTGCATAGCAATGAGCGCCCACGCATCCGCTGCCTGTATGAACTGCGGCGACCACCCACTCCAGCAGACAGGTCCCCCCGCTCAGAAACACTGTGGGCAGGGGACATGGTCTTTGCAAGTCACAGGCACTGGCTGCAAGTGCTGGGAAGCTAGGGTTCCCCAGCGCTCATGCTTGGGACATGTCCATTTCAAAGGCCAGCCCATCGTGCTTCCCCCTTCCCCACGGTCCATGACAAGGAGAGTTAGAGGTGGTGGCTGCAGTAGCCACACTGGGCATCGCCTGATAGAATCCCTCCCCATGCACTCCACCTGAATGGACCACCCCACCGCGCCTTGCTCATTTAAAAACACCCAATGAAAGTGATTCCGCAGTAAAGTATTTTTTGTTTGTTTGTGGAAACATTCCATTGTGGAGTAGTTTTCATGTCACTGCAGAATTGTTAATCCCTCATTGTCACAGTAGTTATAACTTCGCTACAAATTAGCTCCAGAATTGTTGTTAGCCACAGTAAAGTTTAGGGCTGAAACAAGAATTAAAAGAATTCTTGCAAGAAATCTCGCAAGAATAAGAACCAGGCTTGAGATCTTGCTGGGATTCTTACACCTGGTTTGAGTTCTCAGTGAGATTTTGAGCCCAGCTTCCCCCCTCCCCCCCCCCCATGTTTGGTGGGGGGGGTGGGGAGCACGCTGACCTGGCTTTGCAAGGGGCTCCCTTAGCCTTGAGAGGTGAGACCCTGGCCAACGCAGCCCGTTGTAAAAAGCCCTCAAGCGACTGACTGGTCCGTTTCAGGCTTCATGGCTGATAGAATTGTAAATGTACTAAAGAGAAAGGGGGACCTGTATAGGAAGAGTGTAATCAGAGGCTGCTTTACACAAGCAGATCCCTGCTTTCTTCCCTGGCTTTACAAGGGGCCACTCTGGCTAGAGCCGAGTAACTCTTAGCAAAGCCGTCTTCCCTGGTGGGGGCTCTCCTTGCAAGGAAACCCTCTTGAAAAAAGCTCCCCAAGCTCCTTTGCAAAGCCCGGGAGGGGGGGGAGGAGGGAAGAGCAGGGATCCATGCTCTCCCTTCCCCCCACCCCCCACCCCAGCTGCTGAGAGCACCTTGGGGGGCTTTTCCTGAGGGGCTACCCTGGCAGGCAGGCAGGGAGTCCCCCACTCCCTCTGCCAGGGCAGCCCCTTGGGGAACAGCCCCCCAAACTCCTTTGCAAAGTACAGTGCTGGGGAAGAGAGCAGATCCCTGCGTTCTCCAGCAGTGTAGGACTTCAGTTACAAAGGCCTTCGAGTTCTCTGTGAGAAGGCAATGAGAAGCGGCCATTTCTCGGCTTGTTCTCGTTTCCTAGAATGAGCCGAGAAACGTGTTTCTTGCTGAGAAACTCAAAAGCACTGAGATCATGTCTCAGCCCTAGTGAAGTCAACATTCTGCTTTTTAGTGAAGGCATACAAAAGGCATATCCCAGGGTGCCCCATTAGCAGATAAGAACAGTCTATACCACCACATGGTAAATAAATTACTACAGGTACCATCAGAGTTAACTACTTTACAGAAAAATGTTTGTGAATAAGCAGCTTCTAATTACACTGTTCCGATATGGGTCCCACTTTCTCTTTAGTACATTTACAGTTTTATCAGCCATGAAAATCCCCTTTGTACACCATTAGCCACATATAACTTTACAAATAAGGCCTTGTGTACTCAGCCCCAAGATTCCCATGCATATTACGTTTGTGTCCCTGTATTCTCTGGATTACGTTGCTTGCAATAACTAAAAGCTGGATCATTTGGAAGATCTGAGGATCTACATCTCCTATTCAGAAAGAAAATGAGAGGAGCTCAAATCACATTTTGTTGTAGCAGCAAATATAGATTCTTGTATAGTGGAGATGAAAACTGGCCAGTTTGATTGTCCTATGTTTCTATTGCTGTATCTATAGAATAAATATTTTATGACTGCTCCTTGCAAACCAAATTCAAAATTCTCTTCAGATCTGCCTGACATCTTATTACTTGATGTCCTGTTCTTTTTCAATATGTGGAACTCCCTCATGGAAGGAAGAGAATACCAATTATCAGATAACCACTCTGCAAAGCATGTTAGATAGCTTTGTCTCTGGCCCTTTTTACATGAATCATGCCGGTGGGGCGGTCAGTCGCTGTGTGTGCTGGGGGGTGGGGAGCGACGGGTGGGGATAGGTGCACATTTCTAGATGACCTGGCTGCATGGGCGCACACCCATCTCCACCCATCACCCATGCATAGAGCAACCGCTGTTTTTGCCAGTTGCTCCATGTGGGTGATGGGTGGAGGTGGGTGGGTGTGCTTGTTCCGTGGAAGCACACCCACCCACCCACCCACCAGATTTCTGGGTGTTTATGCGTGGGCGCCACCCATGTAAAAAGGGCCTCTAATTCCGATGGAATGCGTCTTACATCAACGTAGACTGGAATATAATACTTGACTCTTGACAGTGAGGCCCTTCTGTTTTTTAAAATATAAAAACCTCTGTCACATTGAAGTAAAGTATGAGACATTCCTAGGGCTCTTTACGTGATTTAACTTTAAATGTGTCTTTATTTAATGCAACATTTCCCATGTTATTTCAGACTGAAAAAGACTCTGCCTGTACAGATCCATATTATTGCCTGTCAGACTTCATAGCCCCTCTGAATTCTGGTGTTCATGATTACTTGGGCCTGTTTGCTGTGGCCTGCTTTGGTGTAGATGAATTGTGCAAAGAGTATGAGAAACAGTTTGATGACTACAGCATCATAATGGTGAAAGCACTGGGAGACAGATTAGCAGAGGTAACAGCTTTCACTGCGGATAACAGGGCTGTGCGTGCAGTTCTCTCGCTTCCAACAAGTCCAACAGGACAATCACCGCTTCACCTTTTGATTAAGTTCAAGTATTATGTGATGTACAGCATGTGCTGTGCTTCTAAATCTGAAATGAAATTACTCTCCACTAAATTGTGTGTCACAGAAAAAGAGAGACATTTCTTTCATGCACCTGCGGAACCCAAGATACCTTTCAGTGCTGTTTCTGTTATAATAAAGCACTAGGTATTTAGGTTTTTGTCTCAGCATATTTAATGAAATGTGTATAAACTGGGCCCTTTAAAAAGAAAGGGGGGGGGGGGAAATGTTATTGGCAATTATAAATCAGATCATTTGGATTTAGGAGAAACTTGAAGCAAACCAGTAGTATTAGCTGGGCCATGTTCTACTTTGGTTACACATACTGTCTTCAACTGATTTCTATTGTGACTCACAAGCATATTAAAGGTGATAATTTGACTTAGTGTGTAATATCCTGGCTTTATTGAAGTCCATGGCAAAATTCCCATTAGCTTCTGTGGATCCAGCATTTGACCCAATGTGTTCAAGATCTTCTCAATGCTGGGAATTTGTTCTGATTCCTAGTGTTGGGAATCTAAATAAATATGCATCTGTCTTGGAACAATGGCTTAGAGCAGGGCTAAGCTGTTTTACTACACATTGCTGCTTTGCTTCTCGTACTAGCAGTTTGTGCCAGTGTGGCTGTAGATTAGTGAGTGCTGTTTTTCCCCTCTTTTCCCACCATTCCTAGAATAGGGATAAATGCCTAGAGGAGATGTGGTCTAAATGTCTCTTGCACACTTCTGTAAGTTTTGGGGGGGGGGTTTTTGGTTAGCATGATACACCCTGAACCTGTTGTTAGCCACATCTTTTACCCTCCAATTTAAAGATTTGTACGAGTACCCAGCAGGAATAGAATTGGTGAAATCAAAACTTTATGTATATTTCAGTAGATTCAAATATTGAGTAGGAATGAGAGACAACTGCTTTGTAGTGAGAATTCCCAAGATTTTTTTTAAAGAATACATAGACTAAACACCATCATAACAATTTTTACAAATAGGATGTGGCCCAGTGTTCTTTGAAGTAGGGGTCAAAGCTTCCATTGGCTTCATCGGTGCAGGATTCAAAAACACTTGCATTTTATTTCAAGGCATTTGCAGAAGAGCTTCATGAAAGTGTCCGAAAAGAGCTCTGGGCTTATTGTGATAATGAGCAGATGAATCTTTCGGACCTGCGCAGGATCAGGTATGAGGGAATTCGTCCAGCTCCTGGATATCCAAGCCAGCCCGACCACACTGAAAAACTCACCATGTGGAAACTTGCAGACATTGAAGAGACAACAGGTACCTCCCAGTGGTTTGAACTTAACATTTGGTGAGAGCTGGTGAAAATTTTTGGCCAAAGAGATTCAGTTAAAAATGGGTATGATGAAAATCAGTTTGTTTTTTACATTCAGTTGTGTTTTTTTAAATGATTGAGAGATCCCGTTCACCTCCCCCTCCTTTTGCTCCCCCCCCCTCCCGAATATAGTGTCACATCAAAATAAAAAAATCATAGCTGGAATCACTGTGTCCCTTCTATTCCAGTATGTGTGACTAAAGATATCATTTTTTTCATGTAATGTTGTCAGTGAGGGTCTCATGCTTTCTGCATTAGTGACTACTGCAGTAGAATCTACTTGCCATGTAAAATTATTTCTAGGACTTATAGTTACCAGTGTTGTGCATTTGAACAGGATTAAATCAGTGTGCAGGGTAGTTGTCTTAATCTGCACAGAGCCCTAAATTCTAGGAAAGGGGTGAAAACCCTATTTTATGGTATAAAAGAAATCTGCCATTTTTAAATTGTCCACTAGTTTACTGCTAATCCTACAATTCTAGCCTACCTTGTGCTAGCTGGTCTGAGCCCTCCTTGGAGAAGGACGGAATATAAATCAAGTGTAATAATAATAGGTTTCAAATACCATGACTTCCAAGATGCCCTACCTTTCCCCGAACTCCAACTTTAAAAGCGAATGCAAACATGGTTTGAAAACTGAAAATTTAGGGACATGGGGGAAAGAAAATGCACTGCATTTAATAAGAAGAGCATAACGATTGGTGGAACCTGTTCATTTCACTTTTAAGTTCAAAATTAAAAGCTACATTTTTATTTCATAGAATTTTAGAGTTGGAAGAGACCTCAGAGGTCATCTAGTCCAACCCCCTGCTCAGGCAGGAAATCAACAGCTACAGCATTCCCAACAGATGGCCGTCCAGCCTCTGTTTGAAAACCTCCAGCGAAGGAGAGTCCTGCACCTCCGTAGGAGAGCCCACCACCTCCAGGGCTAAAAGTTACCCCAGAATTTCCGAGGTAAAAAGGCAGGAGGACTACAGACTAGAGCAGAGGTTCCCAAACTGTGGGTCAGGCCCCCAAGTAGTCTGTTGCCAACTGTGGATGGGGGTCATAATCTGATTTGTATTATAATATGCATTGTCTTTGTTGCCAAGACTATATCTAAATCTCAAAATGGCATCTTGCAGGCAAAGAGAATGAGAGCCACCGTTTTAGAGCCTTTGTGATCATTTCTAGATTGCGTTATTTCTCTTTTTCAGGTATTCAGTTAACTGAATCACTAGACATGACACCTGCTTCAGCAGTTTCAGGTCTCTATTTCTCCAGTCTCAAATCCAAATACTTTGCTGTTGGAAAGATTTGTAAAGATCAGGTAATTAGAACTACAAACTTTTTTTTCTCTTTCAAGTGAGTTTGGGTATTCTGGAAACACACTTAAAGGATTCTGCAAAGGTGGAAGCTTAACCAGTGTGCTAAAGTCCTCCCTCTCCCTGTTCCTTTGCAGGTTGAAGATTACGCATTAAGGAAAAACCTACCTGTGGCTGAGGTTGAAAAATGGCTGGGACCCATTCTGGGTTATGATATAGACTAACTGTGTTGGCAGGCGCAAACACATTTGTCTTTCTCTTCCCTGTTGTTTTTTTCTCCAGAGCTGAAAAGGACTTGACTTTAGAGCTTTTAATTTGTACTGTTAATTGACGGAAGCTCCCAGTGGTTTGAGGGGCCTGTTCACTTTGATGGTACCACATAAAATACCACGTTTGCCTGATTTGTTCATTTTTTGACAAAGAAGTTTTGTATTTAAACGTGCTCTTAATGGGATGCTAATGAAATGCTGTACAAAGCCAGTGTGCCTAATCAAGCTGCTGCTTGCAGAAATACTGTAACTGGGTTAGACCCAGGAGTTTTATTTTACATTTTTCTTTAATCATGAGAGCTTTGAGAACCTGCTAACAGCATAATAACCATGAGACACATATTTGCACTGACACAAATGCCCCTGCATCCCCATTGGTTTGTATAAATATCATAGTTTTCTGGTCTTTTAAAATGGGCAGGACATATAGTTAAGTAGAAAGATGCAGAAAAAAATCCTAAAGTAGAGGGTTGCACTTTACTAGGCACTAATGGGATGCTAATAGAACGTCTGGATTATGTTTCCCCACAGTATGCTTATGTTCCTACTATAGTCAGGAGAATGCTCCTAAAGACCGTTCTGTGGTAAGTGCAGCTCCGTGGTCTAAGCTGAACCCAACAGGTCCCGACTTAAAAGTGCAGGCAGGTGGGGTCAGGCTGGGCCAAACAGGCCAATGCTTTCCTCCCTCTTGTGGCTCTGCTCCTTGCAAAGTTCATTGATGTCATGGCACTCTGCAGTGGTTGGGCTCTAGCTGTGGCAAAATAACAAGTGACTAAAGATGTGTTTGTACAAAACAGGGCAGAGAGGGTTATATTACCCCCAGTCATAGTAATCTCTGTACTGTTTGCAAGAACGTTTCTCCCAATCCTTGAGTAAACCACCTGCTTACAACATTGCCAGACAAGATGCATGTCCAGGATCTTACTTGCCCCAGTGTATGAATATTATCCCAGGGCAAAGTACCTGCCTGGGGCACATAACCCAATCAGGCTGGGGAGGGAGATTATTCCAGGCTTTTGGTGTGAGTGCTAGTGAGTTTATGTGGAGGAAAGAGCAAGTTACCCAGGAACTAGAGTTTCTTTTGAATAACAGTCTGTTTTGAGTATTTCTGTTCCTGTGCTAATTGCAGTAATATGGTCATCTGAAATAATCTTAATGATAGTGCCTTTATCCTTTGAGGTGAGTAGTATGATCTCAGCACAGGCCTGGCAGCTATCCTGGTTTCTTATCCTAGCATCGACAGACTTTTTTCTTTTTTTTTTGGCCTTGGGCAAATTGTTTAGCCTCTCTGCCTCAGCATCCCCTCTCATAAACCGGCAATTATACATCCTACCTCCCAGGTGTGTTGTGATGCTAAATTATTGCTTATGCAGCACTTTAAAGATCAAAAGTACTTTGAATAATTGTCAAGTGTTCATTGTTATAAATACACTTTAAACAATAAGCTGTTGCGTGTCAAATACGGTTGCTACTAGTAGTTAAATCTTTGACTATGTAGTCTTTAAAGCTGGTATACAGTAGCACTGCATGTTGTGATAAAGATGATACAGATCCTTTTGGAATAGCTGCCTGGGTGTTTCACCCAGTCACTCTTTTAAAAAACTAGATGATAGTATGATTAAAAAATGTTTTGGGAGATTATTGAACTAATTACTGTACTTAGTAATAGCATGGAAATGCAACTAAATGATAAGACTACAACCTTAGTCTCCCAAATAAGATATTAAGTCTGCAATCTTCAACCCACTTACTATGGAGTAGTCCCACTGATTTCACTGTTACTGATCCAAGTGTTTTAAGAATTGTGACCTAAACTTGGAATGGATAATTCCAGTGTTCATACATGTTTTTAATCATTTTGGTAGGTCCTAGAGTTGTAGCAAGAGTGATGTGTTTAGTTGTTGTTGCATTCTAATTGTTAATGAAATACTGCATGGAAAGTCTTGCTTTCCTAGTCTCTTATTAAGAATAATCCATTTATATGGATTATAAATTTATTTGTAAAAAGTTCTAAATATATTTGTAAAAAGATATTATTTTCCAAACTACATTTCAGTACTCACTTTCAGATGAGTTTTTTAAATGTATTGGAATAACCAATGAATATGTGGATATTTAATAAATAATACTACTGTCTACTATACTATCCTTTTCAAACCTGGCCTTCAAAACATCGTTGACATGAAATATTCTGACCTATTTTTGTAGCTGATGTGCACATTACCGTATTATTTCAAATTATGTCTTGCTGTGAGATTTTTTAAATCGCCTAAGGTATTGTCTTTTTAGACTTTTCTCCTTCGGGGTGGTGGTGGTTTTAGATGTACGTCCCACTCTTCTCCTGAAAGACTCAGAGAGGCTACAACAAAGAAAAATTCAGCACCAAAAGAATAATAATAATTAAACATTACACAAAAAGTTAAAAAAACCAAATTAAAATTACTCTTCCCCCCAGCCCCTCCTCACAAAGGGGTCACCTCATAATCCTCCCCTCTTCCCACCAACCCCCCCCATCACACACACAGAGGGTCCAGACACACTCCACTTTCCCACACTTCCTCCACACCTCTTAAAAGCATGAACAGCACCAGTAGTCTCCAGTGCCCACAACGTCTTGCCCACACCACCAAATGACCGCACAATGGTCCGGGCCCTTAGGTGCTGCCCTTTGGCAGCCGCCTACAGTGCCTGGAGTCCTCATATTTATTTTATTTACTTAATTAATTAATTTTAACAATTTATACCCCACCCCCTCCTGCAAAAGCAGCTCGAGGCAGATAACAAACCTGCTAAAATACGCATAATATAAAATTACATAAACCCTAACACAATAAAATATAAAAATACAGAATAAATATACCCATAAATATACGCATAAATAATGGGGCAAAAACAACCATGGCAATGAAAACCCCCCCCCAACCCCCTCCCCCCCCCAAAAAAAACCAACCTCCCCCATCTCCCTTGCCCGACGGAAGAGCCAGGTCTTACACATCTGTCAAAAAGAGGGGAGATCTGGGGCCACACGGGTCTCGGCCGGAAGGGAGTTCCACAGCCTCTGTGTGGCCACTGAGAACGCCCTCTCCATCGTCGCCTCCTGAGAAACCTGGGGGACCTCAAGGAGGGTACTCCCTGATGACCACAGGGGCTGCCTGGGGAACGAGGCAGTCCCACAGATATGTGGGGCCTAGGCTGTAACACCTTGAATTGGGCCCGGAAGATGATAGGCAGCCAGTGCAGAGCCCAGAGCACTGGTGTTATGTGTTCCCGGTGCCCAGTCCCCGTGAGGAGCCGGGCCACTGCAGTCTGCACCAGCTGCAGCTTCCGAACTGTCACCATGAGTAGCCCCACGTAAAGCGTATTGCAATAGTCCAATCTAGAGGTAATGAAAGCATGGATGATGGTGGTCTGAGACATATGGCTGAAGCCGCCTCACCAGATGTAGTTGGTGAAATGCACTCCTCGCCACAGCCTCCACCTGGACATCCAGGCAGAGCTGGGAGTCGAGGAGCACCCTAAGACTCCGAACCTGAGGGACCAAGGAGGCAGGGGTGGATTGGGAACTTAAAACGGCCCTGGAAAATATTTTGAAAGTGACCCATGTTGTAGGCGGGACCAACGGTAGACGGGGCCAGCTCGAACATTGACATTGCCACAGAATATGCAATGAATAGAAAACGCACATTGAATACAGACCACCTTGCCCTCAAGGCACACTCAAACCACAACCAATTGTGCAGCATTTGTGATAAATCCTGAGCCTCCAAAACCGCTCCTTCCAGCTCAGTCTTTCACCACGAAGTCTGCACAATCCAAACAAAAGTTAATAGCCACAGTTGCAGCATTTTATATAGCCCCCAGTTCCTTCCTTCAACCCCCTCTCTCCCAAGATCATGCCTCCAGATTCTTCCCTCAACCCCCTCCTCCAAGATCATTGGCCTCCCAACCCCTTCAGCCACTTCCAGATGCCCCAGCCCCTTCACCCCCGAAGACTTACTTTTATTTGTTTTAAATCTGCCGGCAGCTAGTTTCATGGAGTGTCCCCTAGTTCTAGTACTATTTGAGAGGGTAAATAGCCGTTCCCTATCTACTTGTTCCATACCACTCAAGATTTTATAAACCTCTATCATGTCCCCTTAGTCTTCTCTTCTCTAGGCTGAAGAGACCCAACTTGTCAAGCCTCTCTTTGTACAGAAGCCGTTCCAACCCTTTATCATTCTCATTGCCCTTCTCTGTACCTTTCCTAGTTCAGCTATGTCTTTTTTTGAGGTGGGGCGACCAGAACTGCACACAACATTCCAGGTGCGGTTGCACATTTTCTTTCTTAAGAAACATTAAACATATGATGAGTGAAATAATAAATTGCAGGTATCATGTGTAAATAAAGCACCAGGGTGATCTCCAGAAACTGATTTCAAAACTGATGATGAGGGGAACCAGGCAGGGGCGAGCAGCTACCAGGATGTTACGTTTTCCCCAAATTTCTCTCAGTGGGCATGCCCTCACGTAGCCACCATAACAGGTAGAGTCCAGCTACAGATCTAGGAAAGGGAAGAGGCTAGCCCCCCACCTTGACACATGACCCCCAGAAGGGTTTTCCCTGTCTGCGAGCAGCATGCCGTGAAAGGGAGCACTGTAGGGTGCAATGCTGCCAAACTGGAAAGGCTCTGTGGATGGGGAAAGAACCAGGGAATTATGCAGGGAGAGCCATGGGTGAACCCACACTCCTTGCCACGGGCACAGATAATGCACAGAAACATCCAAAGTTTGGCGGCACCGATGCCCGCTCCTAACCCAGCGAGTGGAGCCCTCATAGCAGCAAGTCTACCACCACAATGACAGAACTTTCAACACCTAATGTGCTCGCCAGCAGAGGTGCCGGCATCCCTGTCCATTTGGCTCCTGGCAGCTTGACGAAGATCTCTGAGGAAGCCAGATTAAAATGGATCAGATCATTTTCCTGGCCCAGCGTGGCTTCCAAAGGGCATCACTTTAGGAGAGGCAAGGGCAGACCTGCGAGGACCGCTCCCTCTCCCCTGTGTAAACATCAGCTCCCCAGGATCCCCCAGCCATTTGCCCAGCTGGGCTCCACAGCAGAGGGTGGGATAGGCGCAACGCTGCCCCTAACCCCCCGCCCCCATTGATGTTGCATTGCCAGGTTCAAAACTGCTCCTAAGCCCCCCTTGTTGCATTTACCAGCTGGGCTAAACTATGAAGTGCAAAACTGCCCCTACAGCCCCATAGGATGCATTACCCAGCTGGGTTGTATTGCAGGATGATGCAAAGCTCCCCCTAAGCCCCCCAATTTTGTATGGCAGGGTACAAAGTTGCTGCTGCAAAGGCTACATTGAAGGAAGCAAAACTTACCCTAGCACCTGCACTGCCTTTGCATTGCAGGGTACAAAAATTCCTCCTAACCCCCCCATGTTGCATTGCTCAGTTGGGCTGTATTGCAGAAGGTGAACAGTTACCCCTAACGCCCCTATGTTGTATTGCAGGGGACAAAGGTACCCAACCCCCCCCCCCCCAAACGTTGCATTCCCCAACTGTGCAATGTAGACAACCACGGGAGGAAAGGTGGATCTCAATGTCCACACGTGGAGGACAAGACGCCCATGGGGGACGGCGCAACTGCTGCATCAAGTGTCCCCAACCCCACTCGCTCCCTCCCTCACTGGAGGGGATCTCGTTGAACTTGCCCAGGCCCCCAAAGGTTGTAGCAGCTGTACATGTGCTCCAGCGTCTCAGAGCAGCACCAGAACAATCTGATGCTCACAACCTCCACTGGCTGTAGCCGATCTTTCACAATCCAAGCCAGGGAGAGGAAGCTGAAGCTGCAGATCGCCACCAGGCAGGCGGACAAGAGGACCCAGAAGCAGCCCACCCAGCTAAACATTCTCTGGCTGGAGAAAGGAGCTTATGGGCAGCCCCACACTGCCACCTGCTTTCTCCTTGCCTTGGCATGGGCAGCTGCCTCACATCAGCATCGGAGCCAGGGGTAGCCTGTGTGCCTGGGCTGTGTTTGTGAGTGGCTGATGCAACTGCTCTCCCGCTCACTGCCATGCCACTTGCACACCCAGCACTCTTCCCGCCAGCCAGCCGAAGTTGAACATAGGAACTTGCACAATGCCATGCACAGTTCCTGTTGGGGAAGAGGGCTAAGGGGAGGGGCAGGGCCAGCCACCAGGGCAGGGAACCAGTCAGGTGGCAAACCAGACCCTGCCCTGAGTGGAGACATGCACTTTATCAATGAGGGGTATCTCCACCCCACCCCACCCGCCCATCCCCACCAGCATCACCTCTGGTCAGGATTCAGCTTCAGACAGCTCGCCCTCATCCACTCCCCCACAGCTGCCAAACACTGAGTAAGTATTGAGACTGCAGGGCCAGGGTCAGATGAAAACGAGAGGTAGAGTTGGGTGTCATCAGTGTATTGATGACACCGAACACCAAACTCCCTCACGACCTTGCCCAGTGATTGCATATACATGTTGAACAGGAGAGGAGACAAAACAGAACCTTGCAGGACCCCACACGAGAGGAAAGAGCAGATCCGGCCAGTACAGTACCCCCCCCCCCCATCCCGGTTCAGTCCCGCAAGCGAGTCACCAACAACTCATGATCCAATGGTATCAAATGCTGCTGACAGATCTAACAGGATCAAGAGAGATGACCGACCTCGATCCAAGTCACAGCGAAGGTCGTCGACCAATGCCACAAGTGCAGTCTCGGTGCCATAACCCGAGCGTAAGACTGCGAGGGATCTAGAAAACGAATGCGGTCCAAATACTCCCATAACTGCTGAGCCACTATCCGTTCAATAACCTTCCCTAAAAAGGAAACCTGAGGGAGATGGAGGAAACACCAGTCAGCTCACAGACAGGTGGACACAGCAGCAGAACAGATTCCCCAGGAACTCCCCTCCCCCGGTCTCCAGGGTTAGTAATAGGTTCTCATGTGGACGTTCTTACTATGGATTAAATTCAACTCTTTCATGTTAAGCTTTAATTGGCTGGGAACATGCTTATGTGTAACTTGAAGAAGACACTTTAAGCCCATGATAATTGTCCACATGGGGGATTTAATGAGGATTAGCTCCGAATTAGCTAATATAAGTTAATTACCCCAGACGAAACTCCACATAGACAAGTCCAAAGTCTTAGTAGCATGAAAGATCATTTCACAGTGCACTTAACTGACAGGGGACTTTTTGAAAATGGAAACTAGGTTTGAAATGTCTTATTTCCATGAAATTTAATAGATAATGGTTGAGAGGGACAGGTTCTACTTTCACTTAGACTGGTACAAATCCATTGTAATGTGACTGATCAGAGTTCTTGCGTCTGCATAATAACCTTGCTTCTATCTGCATCAGTAACAAAATTCTCAGTGACTTCATTAGAATCAAGCTGATTGCTGTCTTCATTACAGGGAGGTGAAGAGGCCTATGATGATCATTTATTTATTTAAATTTATATCCTGTCTTTTCCCTAGGGTTCAGATAAAATGTATTAAATATACTAGGGGCTCATTCAGACGTGCTTTAAAATCTCACAGCCGCGGCGCCGGCATCATTGTGCGATTTAAAGCACCCCGCACTTCCGGGTTGGTGTGAATGCACTAATTCAGCCTAACGCGAACTGTTGGAGTGCGGTTTTAAAAGCTGCTCGGAGCAACTTTGAAAACCGCACCCCAACAGTTCGGGTTAGGCTGAAATGTGCGCACTCGGTGCATTCACACCAACCTGGAAGTGCGCGGTGCTTTAACTCGCACGATGCCGCCGCCGCGGTGGCTGTGCGATTTAAAAGCACGTCTGAATGACCTCTAGGACTGTGCATTTGCGTTTTGATAAAATACAAATAAACCCCCAAAGGCCTTTTTGGCTTCCATATTCTAAACATAAATACTAGGTCTGTGTATTTGGGTTACAAGTGAACCCAACATTTCAAGAAAAACATAATAGATGTACTGAGCTGAACACCAAAACTGCAGTACATATCCAGCTTGGAGCTGGATTGCTCTCTGACTCTCCGCTGCCTGCTTGTAAGACTGTAGTGAGCGAGCCCCATGGGCTGGCATTGTCTCAGAAATGCAGTCTCCAGCACTGCAGCAAGGCCTAGTCCAACCCAGCCCAGCCAGGGAGAAATGACAAGTCCATGGCAGCCTAATTTCCCCCCTCTCCTGCAAGCCAGCCCCATGTCCTATTCCCACATAGGGATCCCACTTTCCAGAAGCCAGTGACTCCTCTCTGAGCCAGAAACCATTCCCCCCCAAGCCAGAACCATGCCTCATTCCCCCTCTAAGTCAGGAACCCTCTCCCTGAGCCAGCTCCATGTCCCATTCCCCCTCCCCAAGCCAGTAGTCTCCCCTGAGCTTAGTCCCATGCCCCATCTCCAAGCCAACAACCTCCCAAAAGAGACAGTCCCATGTTCAAAACTCCCCTTTTCCAAGCCAGCAATTCCCCTGAGCCAGACCCATGCCTCACCAAGTGAGCAACTTCCCCCATCAAGCTAGCCATATTCCCCTCTCTCAAATCAGTGCTCCCCTTTTAAATTGGTAGCAAACTTAGCAGCAGTTTGACTATATTTTCCTTTCCTGGCAGATCCTCACTGCACTTCTGTGCCAAAATAAACCACATGCAGGGACCTGTGTTCACTGTGTTTTCCACATTGGCAATGAAGAGGAAAATATAGTGAACGCAAAGATGCAAATAAATGTAAATACTAAAATGCAGATACAAATACTGATAAGAAATACTTGACCGCATGCACCACCTTAAAATATACGGACATGAAACCAATTAAATCCTCAGCTTCCCCACTCCATCCCTGCTTGCCAAACACTGGCTTGAAAATTAAGGCTTTACATAGCACTTTTTTTAAAGAGGCAAAGACTCAGGCTTTGGCAAGCATCTAGGAGTAGGGAGTTCCACAACTGCAGAGCAGCCACTGAGACGCCTCTTTGTGCACCCTTGATATATGGACCTGGCACGCCAATGGTACATGCAAGAAGGTGCTCCTGGCTGACCAGGGGATGGGGGGACCAGGAGGTAGAGGGTGGATCCTGGTTCAAGTCTCACCTTAGCAAGAAACTCACTGGGTGACCTTGGGCCTATCACAATATTCTCTCAGCCTTAACCTATCTCAGGGTTGTTGTGAGGATTAAAATTGTGTTGTATGTAAAGTAGTTAGAGTGCCATGGCACGGGGTTGCTTATATAGATCATTATTATTTTATTATATGTGGGGCTCCGGCTATTTAGGACTTCATAGGTAAGGGACTGGTGCTGCCCCAGGGCTTGGGGTTGTTGTATTAGCCGGAATATAGGTAAATTGTTAGAGACCTCTTGTTTGGGGATTGGGTTTGGTACTGTATTGTATATTGTTCTGTTTTGAATATATGCTAAGGCCAAAGGCCGCAATAAACTGGATTTTATTTTATTTTATTTAATTTGACTTCATAGGTCAAAACCAGCACTTTGAATTGTGCCCAAAAACTATTGAAGTCGGTACAGATTCACAAGCACAGGTGTAATATGCTTCTAGTGACATACCCCTGACAGAAGGCAAATTGCCATGTTCTGCACCAGCTGCTGCAGCTTGCAAACAGCCATCAAAGGCTGTCCCACATACAGCACATTTCAGCAGTTTAGCCTCAAAGTATGGAGGCATGGATGACAGAGGCCAGGTTCGAGTCTGACAACTTCTCAACATATGGAATTGGTGAAAGGTGCTCCTGGCCACTGCAGCAACCTGATATTCTAGGCACAGCAGTGGATTCAGAAGCATCCCCATGCTGCAAACCGAGTGACCAAAGAAGGCTGGATCTCATCAGTGACAAGTGTCCTTATGCCCCCAATGTCTCAGAGCCAACCAACCATCATCACTTCGGTCTTTATTTATTTTTTACGCAAATGTATGTGCCGTCCTTCCCATGGAGGCTCAGGGCAGCTCACAAGACATAAAACAATCAAATCCCCACAGCCCTATCAAAAAACCCAACCAACCCCTACCCCCATCTGCCAAATGCTCTTTCAAATAAAAATTTCTTTCACTGCCTCCAGAAGATGCTTAGAATTGGGCTCAAGTGAACCTCCCAGGGAAGGGAGTTCCACAAAACTGAGGCAGCAACCAAGAATGTCCTCCTGTGCACCCCCATCCCACGGACAAGGGTAACAGATAAAACCCACAAGAGGGTGCTTCTGGTCGACTATAGGGACCACAATGGGACATGGTAGAACAGGCGGTCTTTCAGATATATGGGACCTAGATCGTTGAGGACTTTAAAGGTTAAAAACAGCACCTTGAACTGTGCCCAGAAAACTATAAGCAGCCTGTGCAGATTTTGGAGCACCGGTGTAGTATTGATGACTTGTCCTCAAAAGGAGACAAGCCACCGCATTCTGCACCAGCTCCAGCTGCCAAACAGTTATCAAGGGCAGCCCCATGTAGAGTGTGTTGCAGCAATCTAGCCTCAAGGTAATGAAAGTATGAATGACAGTGGCCAAATCAGAAACTGAAAGAAAAGGCCACAGCCTTCTCACCAGAGTTAGTGAAAAGCGCTCCTGGCCACTGCCGCAACCTGACAATCCAGGTGCAGCAAGGGGTCTAGAGAAGCACTCCAAGGCTACGAACCTGACTGACCAGAAGGGCTGGACTCCATCAATAACAGGAGTTCCAATCCCCTCCAGGTTACTGGTCTTGTCTGGATTCAGCTTCAATTGGCTTGCCCCTCCAAGCCAGGCTCCAGTGGCAGCCAAGCTTTGGGTAAGCACTGAAACTACGAAGTCTGGATCCAACAAAAAGAGAGAGTTGGGTGTCGTCTTCAGCATGTTGATGGTTCTTCACTTCAATAAGGATGTGTTGGCGGTTAGCACTGGGAAACCCCAAGAACCCAATTTTCATGGGCAAATGTGTGGATTGCTCATGATGTTGCTAGTGGGTATGGTTTGGCTTCCACAAAACTTTTACAGTAGCACATACAAGATGGGTAATTCCATCATATATGAGAGCTTGTTTGACAAAGTTCTAATTTTGAATTTCCAAATAAGTTTTACAGAGTAAAACCCAGGCCCTGCAGTCTTGGTGCTCACCCAATGCCTAGCTGGTGTCCAGGGACTGGATGAGGATGAGCTGATTGAAGCTGAATCCAGAGAAGACCGAGGTGGTGATGGTTGGCCGGTCTTGTGACCTGGAGGGGATTGGGATTCCTGTTATTGATGGGAGTCTGGCCCTTCTGGTCGATCAAGTTTCCAGCCTTGGAGTGCTTCTGGACCTCTTGCTGCATCTGGATTGCCAGGTTGCAGCGGTGGCCAAGCGCGATTTTCACCATCTCCATCGGGTGAGGAGTCTGTGGTCTTTTCTTTTTGATTTGGATCTGGCCACCATCATCCATGTTTTTATCGCCTTGAGGCTAGATTATTGCATTGTGCTCTACATGGGGCTGCCCTTGATGACTATTCAGACGCTGCAGCTGGTGCAGAATGCGGTGGCTCACCTCCTTTTGGGGGTAGGGCACCAGGAGCTCATTACTCCAGTGCTCCAAAGTCTGCACTGGCCTCCTAGTTTTACGGGCACAATTCAAGGTGCTGGTTTTAACCTTCAAAGCCCTAAACGGTCTTAAGTCCCACATACCTGGAAGACCGCCTGGCGTCCTATGCCCATTACAGCTCCTGCAATCATCTGAGAGTGCCCCCCTGCAGATACTACCCGTTAGCCTCGTTCATACAACAAGAGATCACAGCGAGGTGTTCTTGGTTGCTGCCCCATTGCTATGGAACTCCCTTCCCCCACCCGTTTGTTTGAGCCCAGGCCTGAGTGTCTTCTGGAGGTGATGTAAGACTTTTCTGTTTGAAAAGGAATTTGGTGGGTGAGGATTGGGGTATTTTGGGGTAGGGTGTGGGGGGTTGGATATGAGGAATGGGGGGAGGGATTTAGGGGTTATTTTTGAATTGGTTTGATTGTTTTTATGACTTGTGAGCCATCCTGAGCTTTTAGGAAAGGGTGGCATATAAATAAATTTAAATAAATGGCTTCACACACATGTCTGTGGTCTATACACAAGTTTGGGTTTAATTTGATCACTTCGAAAGAATCTATCCAGACTGCAAACTCTAGAGAGTGTGGTTGTCATGTTGGTCCCAGGTGCTAGAGATGGAGACAAAGTGGAGCTGCAAGTTGAGAAGCATCCCCAAACTCCGAACCTGAGAGACCAATGATGGGGGCCACCAACTCCATCGTCTTACTCACTAACATCACCTCCGTCTTGTCAGGATTCAGCTTCGATTGGTTAGCCCTTATCCGGTCCCCCACCACTGTCAGGCACTGAGTAAGCACCAAGACTGCTGGACCTGGGTCAGATGAAACAGAGAGGTACAGCTGGGTGTCATCAGGATACTGTTGACATCGCACGCTGAACCCCCTGATCATCTTGCCGAGTGGCTGCATATACACGTTGAACAGGAGAGGGGACAAGACAGAATCCTGTGGAACTCCACACGAGAGGTCTCGGTATGATGAAAAACAATCCCCAAGCACCACTCGCTGAGTTCTTCTGGTCAGGAAGGAGCGGAACCACTCAACAACAGTCCCACCAACCCCTGCACAGTCCCACAGGTGCGTCACCAACATCTCATGATCAAAGGTATCGAACGCAGCTGACAGATCTAATAAAATCAACAGGGTTGACTGACCCCGGTCCCATTCCCGGCATAGATCATCAACCAAAGCCACAAGCGCAGTCTTGGTGCCATATCCTGGACGAAATCCGGACTGAGAGGGATCAAGCACGCCGCCATAGCAACAGGGCTCATCCCCTGCAGGTGAGCGAGGCTCCACCCCCTGGGAGGGCTCAGCCCAAGCCACAGGCCAAAGCTGCCCGCCCGCCCCC
>QEPC01010682.1:3938245-3952269 GCA_003113815.1 Sphenodon punctatus
GAGATCCTTGAGGCAAGCACGCACAGAGTAACCTGCTTGTGTCTGCATTCAACAATGACCCAATTTGCTCATAGGGGTAAGGGCAGTTATAGGGTTTCTGAGAGGTGGGGCAAGGGGTCCCAAAGGCACTTCTTGCACAAAAAGGGATCCCAGAGGCGCTCAGGAATGCTAGGGCTGAAAAAGAAACCCTTGCATGATGTTTTGGGGTGAATATAGCCTTAGAGGATTTCAATGGGAGGCATGGCAGGATGAACAAGAGGACAAAAGGGAGTTTCTATAGACAGGGGAAGTAGGCTAGTCTTAAACAGGCGTGGAGCTATCAGCCTAACGATCGATCTATTGCTTGCTCATCTCAAAAGAGGGAGGCTACCTGTTTTTGACTGCTCCATTGTTTAACCAGGAGCCTCCCTTGTTCTATTCTCTTATTCCTTCCGACCAGATCAGTTTTGCATGGGTCTTTTCTTTTTCTTTTTCCCCTTCTGTTCCCCTGCACCCTTTGACCTGTGTCTCATGGGGTGCTGCCAAGGCTGTGTGCATGTGTGTGTGTCTATGAGTTGGGGGGGTGGGGGGGGCAGGGAATGGTGACGTTCCTAACAATTTCCATGAAGATAATTTTTCTCCTTATACTAAAACCCTTATCAGGTAGAAAGCGGTATTCTATGAAGCTTACCACAGATGTGACTTTTCTGCTAATGGCTCAGCATGATCAGTTCTAACCTTCCATCTCATGGAAGGTTGGGAGAGAATGCCTAACAAAACCCAGCAGCAGCAGAGCTTTTGATTCTGTTTGCAACCTGATTGATAAAAGTGTAAAGGCCTCTTGATTCAACATGTGACAAGTATTTGCAAATACGGGAAGTCAGGACCCTGTTATATATGTACTCATAAATTGAACCGCTTGTCTTGATTTTAAAGTACCCTTTATTTATTAAACTTACCCATAATTAGCTGCTTGCTGAATTCTAAACTAGATAATTATTTTTACAGCGTGTTCCCTCCCCCACTCCCCCCCAAAAGGCACTCAGAATGCTTCACAACATAAAAACATGATAAAGTAGTATAAAATCTACTTTAAACTATTTAAGGGGAAGGTAAGAGGGAGGAGAAACCACATTAAGGGGAATCTTCAGTAGATACTACAAGCACCTGGAGAATAAATAGGTCTTCAGGTGTTTTTTAAAGGTGAGGAGGGAGGAATTGAGACAGACATCTGGAGGGAATGAGTTCTGCACTGAGGGACCCACTCAAAGGCCCAGTTGCCCGCTAATGGCAAAGGCAAATTTGCAAGATCCCCAGATAACAAGTGGTTTCTGAGCACAGATAACTATCAGGTTATGACTCTAGAGGTAGGTCTCGAATATAACCAGGACCTATGCCATTCAGGGCCCTGAAAACCAGAAGTTCAATCTTAAATTCAGAGGCAGTCACTGCAGAGAACACAGAGCAGGCGTGTAATACCATCACAACTTCCCAAACCTGTAAGCAGCCAAGCTACAACATTCAAAACAAGCCGCAAGCAATGTAGCAACACTGCTGGAAGCCCATAGAAGCGGGAACTAGGGCATGGGTCACTGACACAAGGTTGGATTGGAATAAATAAGGGCTTGCTTAGCAGCAGTCCATGTGAAAAGGATCTAGCATTTGTGTTGCAAAAAAGGCTAATGCACTTAAAGGCCCTTTTAAAATGAGACGCACCCACGCAGTGGACATGAGTGGCTGTGCCTCATTTTAAAGCGGCGGCAAGTGGGTGTGCATGCTCCTGTGTAACATGCGCCTCCACACATTGCTCCAGCCAGGAGCAACCAGCGAAAATGCCAGCTGATCCATGTGGGTGTGCACCAGTGTGCACCTTCTCTCCCCGCCCCCTTGAAAAGGTTTACGCTGTGTGTGGGCATGCATGGGGGATGGGTGTGAATCCGACCCCCCCGCAACGGATAACCGCCTTTGTCCCTTCTCCCTTGCTGCCCCCCATGCCTGGAACTCCCTCCCTGCCCACATCCGCCTTGCCTCCTCCCTCCGCATCTTCAAATCCCTCCTCAAAACCCACCTCTTCCTCGCCGCCTTTCCCGACGCCTGTTAGAACTTTCCTCTCAATATTTACTGTCTGCCCTCCCCGCAGACTCCTGCCTAACTGTATCCAAGCCAAGCACGTGCACCTGAGACCTCGCATCCGCTTGAATGTTATTTATCCCTTGTCTCTCCCTATGTCCCCTCTCCTTGTCTCCCCCTCCGTGTCTATTAGATTGTAAGCCGCAGGCAGGGACCGCGTCTATCTTATTGTTCTGTAAAGCGCCAGGTACACAGCTGGTGCTATACAAATGCTTAAATAATAATAATAATCCCCAGCTGCAGCTCGTTTAAAAAAGGTCCTTAAACTGCATTAACGTTAACAGAAGCATTATTTCGAAGAAAGAGGAAGTAATAATTCCACTCTGTTTGGCACTGGTCAGATCCCACGTTGAGTGCTGTGTCCAGTTTTGGGCACCTTCTTTTAAGAAGGACATTGACAAATCAGAGCAGGTTCAGAGAAGGGCAACAAAGATGTTAAAGGGTCTGGAAAGCAAGTCTTATGAGGATAAGTTGAAAGAATTGGATATGTTTAGCCTAGCAAAGAGGAGTTCAATGGGAGATATTAGTCTTCCCATATCTGCTACCAAGATGACAAGGGACTGTTCTGCATTGCTGTAGAGGACAGGACTAGAAATAATGGACCCAAGTCACAGGAAGGTTGATTTCAGTTAAACATCAAGAAAAAACTTCCTAAGTGTAAGAACTGTGCAGCAATGGAAGAAGTTGTTGAGGGCAATTGTAGGTCCCCCATCGCTGGGTTTTCAAAAAGAGGCTGGACAGTCGTCTGTCGGGGGATGTTGGAGCTGTAGCCATCCTGCAGCCAAGCAGAGGGATGGACTAGATGACCTTCGTGGTCCTGTCCAACTGTACGATTCTGTGATGGGCACAGCTTGCATAAATCACACAACTGAAAAAAGCATCTTTGAACCATGTCCCAAACCTAGGTTTGCATTGCACCATAAGTCTACAGGTGAGTGGGCTGTTGCTCTGGTGGGTCCCTCTCTGTGGAACATGCTCCCCAAAGATGTACATCTCACTTCCTCCTTCCTCACCTTTAAAAAGCTCCTGAAGACTTTTCAATTCTTCAGGGGCTTTTAAAGGATCCGCTGCTCATTTCCCCCTCCCTCCCTGCCCCCCCCCCCAATGTACGTATAATTAATATGTATCTTTTCTCCCTCCTCCCCTTTGAAACAGTTTTAATTGGTTTTTACATAGAGTTTAGGTTTTTATTAATTACTGTATGTTGTAGAGCACTCCAAGTATCATTTGACAGGGTTTGCTATATAAATAAAATTATTATTATTCCATTGGTATGGGAAGAATTATCTGCTTAAAAAATACACTTACAAAGTCATTGGATTATCTTCCTTCAAAGGTATCATTAAAATTCACACAGAGCACTTCAGATGACTAGGCAGCTGCTGTGCTCTGATTGCTTCTTATTACTTTCATCCTAACTCTGTCATATTGTGCTCTCCTCACCTATTTGTTGTATTCACTTGTTTTTTACACCTTGTCCTTGTCCTTGCATTATGATGTGTGAGATGAGCTGCTACACCAGGGCAGTTCAAAATGTGGTACTTGGGTCCATGATCACACAGTCTTTAGGATTTTGACTGCTGCTTTGTTTGTGTACAGTATCCAAACTGTGGGAGTGCAATATCTGGTTGATGATACCTCCATGTGTTTCTGTAATAATAATAAACAAGTAGTTCCATGCAGCAAACACCTGAACTTAATAAAGCCAAGTTTCCTAGGGGGGAACATAAGATTCATAATGCTCAATGTCAGTCAGTGGGATTTTAAAGCTACAAAACTTTCCCTACAGGTGCACCTATTGTTATGAAATTTTCAGTTCCTACTTATCTTTGGGCCTTCTGCCCCTTTATCAGATTTGGTGGAAATCAGCCTGTAGGATAAAATGTTAAAGGTGTGACACACATGTCCATGGGCAGGGTGATTGCATAAGCCTTTTTTCTATAGGAAACCAGGCTAAAAAAATAATCAGTATATAAGAGATTGCTTATTATCTGGGACTTATTTTGTGTGGAAAAGCACCAGGTATCTAAGAATGGGCTTCTCTCTCTTCACACAGCTTTGAGCAAATTGTAATACTGTTGTGAATTATTCCTGCTGTTATCTGCCACCCTCTCTGGGGACAAGACCCCAGAGCCACCTACTAAACTAACAAGACAGGCAAGCAAAACCATCGTTCTTCCATTTCCCCCAAGTAATTTCAGCATTGCACTCCTCACAGACTGTGGAAAATACTTACAACTTTCCTTGTTGTTCCCTTCCACTCTGGCCAGCCACTCACAAGAATTACAGATATCTTCTCTTACAGGCCACACATGGCACTTGCTTGAGCATCTTGAAGTAAGATCACTGACTACAGGTTCCTGTTCCCTGCTGCTACACCTCCCTCCGCTGCTATTACAAGCACCTCAAAGCAGCAGACTTATAATATAGGTGGTTGTTAGTGGGATTTTCCTTTGGGTATTCACCCAAATTCTATACTCTAGAACATCATTTTCTGTCCTTACTCCCACTGTTTTTTGTTGCCACACAGCACATATTAAAGATGGTAAGAAGCTTTTTTACCTATGTCTGCAGTTCTGCTTTTAAGACTGATGGAAATCTATATATTTTTAAAATATATATCGATTTTTACCCTGCCCTTACCAAGTGGCTCAGGGCTGCTTACAGACAATTAAAAACAATGCATAAAACCACAAACCCCCAACCTTTCCCCTCATCCTTCCTCAAACCCACCACAACCCTACAAAACCCTCATCAACCCCCCATTCCCAAATGCCCAAACAAATAAGAAGGTTTTACACCGCCTCTGGAAGATGCCCAGGCTTGGACTCAAACAAGGAACGGGAAGGGGGGAAGGAAATTCCACAGCATTGGGGCAGCAACCCAGAATGACCCATTGTGAGCCCTCACCGTATGAACATAAAGACCAGAGAATTAAAAGTTCAGTCTGGTGGTGTGCCTAGATCTCAACTCTACACTATCTAACACATGAAACATGTCAGGGACCTGTGTTGTTCACTGTATTTTCTCCTTTGGAAGCAATGGGGAAAACACAGTATACCACGATCATGTACCCTGTAGAAATAGGTGTCTGTGGAGCATTTGTTGGTCAGCAGTGGAGACCTACCTAGGCGTAGGGTGCTTCCCTTTATTTCCACCTGCTGAGCCTCATTAAAGATGGCAAGCAGGGATAGGGATTGGGGGTTTTGTGGGGGTTGGGGAAGGGTGAGGGGAAAGGTTGGGGGTTTGTGTTTTTATGCTGTTTTATATGTATTGCTTTTATCTGTTTTGTAAGCCGCCCCAAGCCATCTGGGAAGGGTGGGGTAGAAATTGAGATAAATTTTAAAAAGTAAAATAAAAATAAACATGGTTTTGAAAAAATTAGGTTTGCTTTTCCATGTAAACAACTGCTGTATTTTCCAGAGGAAAGCTGTGAGGGCCTTCAGAGATCAGGGAGGAGTTCCCCAGATGATTTCTCCCCTTAAATATGGTCCATATTCTATCCTATTCAGACACACCCATATTCACAATAACCTGCTCTTCAGAAGCCTCTTCTCCACAGCTCGGGAAATGGAGTGCATGTCTATACTGCAAATAGAAGGCAGGGCAAAATGACCGCATCATCTTTCCAGGCTGTAACTCTGAAATGTCACACATTTGAATGTTTCAGTAGAACCTCAGCATGATTTCAACAAGGCTATTTGTATCTCTACTTTCTATTACTTAGGTGTTTTTCTTCATATATCTGTTTTGAACTACAATGGAATTAAACAATTGTGTAAAGTATGGGAAGTATACCTCATTCCGTTTATTCCAAAGGCTCTGATGCCCCCACTTGTGAATTTTGCATTAAATTGGTTAGATAGCAGGAAACAATATGAGGGGCAATTGTGGTCTGAGCACAAGATTGTTAGCTAGAATTTCAGATTTCTAGCCACTAGTAAATTCCAACAACATATTCCCTAACTTCTGTTTGTCCCTTCCATGTTACAGTGATGGGGAACATCCCCTGCCTCTGCTCCCCATGGGACAGTTAAATTAATAAAAGTTCTATGGACTGGATAAGAGTTGAGGGAGGGGAACCTGAAGGGCATACTCTTAAAAGTAATAGTAATAATTTATTGTTAGCCACCTGGGCTATAACAATTCAAACATTAATACACAAACAAGTAAAATATCAACTGTAAAAAGTACATCAAACATGTAAAACAAATATAAATTAACACTAAAGCTGTGAGCATTCATTTATCCAATTTAAACAACAAAACCTGAAGGCAAAAGGTCACTACTGCCCTGGAGCGGGGGCCATCCGCGTCCAAGAGCAGACACATCTTAAATTTTTCATTCTGCCCCTGGTGTTGCTTACCAATAGATGGAATAATATACTTTCCCCTAAACTCTGAGTAAGCTGGGCAGTATAAGATATTAAAGATAATATGCACTGCTGTCTCTGGGGTATCTATATCACAGAAGGCACACACTCTCTCGTTATAAGATATGCTCTTATATCTGCCTGTTACCACCGCTGAGGGGAATACATTAAACCTCATTAGTGAGAAAGCCCTCCTAAGAGGCCATGAGGGTCAGTTCAATAGATAGTCCGCAGGGGCTCTACTGATGAAATAGTCCCGGGCACTCCATTGAGATGAGCGGGCTATAGATTCCAATTGCCAACCCTGGTCACATTCTCTGAGTAATCAGACAGCCGGCCCCCTTCCTGCCCAGCAGAAACAAAATCTCTCTAGACAGGCCAAGTTTAGCTATTTCAAGTTCAGCTCTACTGCACCACCTATCATTTGCATGTTTTTATGGATATATGCCAATAGAGAATTGGAAGCGGGTGGAAACAGCTCCACTTTTAACCAGAATTTTAAAATACTGGTCAAAGCTAAAGTCCGAACCGGGGCCATGCCCAATTCTGCCCTGAGTATCACTTGGGGAACTGATTTCGGTGTGCCCAATATTCATTGGAGGAATAGATTCTGTAAGAGTTCAAGTTTCTCCAGAACTGAAAATCCCCAAACAGCAATGGCATAGAGTAGCTGGGGAAGTATTTTGGCCTTAACAAGGGCTAAAGCTGGGCTCACCAACTTTCCCCCCTGTGTATGGAAAAAACTAAGGATCGTACTCACAGATTTTCTAACCTGTTCTTTATTTACTGTGTGATGAGAGATACAGCTACAAGAGTTTGAAAAAACTATCCCTCAATATTTAAAGTTCTTTACCTGCTCCAAAACATGGCCATTCAATAGCCAATGGTACTGACGGCGAGCTTTGCCTATTACCATAATCTTTGTCTTGGAGTAGTACTAGTTAATAACTAAATTCTCCATTTTACAATAGGATTCAAACCTTGTCATACTACGCCGTAAGCCCACCTGTGTTAATGAGAGTATGACAGTGTCATCCGTATACAATAAAAGGGGCAACCAATGGTTGCCCACATAGGACCGTGATTATTTGACATCTCCATAAATGGAATTAAATTATTGACGTAGAAATTGAAAAGGGTAGGGGCCAAAATACAGCCTTGTCGGACTCCCCTCTCTAAGGGGATATCTCTAGTACAGGGACAGGATGGTGAGGGGTGGACTTGTAAAGAATTGTTACTATGCAGGCGAATTAACAAGTACAACAAGCGGCCATCAATGGAGGTGCCACTAAGCTTCGCCCAGAGACGTTCCCTGTCCACTGTATCAAATGCGGCCCGAAGGTCCATAGAACAACAGAACAGGGGAATCTTATTTTGCCTGGATGAATATTTAGAAATTAAGTGGCTCAAGATATAAACATGGTCCGCTGTGGACTGCCCCGACCTGAAACCGGCCTGTTCTGGATACAATATTTGTTCTTCCTCCAGTCACCTTTGGAACCATCCCAAAAGATACTTAGAATAGAGCTTTCCCACCATTGATAACAAGCTTATTGGGCGATAGTTAGAGGAGTCTTTCCAGTCATCTTTTTTAAAAATTGGAGCAATTAGACTTTTCCTCCAGATGGCAGGAATGACCCCCTCTAAAGTAATCTGGGTAAAGAGTGGAGCTAACAGATTTGCCCACCAATCTGGTTTAAATTTCAGTAATTCGGGGGGAATGAAATCCAAACCAGGTGCCTTGCCACTTTTAAGGGACAGAATAAGGTCCTCTATCTCCTGTGCCGTTACTGGTGGCCATTCCTGAAAACAGTTGAAAGGTTTCAGATCCAGTGGCCTACAGGCACCAACTGGTTTAGAAAACAACTTCCGAAAATAGAACTGCCAGGCTTCTGAGGGTACCAGGCAGCCTCGGGCCTGGCTACGTGATGTTTTATATCTTGCAATGAGTGACCAAAATTGCCTGGAATCATTTGCCAGGGCTGCCTGGTGGAGACGGGCCCATTGAGCAGACTGAAACACAATCTTCTTGGATCTAAGCAAAAGTCGATATTCCTTCCTCTCCTTCACCACCCACCGTCTATTTTCAATTGAAGGGAAAAGCTGTTGAGTTGACAGCTTTCCTCAGCTTCCTCCTAGCAGCAGAGCAATCCATCTCAAACCACCTCAAAGGGTGGTAAGGACGTGGTCCGGTAGTTCTATTAATAGACAGCAAAGGGGAAAGAAGTTGACATAAGATTTCAAAGGCAACGATGGATCCGGGTGAGGAGGCGATTATCTGTTCAAGGAGGCGCATAACCTGTGTCTCCTGAATAAAACTAAGAAAAGACGCCTCCAATTCCCGGGACCACCTTACATGGGAGAGACATGGTCCCACAGATCCCAAATGCTGGTGTTGGGATTCCTTAGGCACAGCTATCCTCCCTTGACTTGGGACGCAATTCCCAAGGAATAATATCAAAGGCGAATGTTCTGTTTCTACTGGCAAAAGAATCCTAAGTTCTAAAACCAGAAAAAGATAATTTACCGACACCATGAAATAATCAATTACACTCTGCCCCAGGGCTGAGTAATATGTAAAATTGCCCTCCAGGTCCCCAGGCATAAGCCCATTCAAAATGACAAGATCTAAATCATCAACAAGTTGAAATAGCCTAGGAGCTCTAGAGCACAACATTAAATCCCTGGAAGAACGGACATTGTTAATGGGGGGAACTGAATCAATACTAGTATCGCAAACGCCCCCCCGTTCCTAAGGGAGACCCAATACGCGTATTCATATCCCCACCCAGAATTAACAGAGCTGTGGGGTATTTCAGGGACGCACCCTGTATCATCCTGGTAATATATATCCATATATCTTCTGAGTAATAAAGCGAAGCCGCTGGACATAGACATTTGCCAACAGAAGTTCTAAATCAAAGGTAAAAGCACGATGCCATAACACAAAATAAGATAAATAACTCCCAACCTCTGTTATTACTGCCTGTAAAGAGGCCCCCGCTAAGTCTACCACGCTTACATAAGGAACAGGCATTTAGATAATGGACCTCAAATCCAGATAAACAGTTTCCTCGCAGCCCAAGTCTCTTGTAAGAGGAATATATCACACGAGTCCCACTGTTTTCCAAAATTGGGGTCCAAGATTATTTGAAATCAACCCCCTATATTCCAACTCACTATGTTCAAAAAACCCTCCCCCGTAGTTTCAGAGTTCAGTCAGTCAGTAGTAGATATGGCTGCCACGCTGACACCATGATCTACAAGCTGGCTCTCAGGAATCACCCCTTCCTGTGATAGTAATTGGTCTGGCAAAGCCAAAAAATCAGACAGCACAGAGAGGGGCATACTCGATTTTACAAAGTCACCAGTCAATCGCTCGATTGCCCCTGCAGCGTTAGCTGTCAAACCACAGTGGGAGGGACAAAAACCATTTCCCTCAGGTTCCAAAGTTGGCATACTATCATGTAATGAACCCTCAACACAGCTTAGCAGCACAAAGTAGCAATATCATGTCGCTCTCCCAAAGGAGTAGACATTACAGGCCAAACCCCCTCAAGGGCATAAGGGTCCCTAGAAGAGACCGAGTCTTTCTGAAACGTACAGTTGACTAAGCCAAAACTTTCCACACAAAAAGCCTTTTCAAGGCTCTTGTGGTGCGAGGCATATGCTGGATTTTTCTGCCTCAATTTGGCTACTGGACCATGAATCTGACGAGACATCAAATTTAATTTATCAAGTAGGTCCACAGGATCGGACAATAAATTAGAATTTGCCTGCAGTACTCTTGGGGCCAGCTCTAACTGCCCAAGATTTGTAGCTACTTGGGAACATGTTTGGACCTCCATTGCTTCTGCCTGCGGTTCATAAGCCCTAAGCTCGATCAAGGGAGGAATGACCACAGGGGGAGCATCAGCTCCACCCGAAGGGAGATCTCCCCCCTGGGCAAGGGGAGCCAAAGCATTCCTATCCAAGCTTAGGTCCTCCTTTTTCCAGTGACCCATACTCATATATACATTTGCTAAGGCAATGCCCATACCTTGCAGGGCCTTCTGCTTGTTCCAAATAGCAAATACATATTTAACATCAAAAAAGTGTAATACAATACTCCTCTGTAGTTTATTTACTCCCAGTGTATCAACCCTTAGGATATCCTTACTGACAATAGGTAAGCGGGTAAGTACCCTCAGATGTTCTGCTGCCTCTAAAGCTAAACTCCAGAGGGGTAAATTGCCCCGAAGAGTAGGTCTAATATTCAGAGCAATTTTATTAGTGACTCTTACATATGAGACTACAGCCTTTTTGTCTTGTGTAAGTGACCAATATCTAATACAAGAACATCTTGTGGGTCAGTCACACAACCCTCCTTTATAGGGGCAACAGAGGGAATTGCAGGCTGTACTTGGGGCGGGCCCGGGCGAGTTCTTCCTTGAGCAACCAGCTCCACGATCTCATCCAGTCTATTGTTTACTTTGTCCAATTGAGCAGAAAATTCCCCTTTGATAAACTGATTAGAAAAATCGTCTACTTTCGCGGTAACCTTGTCCAAATGAGCAGACATGGCACGGAGCGTCTGTGCCGTCAGTAAAGCATGTTCAGCAAAGCATGAGTAGATACACAATGGCCTTTATATTGGTCCAAAGAAACATTTTCTGAATTGGGACTGCTACTTCCACAAGATAACGCTTTAGAAAAAAGTAGAGGGTCACCCCCCCAAAGGGGTAAGCGGTTCAGTAGTACAAGGATGAGATACCTCCAAATTAGTACAAGACCGCAAGATCTCAAATTTATTGGAGGGAGGAAAAAAACTATGCATCTTCCTTTGTTTAGAAGGCGGCGATGCAGGCAGTGCTGTGGGGCGGCTGCGCTTTACCAACCATTACAAAGCCATTTACCAGCCATTACAAAGCGACGGAAGATCAAGTGGGGAGAGTTCTCTACAAACCAGCCCAGCCAGCGACTAAGCACACGGCTCCAGTGCCGCCGGCTCCACTGGCACCGCCAGTAGCTCACCTGTGGGTTTACCGCTGCATTCCAGGAGTGATGCACTAAGGATTCTCCTCATAGGCATAGATGTAATTACAGCGATATCCCCGCCTTCCCCATCCTCCATCAAACAGGCAGCAACACACTAGGCAGACATCTCCGAGAGCCCTCCTGGCATGAGCCCCTGCTCCAAGGTCTCTCCACTCGATCACGACGACGACGACCCACAAACCCAGAAGTCGGCTCCTTCTCTTCCCTCTCCGAAGAATTCCTCCTGCTGCTGCCAAAACATGTCCCCACCTCCAAATAATCACCACCAGCAACTCTGAGCTCATAAGTGCATACTCAAGATGGAGGAAAGAAGGGTCCAGAGCATGGATCTCACCCATATATTATTATTATTTATTTTTATTTATTAAAATATTTTTACCCTGACTCTTCTCGCTCGAAGGTGACTCGAGGCAGCTCACAATCAGATTAAAAATACAAATACAATAATAAATACAAAAATATAAAACCTTAATAACAAGCATATAATCATGGTGATAAGTACAGAAACACACCCCACCCTAACCCATCCCCTTCCCCCCCCCCTGCCAAACACCTGGCAGAAGAGCCAGGTCTTACAATTACACCGGAAGGCAAGGTGATCCAGGCTGAGGCAGAGCTCTGCCGGGAGAACATTCCAAAGCAATGGTACGGCTGCCGAGAATGCCCACGTGTCAGTTTGGACCCGCTGAAACCATGGACCTCCAGAAGGATGCTTCCAGACAACCACAGGGGCTGCCCAGGGGGTGAGGTGATCCTTCAGGTAAGCAGGGCCCAGGCCATTTAGGGCCTTAAAGGTTAAAACCAGCACGTTGAATCGGGCCCGGAAGACAATAGGCAGCCAGTGCAATGCTCGGAGCACTGGTGTAATGTGCTGCTTGCGGCCCATCCCAGTAAGGAGAAGGGCCGCAGCATTTTGTACCAGCTGCAGCCTCTGAACCATCACCAGGAGCAGCCCCATGTAGAGCACATTGCAATAGTCCAGTCTCAGGGTGACGAATGCATGGATGAGGGAGTCTGAGACATACGGGCGGAGCTTTCTCACCAGATGTAAGTGGCAAAAGGCGCCCCTGGCCACAGCCAACACCTGGGAATCCAGACGTAGCTGCGAATTCAGGAGCTCCCTCCCGGCTCTGCACTAGGTAGATCCATTCCCCATCCTAGAGTGTTTGCCCTCATCTCTGCTCCCTTCCTCCAGAGTGTACCCCTTCAGTGTTTGAGGGTAGAGGCTGGCTCTATGGGCTATCTAGTTCCATGTAGTAGAAAAAGACCCAATAAAAACTGGCTGCAGACCACATCACTGATATAGAAGTTGATGGGGCTCCAGATTGTCCAGGATCAAGCTTCAAATGATTTCATATATTCAGAAGCAGGAAAAGATTTTGGCTGCAAGTGAAAAAATGTATCAAGCTTGCAGAAATGCTAACTGGAGTTCATTACAGCTTGATTAACCTGCCTTGATATTAACCCTCAAAACCTTGCCCCCTCCTTTCTTACCACTCTCCAGCCAGAGTAGCATTATGTGGATGAGTATGTTTGCAGTTTATAGAAACTATAAATTGCTGCATGGTCCTAAACAATAATTTAGGATAACAGTCTGGAAAATGTCAGTTTAAAATATATAGTAAAACTCAGTCTTTCAAATCCAGATGTCAGATTGCAGTCATGTTTCTGATGAGAACATGGGAAGTACATGCATTGATAGATCCAGATTATTTTTACATTAAAGGGTTTACTTGTGTCACACTAGACCACTGTGGTGAGCAACTCACTAGAAGTAGTAATAGTAGTAGTGTCACTAGACTTTGCAGTCTATTTCCCCATAAATTATACAGATATTATTTGGTTACCTACTGCAGTGGTCTATTGTGATACAGATATTATTAATTATTATTATTATTATTATTCTATTATTATTATTAACATTTATATAGCGCCAGACATGTACTTGGTGCTGTACAGAGACATAGAAATAGACGCGGTCCCTGCCTGTGGCTTACAATCTAAAAGACAAGGAGGGGGAGACAGGGAGAGGGGACAGTGGGAGAGACAGGGGAGAAGACAAACAACATTCAAGCGTATGTGAAGTTTCAGGTGCGTGTGCTTGGCTTGGTTACAATCAGGTTGGTTGCAGCAGTCTGCAGAGGAGGGCAGACAGTAAGTATACGGAGAACGATTAGCAGGCATTGGGAAAGGCGGCAAGGAAAAAGTGGGTCTTGAGGAATTTGAAGGAGCGGAGGGAGGGGACAAGGCAGATGTGGGTAGGGAGGGAGTTCCAGGCATGGGGGGCAGCGCGGAGAAGGGTCGAAGGCGGTTAGGTGAGCAGGAGAAACGAGGGAGAGTGAGGGAGGGGACAGAGGAAGAGCGGAGAGCACGCGCAGGAGTGCGTAGGGAGATTAGGTCCAAGAGGTAAGGGGGAGCTTTTATGGATTTTGTTTTATGGATTTTGTATATGTTATTTTTATGATTTTATTTAGTGATATTTTAAGAGAGTCAAGAGTTGAGAGAG
>QEPC01010682.1:3955689-3971640 GCA_003113815.1 Sphenodon punctatus
GAGGGAGGGAGGAGGGGAAAGGGTTTGGAATTGACAGGGCTTGGAAAGGAGGAAACCCACGCCACCCCCTGGCCCTCAGGGCGGGGTCGGTGAGAGAACGAAAGGCCCCCGGAGCATAGAGTGGCTGGGGTAACAGAGTTGGAGGGTGAGATCCAGGTTTCTGTAAGAGCAAGGAGTTGAAAGGGGCGAGAGAGGAAGAGATCATGGATGAAGGGGGCTTTAGCCATGGAAAATCGGCAGTTCCAGAGGGAGCAGGAGAAAGGCAATTGGTTTTGGGGAAGGCACAGGATGTGGATGAGATTGGGGGATGTGGAGCGGGCGGGTTTGCAGGGTTTGGGACTCGCACTGGCCTCACACTGGCCACAATGGGCTGTGGAGTGTCTGGGTGTGCAAGGTTTGGATGAGGGGAGGTGGGGTGGTGGTGGTGGCTTACAGGGAATGGGCATACCTAAATTGTGCTCAATAATGGCAGGGATCTTCTGTCAGAGTTCGGTATAAACTGAACAAACAAACAACACTCTTACTGTGAATAAACGCTCCTAAAAGAACTTTCTATAATAATCTGATCTCCCCACAAGTACCTGCAAATATTCAAATCGGGCCTATGAATAAATAGCCTCCTGCAGATCTGCTACGGCTACATCCCTCTGAAGCAGGGCTGGACTGTTCTGGAAGCTTCCAAGTACAGCCTTCCCCACCCACAGAGTGCTGCACTGAGCATGTCCAAACCGCCATGTGAAAAAAGGGGAGGAGGGGCAGGGAAGAACGGAAGAGTGTTGGCTTTAACCTTCTGCTGGCTACTGACGTGAGGATACTAGTAACGGTGTGGGTTACACTACTATTAGGATTGATTTTCATAAGCTTTTAATCAGCTCTTCCTTTTACTAGTCCAGATAAAGAGATCCACAGCAGACAGCTAGTTAATGTATTGTATTTATTGTTTTATTTATAGTATTATTTTATTGTATTTTTATATATTTATTATTGTTAGCCATTCCAGGTTGGCTATGACAGGAGGGGTGGGATACAAATTTTCTAAATAAATAAATAAATAAATTGGATGCCTTGTACTTGAATGGCTTCTTTCCTGGACTTAGAAGCAGGAAAGAATTTTTCAACAGTGTGAGGGCTGCTTCGCTACAGGCAATGAATTTAATCATGTGTAAGAGTGCTAATTGGAGCTCATTATAACTTGATTAACCTCTTTTGCCGTTGTTCTAAAAATTTTGTATTTTTTCCCCTTCTAGCCTTATAACCAGGTTAACATTTAAGTATATGGGGGAGTGATTCAGTCTACAGTCAGAAACTATAAAGTTATCCCTCCTAAACATTAATTTAGCTAACAGCATGGAAAATGTCAATTTTAGAATGTCTAGAAAACCCACTCTTATTTGTATTGGTGGAAGCTGGATCACAGACATGTTCATGACAGGAATAGTTATATACATGGGATTCATGGATTATTTATTTATTATTATTATTTTATTTATTAGAGATGGGACTTTCAGTTTGGGTTTTAACTGAAAGAGGCCAAAAGTGTCTCTTTCTGTTAAAACCGAGAGATCCAAGAATTGGGTCTGTCTTGGTTTCCAATTCTTAGATCTTCTGTTCCCATTGAAGTCAATGGGAAATCCTCCCATTGACTTCAATAGGAAGACAGGGAAACCTTCTTCACCCCCCTGGCCTTGGAGGGTGGGTTTGGGGATCCATTACCCCTAACACCCCCACCTGCTGGGGTCCAGCTTTACCCACCTCACAACCCCCAGGGCCCCTGTACTTTACTTACTGTTGCTGGTCTGGTCCGGAGGTTGGGGGTCACGGCTGTTGGGTTGCTTAGCTGCCAGCTAGGCCGCTGTTTCTGCTATTGGCAGCTGGGCCTCCTCTGCTGCTGGCTGGTGTCAGGAGCCAGCTCTGCTTCCAGGCTGCTGGGCCTTCTCTGCTGTGGGGTGGTGGTGAAGGCCTGACTGAGCTCCTTCAACCAGCCTTGGTGGCCATTTTGCACATGTGCACTGCACCGCTGCTGATCCAGTGGAGTTTTCTTCAGGCTCCGGACCTGTAAGAAGAAGGAAGAGAAGGCCCGGCTGCCCAGCAGAGGAGCTGGCTCTGCTGCCAGGCAGCCAGGCCTTTTCCATCAGCCCACAGTGGAGAAGGCCCGGTGGCCTGGCAGCAGAGCTGGCTCCTGACACCAGGCAGCACTGAAGGAGGTTTGGCTGCTGGTAGCGGAGCTGATGGCCCAACTGGTGGCCTTGATCCTCACCCTCCGGACTGGCAACAACAGTACGTGAAGTACAGGGGCCCCGGGGGTTGGGTAAAGCTGGGCCCCAGTGGGTGGGGGTGTCAAGGGTAGTGGATCCCTATCCGCACCTGCTGAAGCCGGGAGTGGGCGGGCAATGTCCAGGGTTTTTTCAGTGGGCTCCCCTGTGTCTTGGAGGGTTCTTTTTTCCATTGAAGTCCATTTACTTCAATGGAAAAAAGAATTGACACTGATAGATCCAATACTAATAGGAGATCTGCGAAACAGGGGAGCCAAAACCGATATCGATGTTTTGACTGGAGTCCCAGCCCTATTATTTATATAGTGAAAGCAGTGTACCTGGCACTGTACAATCAGTAGTTATAGACATGTCTCTACCCCAAGGGACTTACAATCAAAGACAGACAAGAGGGAGAGACAAGGGATACATTCATTAAGATGAGAACTTGCAGATGCACATGCTTAGCTTAGTTGCGGGGAGAGAAGGATTCTGAGGGAAGGGGAGCCAATTTACTTCTCATCCTGAGCTAGTGAGAGCCTGACAGAGGAGGTAGAATTTCAGGAGGAATTTGAAGGTTGGGAGGGAGGGAGTTCTAGGCATGGGGGGCAGCAAAGGAGAAGGGGCGAATATATTTTGAGAAGCAACAGAGTTAAGAGCAAGGGGGGGGCAGAAAAGAGGAGGAGTAAAGTTCCCCAATCAGGAATATGATGGGGAACCAGTGTGTAGAGAGAGGAGGGAGCAAGGCCAGGAAGAGCCTTGTAGGTGAAAACAAGAAGCTTGTGTTGAATACGTTCAGGCAGAGGGAGCCAGCGCAAGGGAGACCAGTAAGGAGGAAGCTGGAGTAGTCAAGGTGAGAGATATCTTACCTACTTATGTTCTTCCACGAAGGACACTGTGGGTGTCTTTAGACATAACGCTGTTCAGTGTTCTGTAACACAGTGTCCTACCGTTACAGTGTTTAGACATACCGTCAACACAGTGTTCATCCCAAACACTGATTAAACTGTCAAGACCTGGCAGTGTTCACTTCCAGTGTTTGGGGTGAACACTGTGTTGTTACAGAACACTGAACAGCGTTATGTCTAAAGACACCCATTGAACTCAAAACAACTATATACTTCATGCCAGCTATGTTTTTATTTATACATACACAGCGAGATATGTTACTTCTCAGATCCTGGATACGAAAGTCCTCGAACCCACTATTTTACAATGAATATGAGCTTTCTCAAACTATGAATTGCCTGTCCCTGCTGTGCCTTCCAGATTGCTAACATTAATAAATTGAAGGCCAAGTTACATAGAGAAAAGAGTCCAGTAATGAGGCCTGAGTCAGTATTTGTAATTGGTCAGGTATTTCTTGTTTCAGTCTAACTGCATGAGTGTGAAATCATTTCTGGCATCAACACTACTTCTGAATGGTTTATGTTTTGCTCCTGCCCAGGATTATGGATTTTGCTTTCAGCAAACTTTACATCACAATTTGGTCACACAAATATACCAAAATCAAAGCAAAGACATGTGAAAATAATTTTAGCAAATTTTGCCAAAAGCATTTGACAAAATACTTTGCCACTGTTGGGGAGATTCATGCATAGATGCTCACCCATTTAAAACTTCTTGCTTTCATACAGCAGTACTGCCTACTGTTCCACTTCAGCAACCCCCATTTTCTGATCAGTATATAGGCTTGGTATTTATTTAGATTTATATCCTGCCCATCCTGACTGCTAACAAAATAATGCATAAAATAGATATAAAATATTATCACATAAAAGCATAAAATAAATGTGCATTGTATAAAAATAATCCTCTCTCCCCAAAAACCATCCCCGCAGAAACTATCCTTACCCACCAAATGCCTGGCCCAAATACAAAGGTCTCATGTTGCCTCTGGAAAAAGCTCAGGCTTGGGTTCCAGTGAACCTCCTGCGGAAGAGGCTGCATTCTCACCTGTGGCGGCGGCAGCGGTGGTGGCAGCAGGAGGGGCGAGGGAGATGCGACAGCGCAGAGGAGTCGGCAGTCAGGAAAAGAGCCGGTGCAAATGGGGATCTGCCGTGGCTTCTCTCGCGCATGTCAGGGCGCAAAATCCTGCCCTGACAGGCACAAGAGAAGCCGCAGCAGATCCCCATTCACACCAGCTCTTTTCCCAGCCGCCTGTCAGAGCCCCTCAGCGGGGTCAACCACCACGGCAGCAGGAGCCCCGGGGTGGGGCTCGGGCCTTGCCTTCCTCCCCGAGAGGCCAGCGGATGCAACATCGTTGGCCGTGGGACCTGCCACGGCGCCAGAGAGCCCTCCCCCTGCACAGCATGGGACAGCGGTGCCACTGGACGCGCAGGGCGCTGGGCAGGGACAAATTGACAGCGGGGGCGGGGCCACGCCCCCCCCAGACGCCGTTCAGCACACCTCCAGGCGTGTGCGGGGGCGGAGCCTTGGATACAAAACCCAGCGCCGCAGTTCAGTCGGTGCTGTCACGGTGAGTAGGGGAAGGGGAAGGAGAGGGTAAGGTGTAAAGGGGAACAAGAGAGCACACACGAGGATTCAAGGGTAATAAGAAAAGGGGTGGCTCAATCTCGGGAACAATTCTCGGTAGGAAGGAAATATAGTCCCTCAGGTTGTAGGGTGGGCTTTCCCTCTTACTCAGAAGGCAACCCTTTTCATCATAGGGACTGAGACAGTGAGCCAATTGCCCCAAGGGGAAGGAAGACAATACACCAGGGTTCCAGGCACTCAGGGATACTCAGGGCCCAGGACAAGGTGAAGTTTAGTGAGGAAGGGAAGGGTGGATCCAGGGGAAAGGGGGAACCGGAATGCAAGTGGGGAGGGAAAGGACACTTACTCAAGATATGCAAGGATTTCACCACTGGGACCAATGAAAGGGATCAGTTATAGGGGCAGGGACCTTCACGGGGACGATACCGTTTATACTCCAACAAGACAAGACAAACACAGAGACTAGGAAACACTCACTAACGCACACTCACCACTGATTCAGTCAAGGGGAAGGGAAGGTAAACACAGGAATCCAGACACTCTCAACACGAACTCTCTCTCTCACTCAAGGTACAATGATCCAAGGAAAACTCCAAGCAACCAGGGGCCAGCCTCTCACCAACGATTACCGGCAGGGTCTACAGGCCCTGCTGGTGTCTTATATAGGCCTCAGTCCCTGGCCACACTGTTGCGTTAGGGGCGGGGTCAGAGCTCACAGCTGTTTCGTCTGATGGGGATTGCATTGGGGCGTGTTCTTTCCCTGAGCCCTGCACTGAGCGTAGCTCCGCCCCCTGGTTGCCACAGCCATCCCACTGTCTGCTCTTGCAGCCACTTGCATGCTGCGGGGAAAGCCCCGCAGAGCTCTCATCAGCCCTGCGGACCGGGCGCCTCCTGACAGTACCCCCCCGTCCAAGCCCCCCCCCCAAGGTACGAAGGCCTGGTTTAGAGGGGTGGCGGAAGTGGAAACGACAGATAAGGTGACGGGCATGAACATTAGACGCCACCTCCCAGGAACGTTCAGTGGGTCCATAGTGCGTCCAATCTATAAGATAATAAAGTTGGTTACCAGAAATACGGGAATCTAAAATTGCACGCACCTCATATTCAGGGCCAGTGGGGAGCATGATGGGGGGAGCAGGGTTGTCCTGTTGGATCGCAAAGGCAGGGGTTTGGGCTTTCTTTAAAAGAGAAATATGGAAAGAAGGGTGGATGCGCATATGAGCAGGAAACCCTACAGTATAAGTAACATCGTTCAATTTCTGGGTGATGGGGAAAGGACCCATGTAGGCGTCATCGAGCTTGGCTGATGGACGAAGGGAGGGGTAATTTCGTCGTCTTACCCAAACTAAATCCCCAATCTGCAAGGAAGGTCCTGGGAGTCTCTTTTTATCCGCAGCTGCTTTATAACGGGAACGGGCTTCCTTCAAATGGTGTAAGGCCGCCTGTTGTGCTTTACGAATGGTATGGACTAAAGCCCCAGCAGCGGGAACAGACGTGAGGGACGCCTCTGGGAAACAAAGGGGGGGATGAAAGCCGTATGAAACATAGAAGGGAGAATTTCCTAGGGAGGCATTAGATCCATTATTATACGTAAATTCAGCTAAAGGTAAATGTTCAGTCCAATCATCCTGGAGGTAAGTACAAAAACATCATAAGTATTGTTCAATGTGTTGATTGGTACGTTCGACTTGGCCATTAGCTTGGGGGTGATACGCAGTGGTAGGGCAGAGTTTTACTTGTAGGAGAGAAAAAAAGGCCTTCCAAAAACGTGAAATGAATTGTGGGCCTCTGTCGGATACAATCTCTTTAGGAAGGCCATGGAGTCGTATTACTTCTCGAAGCAGTAGACGTGCCGTGGCAGGGGCCGAAGGTAACCCCTTACAGGGGATAAAATGTCCCATTTTGGTAAAGTAATCGATCACGACTAAAATAGTATCGTGGCCTGCTGACTTAGGAAGTCCTACGATGAAGTCCATCGCGATTCTTTGCCAAGGACCCCTTGCACACTCAGTAAGTTGTAGCAACCCTACAGGTAGGGTTCGGGGAGTCTTTGTCAGCAGCCTAAATGGTTTGGCCTGTAAAAAAACACAAGAGACCAATAATACTATGTAGTACAAATGGTATGTGTATTTATTGCTAACAGTCTCTGAATGGCTAAGGCCCTACATATATGGAGGACCTTCTCTTCCTCCCCTATGCTCCATCATGATCCTTATAGTCACCCAGGAAGGCCCTCTTGTGACTTCCACTGGTGTGTCAAGTCCAAAGAACAAGGGAGTGTAGGGAGGCATTCTTGGTAGCCGCACTACAACTTTGGAACTCCCTTTCCCTGCAGGTTCAACAAAGCCCGAGATGATGTAAGACCTTTCTATTTGGCAGGCAGGAATATAATTTATGGGAATGTAACAGGTCCAGCTCCGCTGTGGATGAGTTCCTGCAGGATCTGGACCTGTACTATTTCTCAATGCTGAATATAGTGGAACTGGGCAACAGTTTCTTCCACTGTGCTTTATTGTACAGTTCTTCCACCACTATTACAGTCCTCCCTCATAGCTGGGAGTCCTTCAGCTCCCCTGCCACAGCCCTTGTTACCTACATATACAACCCGAATTGGGCTCAGCTGCACTCAGGCTTATGCCTAGCTGCAGCTGCTAGTGGCAGTGGGCTGCCTCGTTGGAGCACCAATTCTGCCATGACTTAACTCAGGTGATCAGCATGCTGTCACAGGAAGGTTAGGAGATTTTTAGATTATAGTGTATTTTATGCTATGCTTATTTTTAATATTATTTAACTATTCCTACCCACCCTAAACCCTTGGATCAGGGTAGGATACCATCTGAGTAAAATAAAATGGTGGGCATTCTGTCTTCTGCCTGTCTGGCAGTAAAAACCCTCCACTTTTGGATCATTCTAGAGTAGTTTGTGCCTGATGGCGAAACTCTCATAGTATTACAGTGGGAGTGGCTCTATAGTTAAGGCAGCTGCATCACTCTGTTAAAATAACTATCATTCTACCAGTTATAAAATTGGGATGATTTGTCCTATCACTGTCGTATTTGGTAAGGAAGATCAAGTGGCTGAGAGGCAGAAGGTATCCAGATTTCAGCCAAATCAGTTGGGAAATGGCTGAGTTATAGCCATTTTAATTTTGGAGGCAGAACTGGTTTTTGTTATGGATTTTGTATATATTTTAAAAGTATGTTGTTTTACAAGCACACCTTTTGTGCCCTTCTGCATGATGAGTGATGGCTGAAGGAGCATTGTGTCACTAATTGCTCCTAGTCAGTGCTACTCAGCATGAATAATATTTTTAAATGCATCAAGAAAATCAATCTTGAACTTTAAAGTGCATTGCTTTTACATGCTCTGCCCTTAGCGTGCATAGATAATATAATTTATAAATCTTTTGCTTCATTGGGATTTTGAATCCTTCACTGGAGATCCTGCAGTGTGCTCTAAAACATAAGAGACTATCTGCTCCTGTCAGAAAAAAAAAAATTGGTTAATTAGGGTGATTTGTTTTTCACTGAAGTGTGAACTGAGTTTTACCAAGTCTGAGTGTCTGAAAGGTCCTAATGCCATAAAAACAAAGGGAGTTATCACTCAAAAAGAGACAACAATCTAATTTAGTTGACACTGTAATTATTGAGGTCCTTATTATACAATTCTTTTCCTTCATTAAGTTTAAATACTTTTTCAGCTGGGAGTAATTCCTATTGATTTCTCCTTGTATTTTTCTTCATCTTGGTTCTTTGCACAAACCTTGTATTTCTTGAAAGGAAGCACTACAAAACTGCAGTCTATGCAAACCCATAGGGGTGATCAGGCTCAGGAAAGTATTTGCTATGAGTATGTATATGTTTGTGTGTGTATATACTATCTCACTTTGTAAACCTACCAAGAGCTAAGCAAAAAGAAGCTTGTGTAAGACAATGGGGCAGTTGCTGGCTGGGGTGATCAGTGCTTCCCTTAGAAAGGGCAGAGTGCTGAGCTGCCTCAAGGAGGCAGTGGTGCGGCCTCTGCTCAAAAAGCCATAGTTGGACATTGACTCCCTTGCCAGTTATTGGCCGGTCCCTAACCTTCCTTTTTTAGGGAAGGTTATTGTACAGGTAGTGACTTGGCAGTTGCAGGGGCATCTGGACCACATCAGCTTTCTAGATCCCTCACAGTCCAGCTTCCATCCAGGTTATGGCACGGAGACTGCACTTGTGGCTTTGATTGACTACCTTTGCCGTGAATTGGATTAGGATCACTCGACCCTGCTGATCCTGTTAGATCTGTCGGCTGCATTTGATACCGTTGACCACAAGATGTTGGTGACTCTTCTGCGGGACCAGGTGGGTGGGATTGTTCTTAAATGGTTCCTCTCCTTCCTGGCTGGAAGAACTCTGCGGGTGGGGCTTGGGGATTGTTTGTCATCTCCCCAGGACCTCTTGTGTGGAGTCCCACAGGGTTCCATCTTATCCCCTCTCCTGTTCAACATCTATATGCAGCCGCTGGGTGAGGTCGTCAGAAGGTTTCAATATGCTGATGACACCTGACTCTACCTCCTTTTTTGTTCATTCAACCCAGATCCAGCAGTCTCAGTGCTTGCCCGATGTTTGGCAGCTGTGGGGGACTGGATGAGGGTGAGATGACGGAGGCTGAATTCCGACAAGACAGAGGTGATGCTGGTGCGTAAGGCAGTGGGACTGGCATCCCCCATCATTGACAGGGTTTGCCTTCCACTGGTCCTTCAGGTTTGGAGTCTGGGAGTGCTCCTCAATTCCCAACTCTGCCTGGATGTCCACATGGGGGCGGTGACGAGGAGTGCATTTCGCCAGTTATATCTGGTGCAGCGGCTTCGGCCATACGTCTCGGACTCTGACCTGGCCACCATTATCCATGCTTTCATTACCTCTAGACTAGACTATTGTAATGCATTCTACGTGAGGCTACCCATGGTGATGGTTTGGAAGCTGCAGCTGGTGCAGAATGCAACAGCCCACCTTCTTAAGGGGATGGGCTGCCGTGAGCACATTACACCAGTGCTTTGTTCTCTGCACTGGTTGCCTGTAGTCTTACGGGCCTGATTCAAGGTGTTCGTGCTGATCTATAAAGCCCTATATGGCCTGGGCCCTACCTACCTGCGGGACCGTCTCACTCCCCGGGCTCTGGATTGACCCCTGCGGTCAACTGGGGACACCTTTCTTGAAGTCCCCAGGGTATTCTGGGGAGCAACTATAGAGAAGGGGTTCTCGACAGCTACACCGAGGCTGTGGAACTTCCTCCTGGCAGAGGCCTGGCTGGCCCCGGGCTTACCTTCCTTTCAACAACAAGACCTGGCTATTCCACCAGGCCTTTGGTGAGGGAGATGGGAGGAGGGTTGGGGCTTAGGATGGCTGGGTTTTTGTTTATTCTGTGACTTCCTCATTTTGTATTAGCATGGTTTTAACATTTATATTGTTGTTTTATTATTATATTGTGAAGGATGGGGGAAGGGAAAGGACAAAGTTGACCCCTATGGTCCTGCGCATGGAGTACCCCTGGAAAATAACCCTCGGGATCGTAGGGTGGTGGTGAGTCTCATGCAACGGGATCCTGCCACAATCATCATAGGGTAAGGGTAACTAGGCGGAAGCCACAAGATCTACCTTGGTCTAGGAGAACTCACCACAGTGCAGACGTGCGCAGGGAAGTCACAATTCAACCCCACAACCTTTCAAATACACAGGGAAGAGGGAAGTGAAGGAATACACAGGGGGAGTGCAGGAACGGGGATACTACCTCCCCCATGGTTATCTCAACAACCAATCAAGCAGACATGGCGCTGGGAGTGCCGTTTGAGTCTCCTTGAGCCCCACCCCTTGTTTCCGCGGCTGTCGGTGAGTTGCTGCTTGGTGCAGCCTTCTCCCCAATGCTCGAGGATCCCCCCACTGGCCCCAAGGAACTCCCAGTTTCCTCGGGGGCTGTTGCCTGCAGGCTGGGAACCCGCCCTGACTCCCTGCGGGCATGCTGCCAGGGCCTGACATATTTTAAATTGTTCACTGCCCTGAGTTGCCTTTGGCAGAAGGGGCAAGAGATAAGTTTTTATATAAATAAATAAATAATGCACGCACACAGTCCTGAAGAGAGTCTAAGCTCTGCCTTTAGTCAACCAAAACATCAGGGAAACAGGGCTGTTTGGACCTGAGGTTGCCCTTTTGACTCTGGTTCCAGGATGGAGCCAAACCAGAAAGGGCCTGTTAGACCATTTCAATCATAGTCAAACTTCATTCAGAACAGCTAGTCTCCTGTGATTTCAGCAGGAATTTCATGAGGGCACAGGGCCTGATCCAGGCACATTCAGAGTGTTCAACTGCATGTGGGGAGGCATCTGTTGTTAAGGCAGTTGCCCCCCATGGAGTCTCAGGGTGAGCTCACATGTAACCCTGCTAAACTTCGATGTCTGTGGGCCACTGGAAGCTGTATAATCAGCCTCGGATGATCCCCAGATCACTGTTGTGTGTGAACCAAGGCACTTGGATTTCCAGGTTTGCTTTAAACTCGGATTTGACGTTTAGATCAGATCCTCAAAACACTGGACTAGCACAAGCCTCATTGAAGTGAATGGGGCTTAATGCTGGTGCAGCCCTTTGAGAATCAGATCCTCAGAGAGTTTACAGGAGCATTTCACACAGCAGTATTGTGGGTGAACTAAAGAGGGCAATGAAGAGACACGTCAGAGTTGTAAAATGTAATGAAAAACATAGTATAAAAAGAGTGTATTTGGGGCTGTTAATATTCTCCCACATTCATTTTATGCCAAGCATTGAGAACTAAAGATTTTTACAACCGCTTAAGCAAAACTTTGACACTTTTGCAAAAGCTTTCTCCTCTAGGAAGAGCCATCTTTCTAATGAGATGTACAAACAGCAGCAGCTATTAAAGGAGGCTTGATGTCTTTTTCAGGAGAAGAGTAAATGTGTTGTATCTTGGCCAGATTCAAGTTTAGGTAGTTAAATTCCTTCAGTATTGCTGCGGAATTGATGCACTGTGTCAGCATGGAAATGTGGCAGCATTCCTCGGTCCATCAGAAATCCTAAACTGTTTTGCAGCACTGACAGGACTGCTAACAGGACTCTGCCATTAAAGTCAACGAGAGTCCGTTTCCCCCCACTATTTCAACTAGACACAGTATTCTTTAGTAAGGGTCTTAACTGTTGCAATGTATAATGTTGCATTCTCTTAAACACTCCCAGTAAGCACTAGAAGAGCTGCACTTCGTATTCTTGTTACATTGTTCTTTAGGTCTGTACATGGGGGTCAAGTATTTGTATTTTGCATTTATTTGTACTTTTATTTGTATCTTTACCTCTGTTCACTGCATTTTCCCCATTGTTGCCAATGGGGAAAATGCAGTGAACACAGGTCCCTGTGTATGGGATATTTTGGTGCAGAAGTGCAGTGAGGTTGAGCCAGTTCGACAGGCCTATAAAGGTAAGGAAAATGCAGCCAAAACTGCTATGTTTGCTACCAATTAAAAAAACGGAGGCACTGGTTTGGGAGAGGGTGGAGGATACGGTTAGCTTGGGGGGAACTGGGCATAGGTCTGGCTTGGAGGGATCACTGGCTTGAGGATGGGGTATGGGATTAGTTTAAGGGAGTTTGGGAGAATGGGACATATGGCTGGCTACAGGAGTGGTTTCTGGCTCAGAGGGGTGTCACTGGCTTGTGGGAATGGTACTGGCTTAGGGGGGTTGCTGGCTTGAGGGGGTAGAGGGGGGATGAGGCTGCTTAGGACTCACCATTTCTTTCTGGCTGGGTTGGGCCTGGCTGCAGGGCTGGAGACCAGTTCTGAGACAGCAGCAGTCACTGCTCATGGGGAGGGCTCACTACAGGCTCCCCAAGCAGGCAGGTAAGCTGTGAGTCTGAGAACAGCCCAGCTCCAAGCTGGATATGTGCTGTAGTTTTGGGGGTCCAGTTCAAGACCTCAGATATTACATTTTTCAGGAAATACTGGGTTCACAGAAAACCTGAAATTACAGACCTAGTATTTATGTTTCAGATATGAAAGCTGAGAAGGGCTTTGTTGAGGTTATTTGTGTTTTATCAAAACCTGAATGCACAGCCCTATTATTCTTGCATAAATGATGATAGCGCTTTATAAACTCATTCATTACATGGAAGTTGAAGTCAAAAGTTCAAACTGGAAATAAGATGCAAGTTCTTCATAGTAAGGGTAACTAAGTGCTGTGGCAGATGATTAAGAAATATGACATTCTCCAAACATCAGAGAATTGGAGCCTCTGGAGACTGGGTTGGTTTGTAGGACAATTGGCTAGACTTGATCCGTACTCCTCAAGACACTCACTCTGGAGTAGTCAAAAGGAACAAGGGGACTACTCTGTAGTTAGTGGTTTGAAGATCACAGCCCTGGAGTCTTGAAATCAATATTGCATTACTAAAAGAGGAACTGTAGTTCAACCACAAGTTGTTGGGTTATGTGCAGAAATCACTGGGTGAAATTTATCTGTATTATACAGTGTGATTTGATAATCATAGCAGTTCTCCCTTCTACCTGCTCCTAAAACTCTAGGAATTGCTATTGTGGGCAAGTCATGCTGCACAGAATATTGACACCATTACAAATAGTGAAGGTTCTGTTCTTAATCTGCAGGTTTATCTCATTTTTTACCTGTCTATTTTAGGCCTCTTTTACACGGCCCCTGCAGAGTGGGGGTGTCTGTGGGCGGGGCATGCATATGGGCGCACGTGCATCCCCAAACACGGAACAACCGCTGTTTTTCCCGGTTGCTCTGTGCGTGGGGATGAGTGGGGCGTGTGCGGGGATGCATGCGCACACACCCTCACTCACCATGCGTGCCATGTCCTTCACTTGGACCTCTCCCACTCATGAGTGGGAGAGGCCTGTGGAAAAAGGGCCTTAGAACCTGCCTCATCTTCTACCACCCATGGGGTGTTAATGTACATGCTGAACACTAAAGCTAGAAATATTCTACAGTGAAAAAAACTCAAGCGCTGGAGACTGGGTCTTAATCTGTAGGGCAATTTGCTAGACTAGATAAGAGCAAACTCTAGTCCATCCACTTTCAGATTTAAAAAAAAAAAAAACCTGTCTAGCGTATCTGGGAGAGAAAGATAAGAGTCTCAGAAGACAGCCAGTAGTACAAGAAAGGAGAGGAAAGGAAATCAATAGGCTACAGCATAGGGAAATGGGAGTTAACAGCAGAGATAGTACAACAAAACATTTCCAGGGCACCACATGCTACAGCATTTATTTCCGTTCCCTTTCTCTAATGCAGTGGTTATTGTAGCGCACAGACAAGCACAGTTGATGCTGACTGACCTGAATGCAGCTCCTATGTAGTGCGTAGGTGGTGATGATACAGCAGATTTCACCTCCCAAAGCATTGGGATCAGTTTAGATAGCAACGTAACTAGATAAACTCAAAGCAACACAGGTGCTTTGCCTCTGAAACGTGCTCGTAGAGCCACACTGTGTTAGCATGGGTTGCCACTGAATGTAAGGTTTTGGTAATGAAATAACCAAATCTGCAGGACTGGGAAAAATCCACAGATTGTTTGAAGGGTCAGAATTTTGCTTTTGAAAGTATGTTTGTTACTGAGGTCGTATTAGAGAGAGAGAGAGAGAGAGAGAGAGAGAGAGAGAGTAGTCAAGATATTTCTCCTTTTAAATCAGGGGCAATATATGATAAAAGATTCCAGTCTCCTCGTCTTTTCCTTCAGGGTTGTCTTTTAGGGATTTGCTGTATATCCAACAGTTGCAAAGCCAACTATAAGCTAGTGCTCTTTTACCATCTTCAGTGGAGTCAGAACAATAAAAGTACACTCAGGAATATTTTCTTCAAAACACACTTCCATTCAGCATATCAAAGTGGCACACCAAAAGCATGGAGGGAATAACTGTTTTTAAAGGTCTTCGGCAAATTTGGGATCTCCTGTAGATGTCAATGTTCCGTTGTGTACAATGTCAGTATTTATGTGATTTTTGAATATTTTAAGGGATTGTGGTGGTAGAATGGAAAATGAAAGCAGTTTCTGAATGCTTTGCCTTTTTCATTCCCAGCAGGATACTTCTGAGTGTGCAATGGCATCAAATATTTAGGAATAAAAATAATGTAGATATTGTGTTTGGGGGTTGAGGAGAGAAATAATTTGTCATTCTAATACTTTATGACGCAGATGAAAACTGAGAGACTTTAAAGACTAGAAATAAGGGAAAGCAAGACTATGCCTTCAGTTTCAAGGGGTAAGAAAGACATTTCCTGGGAGGCAGACTTTTCACAGTGCCTTTACAATGATCAATGCAGCTGGAAGGTGACAAAATGGAATAACGGTGGAAGAAAATAAAAAACCATGTGAAGAATGATACCATGTACAGAGTTCTCTCATATGTAACTCATAGGTCTAGGGCTGCCACCCATCTAGTTTTCACCTGGGCAATCTGGGAATCTGGGTTTTTTATCCAATGTCCAGGTTTACATGCGGCCTGGACTATAAAGCTACATATGCTGGAGCAGCCACATTGAAGCCTGCAGATCCCTTTAGATTCTTCACATCTCCATAAACAAGGGTAACTGTTTCTTCTGGAGTTTTCACTATCTCTCGCCGTAGCTCCTATAGTTAGTCTGCATGGAGCCCTTACAAAAGAGAGCAACATACCCAGGAGACTTAATTTATATGAGCTTGATCTTTGTCCATCCTAACCATGCTATTACTTCATCTGTGGGGCAGCTAGACAGCCAGTGGAGGTGTTTTTAGACAAGTGCCTCCCCTACCATTACTCACCCATCTTGCATGTTGCAGGGCTACACAGGGTGCCAATGTGGCCCTTCAACATGCACAATGAGTGGGTAATGGGTGGGGAGGTGCTTGTCTAAAAACATCCACAGTCTCTGACGCTTTCCTTGCCACCCATCCTCAAGTTTGGTCAATCTCAATATATGGAAATTTGAAGAGCTACATTGTTTGTTTATTTATAAAACTTTTATACCACCCTCTCCCGCCTAACGGCAGCCTGGGACATTGTACAATATATATAAAACATCATCTAAAAATACACATAAAAGTGTCCTCATAAAACCATAATAAAACATAATAAAAGCATAGTAAGCTCCCCCTTACCTCTCGGACCTAATCTCCCTACACACTCCTGCACGTGCTTTCCGCTCTTCCATTGTCCCCTCCCTCGCTCTCCCTC
>QEPC01010682.1:4002645-4018880 GCA_003113815.1 Sphenodon punctatus
CCCCTGACACAGAACCTTTCCACTAGTTAGCAAGACCTCAGATTCCCATTATAAAGTATCTCTTTGGTGCACTGACTCCCTTAGTCTTATAGTCCCCAGGCTCTGATTCCACCCTCTCCCGTACTGAACACCCCCAACTTCATGGGCCAGAGGAGTTGGGAATTTGGAAAATCCTCAGGCGCCAATGTGTCCCCTCCGCGCCATCGCAAGGAGCCTCTACCGCCAGCCGCCTGCTCCGTCCCCTTTCCGCTGTCTCTTGGCAAGCACGTAGCCCTGCTGCTAGCGCTGGGGGTGCATGCACAATCTGAGTAGTAGCCAGTAAGGGGCGCTGGGCCTCGGGTTTGGTTTGCAGAGGGAGCCGGCTGCAGAGCAGATCACCTGCAGCAGTGGGGGAGCCGAGCAGCTCCGCCTCCTTCCCCCCGTTAATCACAGCCCGTTCCAGGCACTTGCACGGACTGAGGAGACCGGGCTGAGCCGTCAAGCTGCTGCAGAGAGACAGAGTCACAGCGGGGCTGGCCGCGGCTGCCGACTCCGGGGCGCTAACACTTTCCCTAGAGCCCGGTGCGGTGCAGCGTCAGGGTGAGCGGCAGCATCTCACTCCGCTGCCGGTTCCTGCGATCCCTGCGGGCGGGCTGTCCGCCGCCGCCGCCGCCCCACCAGCCCGGGCACCGCAGCCAGCGCCCGGCGGGGGAGAGAGGGAGCCATGGCCGAAGGGGGCGAGGGAGAAGACGAGATCCAGTTCCTGCGAACTGTAAGAAGCACCGCACTTTCCTCCTTCTCCTCCCTTAGGGCCGGGGTTACTGGGGTGACAGGGACTTGGTGAGCCCGTCCATGCCCTGCCGAGCGGGGGCGAGCCGCGTCCGGGGCAAGCTGCGGGTGCCTTGCCCAAGTTGTGGCGGGAGAGGGGCACGGCGGGGCTGAAGGGGGGATCGGGGCGCTTGTGCCCTGCTTGGGAAGAGGGCTTGTGCTTTGCATCCCTAGCGATGGGAAGCCCCCGGGAAGGGGGATCCTCTATAGCAGCGTCTCCCCCCCCCAATACAGCCAGGTGCATTCAGTTGGTGGGTGTCTGTGGCTCTAGGACTGGCTTGAGGAGATGGTGCCGTGTTGTTAGGATGAGGAGGAGGTATTGGGGACGATGAGGTGGTTGGCTGGCAGTGTGCCTGGGTGGGAGTACACCATCAGGGTGCTCCAACGCGTGTTAACAATGCAGTGACAATCCGGAGTACTAGGGGATGGGGGGAGGTGTTGCCTTTTGCTGCTCTAGCCCTGGGTGAACTGTTGCTAGCGGGCAGCTGGGATCAGGCAGGGCACAGGCTCTGCACTAACACCATTTCCCCATCCTGAGTACCTTTTAGCGCTTCTTCTCCCCCCCCCCCCCCCCATTTGCTCCGTATACTGCAGATACTAACCATCCAAGCAGCATTGCTCAGCAATTGGAGAGGCTCTTGGAAAAGCAAAATAAGGACGGGTGGGGGTGCAGGCATTCCCATTGCTGAAGAATGAATACCTGCATTCCTTTTGTCAGCACCCCACCTTTTAAAACCTAGAACGTTTTAAGTTGCTGAAAGATTCCGCCCATAAAACTGGTCCTGTGTGGGGACTGCAGTTTCTGGTCATTCTGGAATATTTCCCGACAAGTGTTGCTTTTATTTACCTCATAGGTGATGCCCCAAGTAATATTTACACCCACAGTCCTAGGTTTTATAAATGAACATATTTGAATGCACACAAATACATATACTTTTTAAATTAACCTGTTTTTATACTTGATGTTGCAAATGAACCTGTGTGGTGTAGTATGTGTACTTCATTTATCTTTTTATTAATATGTTCTGAAAGCATTCCTGATTTTTGCCATATGCCTACTGCATAGAATAAAGGCAAAACTATGAGTTGATGGCAAATGAAAATTCATGTTAATATTCCTTTTTAGCATTTAAGGATGTTGTTTTGAATAATTTTCATACTTATATGCATACTGGAAACCTTAAAAATAGGTCTGCTGCATATACTTAGCCACAAACATCCACTCTTTTACTGGAGGATGGGCGACATTATGTAATGTTGCTAACACAAGTACAAAACTATTAACTTTTCTCCTCCTAAATTTGTGTGGCATATAATTCATACCTGGCAAATATCTAAAAAACAAACTAAAATATATCTCTGAAAAAAGACATAAATTTGTTTATACTGCATAAGGGTTTTTTTTGTTTTGTTGCCACAAATTGGTCAAAATATTTGGAAGGTTGGTGCATCTACAGGCTTACTGCAGGTTTAAACATTAAGCTTAGCTCATGAAGGTGGTGTAATCTGAATGCTTAATGGGGAAGCAGAAGCAGTGTGCATACTAATGTCAATGGACATATAAAGTAATGTTAAAACTACAGCACTTGACAGCAGCAGTACATTACGTAAAACAACACTTTTGATAATGTGTGTCATGCTGATACTAAAGATCTGGCAATCCCAGCCTGGGATTATCCTTTAAAAATCCTTAGAATATTGTGTTTGTAAAATACTGACCTTGAAGAAGGAGGCAAATTTGAGCAGGGGGGAAATGTTAATGTAGAATTTAGACATGAAGAAAAGAAGCAAAGGATATTTAATTTCCTATGAGGTTTTGAATTTTCAATTTAAAATTTTCTGCATGGTGGCCTGCCTCGATCCACAATGTATATGATTGTTTCCCCCTGTATCTATCTGGGTTAAGAACATTTGTCTGAACCTTCATTAAAAAATTCAGGGGGTTCGGTTTTCTAAGTGTGTTTTGTTTTTACATTAATCAAGTTTTATGCTAATGCAGTCTTTCCTTTATGTTAATTATTGGGCTATCTACATTTTCCTGTTCCCTTAGCTGAGTATTTAAAATGTGTAAGATTTGTTGTGGTACAGATAAAGTATTCAGTTTGCAAACTGTTCATTTCCTGGTAAAACCTGATATACTTTATCTGTTTTAAAAAAAATCAATTAGTCATTAGCAATACAGGTATGACTTAATGGCTTGGTAGATAAAGCATTCTACATTTCATGATTGAAATACCCTGTCTGTGAACCTGGAAAAAATGCTTTCTGGTGTTCAGATAAATCAACGACATTTAAACTGGCATTCTTTGCACATTCTGCTTTATCTAGGCCTCGCACTCTTAGACAACAGTTTCTTCAGTTGAAAACTGAAATAGTGGAAAGGTACTGTAGCACATGGGCATGGCTACCGTGGCCACAGAGTCAGCTGCCATGCACTTCCCTCTTCCACAGACCATGGGGAAGGGGGAAGTGCGTCTGGCTGGCCTATGCAAGTGCTGTGTCCTGGGTGCACACGTTGGGGAACCCGGGCTCCCCAACGCTCCCGGCCACTTCTTGTGACGTACAAAGGCCGCTCTCCCTGCCCACAGTGCCTATGGGCGGCAGACCTGTCTGCTTCTGTTTATATGGGCAGGAGCTCTGTGGCTGCTAGCAGTCACAGATCTATTTGGCTTGCCCCACACGTAGCACTCTGGATTTTCTTCCAGTGCTCCTTATGTTTGTTTGTTTATTTATTTATTTATTTACCATATTTGAATCCCGCTCTTCCTACCTCAGGGTAGCCCAGAGCAGCTAGCAACAACAACACAATATAAAAATATAATATAAACAATTAAAACATTTAAAAACATAATAAACAAAAGCAGAGGAAAAACACCCCCCCCCCCCAAACCCAACCCTACCCCTCTCCTTTGCCAAAAGGGCCACGAGTGGATGCTCCATGACCCACGGGAGTGCACATCTGGCCACTTCACCTTCAGGCAGGTGGTTGGCTCTGTGACTCCTGGGTGGTCATGCAGGGTAGCATCTCATCTGAAAACACTGATTATGTGTGATTGCCCTGGGTCTCTGGAAGTAGCCATCCTGAAATTGCTTTGGAATCCCTGAAACATAGGTTGGATTGGTTTGTTTGTTTTTTTGGTATCCTTAGGGAAACAAATGTTCATTAACCCTGTGAATTTCACTTCAGTTTAATTGATTTTCAATTACTTGGGCAGTGTTTAACTTCCATTAGGAAATAATTTTATCCTAGATGCATCATTATCTGTCATGTATCTTCTTTGTTGCTTGTCTGATGAAGAAAAGGATAATTATTTATGTTGACTGCATAGGACTAGATAAATATCCACAGACCACTCACACAAAAACATGCTACGGTAGCATGTTGAAGTATTATTGACATAAACAATTAAAACTTTGCCTTATAAAAAGAAGCAATTATTTTCAGATCCTGCGGGACGGAGGTGGGGTGGAGGGAAGGGCCCATGCTTTGGCTCGTTGGACAAAACTAGAGAAGGCCGTAAAGAACAAGGACACTTCAACTTCTTGGGCTTTGGTAGCTTGTAGTTTTAAAAGGAGCAGAAGGGGCTTGGAGTGTTTTTAAACAAGCAAGACGGAGAGCGATGGTCTGTGGACGTAGACAACTACAGATAAGAGACTTCCTATGAATAATTGACTACAGGATGCAGGTATTCAGTAAGTTTATTTCAGTTAACATGATTGAATTCAACAAGGCTATGATATGAATAGGACCTGGGTTCATGATCTAGAAGTGATTTTTTTTCAGCTGGAGGATCTTCTCCTTATTCCTTTTTCTTGGTTGGTTCATATGAAGAAGGATATATGTTTAGGTTTTAATCAAAACTCTCTGAAACTTTTATCACTCCCAATTTAAGCATAAGGTAAAACAGAATAATTGATACTTCCATGCAGGAAGACATGGCAGTAGTTAGTGTCTCAAAGTTTTCATGCTGGTTATCCTCTTTTAAACAAAAAATTGAATATGAAACAGGACACAAAATTTGCAGGTGCCTGGGAGCCAATGTCACCCAAAAACCTGAATCTGTTCAGGGGTATAGTGAGGTAAGAACAATTTAACATCAGGGTAAAGTCTGGTGACTGACTTTTTTTGTGTGGCCCTGAAGTTCGAGCTGAAATTTTATGCCCTGAATGAAACCTACTTTGATCTTCTCTCACCCTAATTTAGAATATATTTTGCCAGACTACCTTTTGCCTTGATGCACACAAATGTTTTTATGGGCAGATATTCGACACAACCAGCGTTTTATGCCCATTTTAGGAGATGGTGGTAGTTGAGAATCTTCCCCATTTTTGATCTTTCTATAAGGACAGTAGAAAAAAATGACTTTCTTCTCTCTGCAAACAGACAATGGTCTCATGACAGACTGTTGTTTTTATTGGGAAGTAACATCAAACAATTTATGCAGTAGCTATGTTTGCTTTCTTATTCAACAAAATCAGATGCAGCCTGGGGTTTTCGTCTGTTAGAAAATAATTTTAATTGTTTATCTTAAATGATTTTAATCACGTTAATCAGTTTTAACCATCTTAATAGTTAAATAATGATTGCTCTTTTGAATGTTTTCTTATAATTTATTTTATGTTTGTAATTTTGATATATTATGATTTTATAATTTGTGATAGCACAAAGCTAACAAACTGTACCTAGCTAATGTACACTAATAAAATGAACAAAATACAACTTGTAATATGCTGTTATTGATTTAAATATTTGTTTTACTTATTTCTCTGTAAAATACATTAATTAACAATGGGTCTTCCCAGTAGGTATACAGTAGTGAAGAATTATTATATATACTAAGTCTCCTTAGGAAGCAAAGTGACTAATAATGTAATAAAAGTGATTCTCTAAGTTTAATCTTAGTTCTGGAAAATACTTCAAAAATCTGTGAAAAGACCCTCCCGCACGTTTTAAAAAAATTATTTTGAACAAGTTGAGGACTTATCAATCTTGCACCACTCAAGTCAGTGGGAATTTGATTATTGCTACATTAGGAGTAGGATCAGACTATAAAATCTCCTCTTTCGTTCAGAGTTAAATAAATGTTCACCATAGTATTGCAGCACTATCCTTTATAGTTAAAGATCACATAATGAGTGTAAACTGACGGATGGCAGCTCTGCCTCCCCCCCTGGGTGGCCCGTTCGTGTAAAGGCGGGCTAGCAGATGTGCAGGTGCAGCAAGTGCTGCCTGCTTTGCTCCAGTCCCACGTGCGGTGTTCTGGAACATCCCACGGCACTGTGGAGCGGATGCTCAAACCTGGGGCACCAGCCAGAGGTGGAGCTGTTATCCATCTGCATGGTGGACAGCTGCTGCAGCTCTGCTGTCGGCCGGCGGTTGTCCCTGGTAACCCCATAAAGTTGTGGGTGGCAGGCAATCCATCCTCCACTCTGCGGTGTCGATGCTGTGCAGGCGGACTGCAGGCTATGGCAGCTGCTGGGTTTGTGTAAACTTGTCACAGGTGGGACTGGATGTGGGGATGTGGTGCTGGCCACCCTGGGGCAGGTCCATCTGAAGACACCCAGAGTTTCTATTTTAGCTCATGTTTGGCTGATGCCATAAATAAATTTGATTGATTCCATTTTAGTTCCTGTTTTTGTTTTCTCATAATTTTCTAGAATTCTTTTTCCATGTTGATAATTTTTTTTCAGACTGATTTTGTTCCCCAAACTGAATTTGTAACGAAAAATGGTTTGATTTATCAGCATAAGTGGAATAGGAGAAAAGCAGAAGTACTTGAGTGACTCAGTTACTTTAAAATGATTTATAGGTTTAGTGTCTACCTTTTTAAAGAGCTGAATTGGGTAAAGATAGGCACTGCCACTGTTTTTTTTTTTAAGGTGAGTGTGTGTGCAGGCAAACAGCTCATATCTGAATGTCTTTAGTACTGCCCAAGATAACTGCACGACTGTCCTTCTGGTGCACTAAGGGGAGACAGTTCGCCGAGGAACTTTGATGGATATGTATTTTTTAAGGAACTCATGTTTATTTTACCAATATATAGTTTCAATATGAGTAGCTTATTTGCTTATATCATCTGACGATTGGGTGGAGCATTAAATTGAACACATTGCCTGCAAGCTCTAGCCAAGCAATGTCTCGTACCAGGCATGTTGGCCTGTCGCCTTAATATCTGTCATGATTTTGGAGATGGCCTGATTATTATATTGTATTACAAGGGAGGTGGTTTTCCCGGAAGCTTGCATTTTCTGTAATTCTTGTTGTGAGGGGTGAGAGAGTAGGGCCTTAAGGAGGGATAACCCCATACCTAAGGGGACTGGGTAAATGGATTGGTAGAGGGAGGGGAAAAGCCTCATATGTTGGTCCAGACCACAGTTACATGTTTAAAATCATACCCAATTATTCTCACAACACTACAAAAACATCTATTAAAAAGGGGAATCATAGGGTAAATATTTTTATCATTAATAATCACATAATCACATTTAGTTCTACCACAAACACACCCTTTACCTATGTAAACTATCGCTGGTTCATGTTCATTTCTAATATTAAATGTACATACAAAATCATTACTGGGAACGGGAAAAACAAGAACCATGTATTTCTAAACTTTTATCAAAACAAAACCTAACCCTTCTCTATATTCACCCCCCCACCCCCCATGTATTTACAGTCTTAAACCCACCCTCCCAGGGAAAAGTGAATTGATTGGGGTTCCAGGAATACAAAACCTGATCTTGGCTAATTTGCCAGCCCAGCGGGACAACTGGATATACCATCAGCGATTCTGCAGCTGTGGAGGTTATAATTAATAATTTTAACTGGTCCTGTATGGAGTCATAACTCACATTGACCAACTTCCACCAATCTTGCAGCTCATTTTCTCCCTTAGTCACTTTAGCTTGAATCAAGTTCATTAATTGAATGAGGATATGTCCCTCTTTTGCTTGCCAAATAATCCCCAATGTTACACTTTGGACAAAACTTTGGGCTTGCACAAAAACTAAGGCAAATGAAACATTATTCTGCAGAGACTGTATTCCAGAGACTAGGAGCAATTCATCCTTCTCAAAAGATCATTTCCCAAGTGGGCAAAATTCTGCTAATGGCTGTCTGCCCCTCTGCTAGCTTCGCAAATGATCCTGTAATGGGTACATCCGGTTTCCCCATGTCCTTGCTGGCATAGGACACCTTGTTCATAGGCACCTCAATATTTGCTGCGTCTATGAACGAGGCGCCTGCCCTATAGTTCTCAACCAGTCAGTTAACCCACGCCTTGCCCTAGTTTTGGTGGTCAAGTGCTGCCACATAGAGACCCACTTGAACCACCCTGTTTGCCTAATTTCAAGAAAAGGGGCACACATGGGAACTGTCTGTGACGTATTCAGTCCAGCTAGATCCACCTGAATTTCCTTCAGAGAGACCTGAGGATTTCAAAATATTTTCACTGGTTGATCTAGTTTGAGTGCATACGAGCCCATGACTGGGGTTTTTAATATCTGTAGAGACTCTGCATGCTCAATTAACAAGTGAATCTCTACAGTACTTTGGTTCCCAGCCCAAATTCTAATTTATAAACCCCTTCCAAAACTGTGCTTTCTTAAAAAGCTATGTGGCCATAGAATTTAAACCGAATTGCTGGCTTGTACATATCACAGTAAGTTCCTTTCATTTGGAAGACCCAGTCAGGTGGCCCTCATTTGTGCAGCTCATTCCCCTTAATTTCCCACTCATGTGCTTCCCAATTAAGTATTACTTTAGAAGTCCTTCTCCCATCAGGGGAGACCAAGGTAACAACAAGTTCATCTCCTGGGGCTCTGATGCTTTCAGTACCTGCTACCACTGCCAAGTTGAGTGGAGTTCCCAGCATACAGGAAGCAGTGGTAACATTTCCAGCATCGCAAGTTCCTGAGTCTCTGTCTCTGAGGATGCTGGGGTCTGCGGCTCCAATGAGAGGCTTGCACTATACCGGAAGGCCAGAGTCTTTTGCTGTGGGCCTGCCTGTTATGGGGAGCAGGTAGCAAAACTGGGTTATCTCCCCGGAGCCTCTGTGTGTGCAGTTTGTATAGTCCCTCCAGGTGCAGCCAGTCTTGTTGGAGAGCGCATAGAAAACATAATTGAGCTTGAACACCTTGGGGTTGCCTTGTGTCGCATACAGGCCATGCATCTTGCACAGGAATTTGATGGTCAGATCTACTTTCCGGGGACACAGCTCCAAGCAGTTAAGGGGATGATTGAGCCTGTTGCCTCTTCTTGTGCCCCGATAGGCACGCCATTTGTGATGGCAATCCAAAGGCACCACCCGACCAGCCATGCCTGCAGTATCTGGATATTTGGGGGAAACTGGGAGAAAAGAGAGGGTCACCTTCCTTGGAGGCGATGGGGCCACAACGCGGCATGGTCCTAGGATGGAACCTGTCTTCCCCCATTGTGTCCCAGATGACCATGGTTGCTGAGGGAACTGATGAAGAAAAAGAGGTGAAAGGGTGAGGGGAGTTTGTCTCCCCCCCGTCGTGTCCCAAATGGCTGCAGCTTCTCAATGGGCACCTTGCAATGGAAATCATGATGAGTTCTGAATTTGTCGACGCACCCCAATGAGACACCGAGACTTCAGTTGGTTTAAAACTGGCCGCACTCTTTATTCAAATCATCAGCTTTAAGGCAGGTGGGTAATTGTACCCTGCAATTTTGGTCTAGTATGCCATCTCACTAATGTAACTTATTCACTCAGGCACTGCCCGGATGTGCCCTCTGTTGACAGTATCGTAACAACAAACATCCTCTCCTTCGACATGGCGAGGCCGAAGGGGGGGGCGGGACAGCCTAACTGTGGGTGCGAGTAAGAAGTGAAGTGTCCACCAGGTCCGAAGACAGCGCATGTCCCTGCGGACCCTGTTAAGACACCACTCCCAGGGAGCGTGATCACAGTGCATGCTGTGCCCTGCATTACACTGTGTATCATCTCCCCATCTCTTAAGGAGATGACTCTTAATACCTTATTAACCTACCTATAAAACCTATCCAGGCATACTGGACCTTTGCCACTAAGGGATGGTCAATACTGAACCACCCTGACCCCCACCACCTAGTCAACCAATAAACTTTCCAAATGAGCAGCCAAAGCTGATAGGTACATCTCGTTCCCTAGCTTGGAGAGATGAACCACATCTTCTCTATATAACTCCAGTCTGGTATGAACGATTTCTATGTGTCTAATATTCAACCCCCCTAATCCCCTTAACCATTTAACAACCTCTCGGTTTAAATTCCTCCTGGCCTTGTCAACTCTACCGGGCTTAATAGCCCCTTTCCATTTAATTCTGGGCACCCAATCTGTCCAGACTAAACAAGCCCCTCCAAACCATTTCCTAATCTTTAACAGGTCCCCCTTTATGTTTATAATTAAGTTAACTCCCTTCCTACAGGGCAGATCGTTCTCCCCTAAATGTACTACCACTATCCCCGGCGGAGGCAGATACCTCATTCCTCTCAGCATCGGTAGGAGCTGTTTCCTGTGTAGCCCACTCCTACCCATCCATCTAACGTGTGCTCTTTTGGCGAGGCCTAAGTGCAAACCCCAAGTGGACATCGCTGCTTCTGTACCTGCCCACCGTATGAGGCCGTGGCCGATGATCCACACCTCCACTCGGGCCGCCATGACGGCTCTGGGTCCTAACAGAAACAAACAAAAAACTGTTAGTAGTGATACGGTCAGACATATTTCTTATATGCCCCCAACCTTCATCTCCCCACAGTCTTGATCGCTGGTTCAGGTAACCTGGCTGCCGCTGCAGTTGTGGCTGCCCCGATCCGGAAGGAGTGTGACCCAAATTCGTGCGATGGGAGACCGATCTTTTTCAATACTGTGCGAAGTACAGCTGTTACCTGATAGCTTGTAAGTACTGTACAGTTCTGGTGAATGAATAATTCCCCAGGGGTAGTTGGTCATATTGCGATTAATGCTGCAGCTGCACCACCGGGCATATTGCCTCCAGCCCCCCTTGATAAAGTTCTACCTTTTGACCCCGACCTTTCTGATCAGTCTTTGAGCGACGAAGATGTAATATTCCCTTGGGTGACAATGTTACTAAATCTTCTATCCGCAGGGCCGTATGGGAGGGATCCCGACTGGAGCTACACACCACTTCACTTACCCTGAAGCCCCCAAAATACATGGTAACAAACTGTCCTAAAGAGCTGAGCCTCATATGGGTCCTAGCACACTTCAGATAGGGACCCCACCAAACTGATGGGTATGGGAGATGTTATCGGGTATCGGAGCCTACGAATCGATGTCTGGGTCCTAGCCCATGCTTCCAGCATGTGTTTTAAGTAGAAACCGTTGTCAGGGGGCGGAAAGCCCTTCAGCCTGCTGATGAAGGAAATGGCTGCAATTTTTCCCGCTATCGTGCCTACAGCCAAACCCCGCTTATGAAGGGCTAAAACGAATTGGATGACCTCCGGTTCTCGGATGGGGAACCCCATCCCCCACCCTCTGCTTGCCCTGAATTCCTGAAAGTCCTGAAAGGCCCTACCGTATGCAGCCTGTGTTCGAGGGGCCAGTGCCCCTTGGACGGTGGTCTGCACCTCTACCTCCCAAGGTTCCAAATCCCTGGCGGCAAAGGATCCGGGTCTGGACATGCTTCCAGTGCCAGCTCCCGAAAATGGTCCATCTGGAACCGAGAAAGGGCATCTGCTATGCCGTTATCGATTTCAGGGACATGCCATGCGATAAAAAGTATGTTGTCAGTTAAACACGCCAGTACTAAAGCCCTAACCAAGGTCATGACCCTCTGAGACCATGAGGAGAGTGAATTCATCACGTGGACTACCGCAGAGTTGTCACACCGGAATACTACAGTGCGATTGGCGAATGACCTTGCCCAAATGAGTACAGCAAACACTATGGGGAACAGTTCCAGAAACGAGAGGTTCCTGGTGACTCCTGCTACGTGCCACTCGCTTGGCCATGGAGCTGCGCACCACTCTTGCCTAAAGTATATACCGAAACCTGCCCTCCCCAAAGCGTTGGATTGGACCTGTAGGTCGGCTTGTAAAAGCCATAGTTCTCTCCAAAAACTAACCCCATTAAAGCCTTTGAGGAATGTCAGCCAAACCCTAAGGTCCTGCCGCATTTTGCCGGTGACCCGGATACAGAAATGGGGGGCGGGGTGATTCACTTTTTAATTTCCCATACAGCAGGGACAGGAATGCACTCCCTGCGGCAACCACTCGACAAGCGAAATTCAAGCTCCCTACTAAAGACTGTAAGACATGAACAGTAATCTTACGGGCTGTGAGGCACTCCTGAATCTTACTCCGAATACGCACCAACTTGTCTTTGGGCAGTCTGGATGACATTGCTTCTGTGTCCAATTCACTGCCTAAATAAGTGAGCATTGTCGTTGGCCCTTCAGTTTTTTCGGGGGTCAAGGGAACGCTCAATTCAAATGCTACCTCCTGGAATAACTGCAAGGCAGCTGCACATTCCACTGTCCATGGGTGGCCAATTATCAAGAAATCATCTAAATATTTGGTTACTGCTCCCCCACTGAGCCTCCGGGCAAAAACCCACTCTATTAAGGTACTGGATTGTTTGAACACAGAACAAGAAATTGCACAGCCCATTGGCATAGCCCAGTCATAATAATACCGACCCTGGAACTGAAAACCAAGGAGGTGGAAACTCCGGGGATGCACTGGCAACAAGCGGAATGCCGATTTTTACGTCACATTTCGCCATCAGTGCTCCCCTCCCTGTTGCTCCTATTTTGTCCATCACTTCATCAAATGACGCATATTTAATGGTTGACAGTTCCTTCGGGATGGAATCATTGACCGAACTCTCCCGAGGGTGGGACAAGTGGTGTATTAACCGGAATTCGCCCTTGGCTTTCTTTGGAACTATGCCCAATGGGGACACGGGTGGGCGCACGAAGGGGCCTGCCACTCTGCCTTCCGCTACCTCTTTTGCGATCTTGCCCTCGACTACATCTTCCATCCCTATTACTGATTTAAGATCCCGTGCTTTAGCTTGTTGCTCAACTGGGTCTGCCGGTATAACAAAACCATGTTTAAAACCTTGAACTATGTATGAAACTTCATCTCTATTCGGGTGTCCCTGCAGTGCCCTTTCTAACTGTTCAATTTTGATTGGGGTCAGACCCCTTTGAGGTGCGTGTCCCAGCGGAAGGGGCAGGGCCACCTTTGCTAGCCCCACCCCCTTGGCCTTACCCCCCTTTCCCCCCTTTCTGTCTTAGTCGAAAGCAGTTGATTGCAGGGTGACCACCCCCGCAATTTGAACACCCATGCTGGAATCTGCACACCTGTCAGTTGCATCGGCTGGCTTTATTAAATTCCCAACAGGGGCCTGGGCCTCCTTGCCCACCCCGTCGACTGTCACTACGAAAGGAGTCGTGCCCCCAATCAACCCCACCCCGAACTAGGGGGTGGCCGCTATCCGCCCTGGGGGCTCTGGTGATGTCCACCATACATTCTAACCACAAGTCAGGTGCATGTACGTCCCAACGAAGCCCCGGTGTTGTGGCAGCCCTGTGCCAGAATGCCTCATCGTATCGCAACCATGCACCTACTGGCCCCGTTCCATACGCAAGCCGGACGATGTCGGCGTACTTATGGAGCTCAAGCCCCCGGCTAGGGTCGGCCTGAAGTATGACTCCCATGTAGACAGCAAATGCTGACGTCCAATTCACCCAATTCCAGTCGGCTTTAGGGTGCTTGAACTTTTCTTTCTCCTTTCCCTCGTCTGGTTCGGAGTGATCAACAATTGGATCACTGAACAAGAGAGCATATATGTCCACATATTCACCCTTTATGATTTTCTCGTTTACCACAGGTAATAAATGCGCCCCAAAGGGCGCAGCCACGCTGGGTATGGCACCGCCTGGTGGTGGGGGAGGGCAGCTGGCCGCTTGTTCACCAGCCCCTCCACCATCTACAGCGGGTTTCTCTGTCCCTGTCCCTGTCACCTCTGCTAAATTTATTCCCTGTATAGGTGCAGGAAGGCCCCTGTTTCCCTGTGCTTGTCCATCCGAGATGCGTGGTGGGACATCCGGCGGAGCTGCTCCCACTGCCCCTGCTCTCTGTATTCCCCCCCCCGACAGGTCAATCCCAATTTGTGTATACCCTGTTGGACCGTTCGGAGGGGCTACTGCCGGTGACATCCACACCCACCGTCTGTTCCAACAAACTAACTGGGGTGCAGTATGTGGGAGCGACAGCCCAGGCTCGGGCGCCATGGGACCCGCAGTTGTGTCCGTCCCCAGGCCCCTCCCTCCGTGTGGTGAGGAAACTCCGCGCTTCCGGGCTGGCCCTTGGTACCCCTTCAGCCCCTCCATTGTTTGTCTGCACCCCCCTGGGGGCCATCCTCACCTTGCTTCCTGATGACGTTTGGCCTTGAGGGCTCAGGGACGGTACCCAGCCTCCTGGCAGGGATTCCTCTGATGTCCCTCCGTAGTTCCTGTTCAGTGGCCGAAATCCTCCTCCAGATAGCCTCATCCCCTGTCTCATCAGGATGGTCTGACACCTCAACCCTCTTTCTGGTCACAGGGGGCATCCCGTCGTCCTGTGGCGACATAAACAAAACGGGCGACAGACCCGCCCCCTGGAGCGCTGTGCGAAGGCCGCAAGCCCTAATGTCTGGTTGAATGCCAGGACGGAAACCGTTCCTGGTATTGAGCCAGGCCTGGCACTCCGTATGTGTCAACTAGCCCCGGGGGCTGGGTCATGGTTGATGACCCCCAGGGTACAAAGCCTGGATCAAGGGCCCCATATTGATGGGAGGCTCGGGAGCCCCCATATATACCCTCTCGTGCGCCCCTTGGGTCTCCCTGTCTCCAGTTGGGCGCCTCTGTGTGGATGGTCGAGGGGCCTGCTGCTGCCCTTCCTGTCCCCGGGGTCGATGCCCCTGGGAGTCGAACCCCCTAAGGGCCTCATCCATATATTTGGCGGGTAGTGCCACCACCCTTTTTTGCCTTCGCTGCTCCTGTACCGAGTCCCTGACCATACCTGGGGTGGGACCAGGCCCCTCTGCTTCACTGGCCCGCCCAAGTCTGACTGTCCCAGTCTCGAGGCCTGCCTCTGAAGGTCCAGTTACCCCTCCCGCGGGGCTCTGTCCCCCGGGTGTGTGTGTGTGTGACTCCAGGCCCTCAACAGGGCCTCACTGGCCTGCCCAACTATGTCTGGCCCCATCCCGAGACTTGTGTTGGCTGGTCCGGTCCCTCCTGTGCCTCCCGTGGGGGGTCTGTCCCCTGGGGGAGTGGCTCCAGGCCCTCACATTCCTAGAGCCGCTCAAGCATGGCGGCCCGGGTCGGGTGTATGTGGGTGTGTCTCACTGCATGCCGGATCTTCGGCCCCGATGGGGCTTTGCTTCCTTCTTTCCCGCTCTCGCTGGGCCACTCCCACCTTCTTCCCCCCAGCCCCGCCAACAGCCTTCTTTTTTTGTGTGTCCCATGTCAGGTGTGCAGTCCAATAGCTCAGCAGCAAACAAACTTTGCTGCTGACTCTTGAGCCATTAGGATGAGAATGCCACTCCACGTGGCTCTCCAGAGGTCCGCCCCCTCTATAGGGGGCGGGGCCCTCATGGTCCAGCGAGGCGCGCATGCGCCACCTCGCTATCAGGCGGTTGCCAGGCAACCCTGCAACAGGCAAAGGGCTTTCTAGCAAGCTCATTTGCCACGGCTCCTTCTCTAAGTCTCCCCTTACGCGGGGGGGGGAGGGGCGCGTAACAAACACCCCGTCGCCGCCATTTTGGCGGCGAAGGGGACGTGTCCAGCAGTAGCCAGGAAGCACTCTAGCTTGAGCTCCTCATGATAAGCAGTCCAGGAACACCTTAAAGCAAACTCAAAGAAAACAGCATTCCCACGCTGCAGCAAGTTAGCACAGGGATATAAAGTATTGCAAAAAGGTCCCAGGGAGCCTCCAAATTATACTTTGCAGCCGGTTATGGCATTGGATCATAGGGCTACTGCCTCTATACACATAAGCAATCATATAAATTTGGCTTTTTAGAAATCCAAGGGAGAGCGCCTTCTCTACTACACAAAGGACACTGGCAACAAAACTCCAGAGTGTATAAAGGAGGGGGAGGTGTCTTAGTTCAAAGAGCGAATTGTGTATTTTGCTTCTATTCCCCCAGTTCCTCCTTTTAGGATGCAAAAATTGGAAGCTTGTGTTAGCCAATGTCAAGCTGCCATTACACACATACCATCAGGGCCTCTCCACGGCTACAGCAGCAACATCAAAAGTCAGACTTCAGCAACTCTGCCCATCCCCAAACCATCAAGCGAAAATCCTCAAGCGCACACGCACGCACCCCTCTGCAGTCCCACAGGCACACGCACCCCCCCTCTGCAGTCCCACAGGCACACGCGCACCCCCCCTCTGCAGTCCCACAGGCACACGC
>QEPC01010682.1:4020827-4048228 GCA_003113815.1 Sphenodon punctatus
CACAATTCCATCACACACAGGAGTGCACACCCCTACATTCACATAAAGCAGGTATCCATCCTCCATTTCCTGCAGACATACTCAGGCACACACCAACACATCTGCCAAAGGGGAAAATAAGCTCTCTTCAGGATTGTCAAAAGCCTGAAAAGTCCTTTTCATTTAATCTGAAAATGACCTCCATGCTAGGTTTTCTTGGCAGCTGCTCCACGGCTATGGAACTCCCTGCCGTTAGAGGCCCGTTTGGCCCCGGATCGCCCCTCTTTTCAACGCAGTTGTAAAATCTTTCCCGCCTGGCCTTTGGTGGAGAGGATGGGTAGGGTTTGGTTTAGGAATAGGGTTGGTTTGGGGGTTTGGTTTTAGTCCTCCTTTTTTGATGTTTTTATGGTTTGTTGGTTTTAAAGGTTTTATTGTGATCGTTTGTTGCAATTGTGAGCCGCCCTGAGCTGCTGTGCGGGAGGGGCGGGGTATTAAATTTTGGTATAAATTAAATAAATAAATAAACTACCCTGCACATTGGGTGAAATTTACTCCTTTCGACAGAGTCAGGAAAAGGCCTATGGACTACGCCTAAGCATGAGTGGGTCCCCTCCTCACCCAGCCTGAAAATACTTATTTATGTGTGAGAGAAGTATCACTGTTCCTGAAGTCAAAGTCTGTAAAATAACTCAATTAGTACCATAGGTGAGAAATGCTAAGCATCAGAATTTGATAGTGAAGATTTTTTTTTCATCTTCTTTTGTGTACAGCACTCACATTATGTAAGAAAGCTATGCTGCAGTGTTTTGGTTTACATAGATCAATACAATCAATCGATAAAAGATAGAGAATGTAGATAGTCAGGCGTAGGGAAATAGAAAGTTAATACAATGGCATATTTTTTCCATTGACATTTTAAATTTCTTATTGGTGAGAATTATTATTTTATGATGATTTATGTCTCTTATGGAATCACAGCTTGACAATTGAGACACACACTTTTGTAAATTCTTATTCAAAGTCATAGGCTGTAATATTATTTTATAACAATATTATTTGGGGCCTGGTGACAGATGAATAGCTCTAAAGCTGAAATAGATTTCAACTGGATACCCCGCCCCCCTTGGTATCTGATATTGGTTCCAAATAGAATCATCAAACTCAGTGGAAACTTCTGGCTGGATCTTTTTTCATATCAATAAAGAAATGTATAGTGAAACTTGAGAAACTTGTCAGTTATTTTAATTTTTTGGAACTAAGCTATTTTACTAGAAAAAATACTAGTGATGTAATGTGATAGTTTACACAAGCCAAGGTCTGTAACATTCTGTTTTACATTTTAGAAAAGCATAGTACATAACTACTGAGAGTAACTTGATGGCTTTTCACCCCATGGCTTAAATTCACTGGCAGCTCTAATTGAAATTAATTGATTTTAGTTTGATCTAGAAGAGCAATCTTGTCTGCATCCACCGTACATTATTTGACCTAGTTTGATGATCTTTTGCTGGAGACGGTTAGAAGATATCTTTATTTACTTATGAATTTAAGATGATTCTTCAAAGAAAGAACTTAAAAGCCATTAATCAACCTTGGTTATTAAATGTAATACCCCTACAAGTCAGTGAGAATTGTATATCATTGAGGCAGACTGTGGTCGCTATTGTGGATAAATACTTTTTTGAGGAGAGCTTTTTTTTCCCTTTTCTTCTTCTTCTTGTGGGCTATGATGGGGATTTAAAAGTGGCCACTCGGCTGCTCCAAAAAACCGTTAGTCCATATCTCTTTGTATCACTCAAAATGGTCATATTTTGCAATCTTGCTTAATGCAAAATGTTTGAGTTATTTCGGTGTCAAAACAGAAGTGTTATCTGAGACAGCAGTGAGACGAAATATGCAGGGCTGAAAGAGTCAAGGGGTGGAGGTGGTACAGAGATGTGATGAAGACATGCTGATACAGAATACATGGTTGAATAGGTGCTCGGGGCAAGAGAGGGATAGTTGGGATATTTGGTCTAGCCTTGTGATCCCCAGAATTCTTGTGGTTGCGAGCTACTTTTGAAGTTGAAGGTTTATAACTAGCACAAGTTCATTTTGAAAGCAAGGTCATATAAGTAGGTTAAATATTTTCTAAAGTTGGTGGCCTGGTGGCATGGAGCAAGGCTGAGGAAGGGTGTGGCTTGACCAGCATGGAGGAAGGCCATCAGTCCCAGCCCTTGGCCCTGGCCAAAGGCATCCTATTTTAGTGTAACATGTTTTATGGTTTATGTTTGTTAGATACTTGAAATAATTTCTATCATGTTATCTTTGTGATTTAAAGATTTGTATTGTGTTATATAGCATGATCCTTATGGCATTTACTGCCGTCAGTGTTTATAAGTGCTATTGTGAGTACCATTTAAATGAATGAAACCCTTACTGGCTGTCAGAAACCAAGGGCTGGGGCACAGAGAGTAGATGCAGGATTGTCGTTGGGTAAGTTGGTGCAGGATCGGGTCCATAGTCTCGGTGCAGGATCGGAGATCAGCACACAGACCAAGGGGTAGGGCGGGCGGGCGGGCAGGCAGGCAGATGGACTAGATGGATAGATGAGGCAGATGGACAGATTGGAGTCTGACTGCATCTGTGTTCTTCCACAACTATCCTTAGTAACTGATGCTTGTCGGATGACTAGCAGTAATGCTGTGACCTGCTCCAACGTAGTGTTCTGGGTTAGTAACTGGATACATGTAGTTCGTCTTATAATACAGGGCAATATTCCTTCTCCAGTTTTCATCCTGTTACTCACAGCCTGTGCATTTCCCTAAGTGTATAACATTCCCATAACATTGCTAAGATTCTCCATAACATTGCTAAGATTCGCCCTTTTCTCTCTGTCTCGTCTGCCAAAACTCTTGTTCATGCTCTGGTCATCTCTCGCCTCGATTACTGTAACCTCCTTCTCACTGGCCTTCCCCGGTCTCACCTTTCTCCCCTCATCTCTGTCCAAAACTCTGCTGCCAGGGTCATCTACCTCGCCAGTCGCTTCGACCATGTGCAGCCCTTCCTCTCTTCGCTTCACTGGCTTCCCCTTCCTGAACGAATCCTGCACAAGCTCCTAGTCTTCACCTATAAAGCTCTTCACAACCTCGCTCCCCCCTACCTCTCTGCACTTACCGCCCTCCATACTCCAGCCCGTGCACTTTGCTCCTCCTCTGTCCCTTCTCTCACCCTTCCACGCCTTCCTTGCTCCCCTAAGCGCCTTCGTCCCTTCTCACTTGCTGCCCCCCATGCCTGGAACTCCCTCCCTGTCCACATCCGCCTTTCCCCCTCCCTTCATACCTTCAAATCTCTCCTTAAAACTCACCTCTTTCGCTCTGCTCTGTCTGACTCTTTATCCTGCTGAGCCACTATTCCTATACCTACGATCGGTTTACCCTTATCCTTGCAACATGGACCTGCCTGCTGTCGTTCCCATCGTAACCTAGCCAAGTACGTGCACTTGAGACCTCGCATCTTCATGAATGTTAGACCCCTTGTCTCTCCCTCTGTTCCCCTTCCTATGTCTCTCCCCCAGCTCCTGTCTCTCAGATTGTAAGCCCTAGGGGCAGGGACCGTGTCTGTTTTATTACTTTGTAAAGTGCCAGGTACACTGCTGGCGTTATATAAATGTTTGTTAATAATAATAATAATAATAATAAGTGTGACGATACTCTTCTTTAAACAGAGACAAGCCTTCCACTTACATATGTTTTACCCAAAAATCACTGGTATGATTCATTCCAATGTTTAAAGCTCTTTCTTTCTAGCATTATGTGCCAGAAAGACTATGTGAAATCTTTTCTCTTTCCAAGAGCGTACGTAATCATGACTATGACCATGGGAAGTCTCATTATCTGTTACTTTCACGTGCATATGAAGGGACTTGTGCAATAAATTCAGAATGTAATAAACTGTTACTCTAGAACTCCCTCTTTCTTTAATCACTGTTTTCCTCCCTACTTCCAGTCAGTGCTGCTTCTGTTGACATGAGGTTAATTTATGAATGGAAACTCTTCTATAACTGAAACTTAACCCATTTAAATCTGCCTTTCTGTTATTTATTTATTTATATATATATATTTTTTTACATTTGTTAGTCGCCCCCCATGCCAATGGCATCCCCCATGCCAATGGATGACGTACAATTTAATAAAATAACATTAAAAAAAGAATAAAAATCATTTTTAAAAATTGAGCTATTTAAAAACCAAAACAGGGTCGGGGTAAACAAATAAAAATAAAAAGGTAAGGGGAGAGATAAAAACCCTAACCCACCCTCCTCCCCAAAGGCCTGGGCGAACAGCCAGGTTTTACAAGCCCGTCGGAATGTCAAAAGGCTTGGGGCCAGGCGAGCTTCCTCCGGGAGGGAGTTCCAAAGACATGGCCTGGCCACTGAGAATGCCCTCTCCGTTGTGGCCCCCCACTTAACACGGGGGACCTCCAAGAAGGCACCCCCGGCAGACCGAAGGAACGCTCATACATGCATACTATATACCTTGTGTATAGTGTGTATGTGTGTGTCCTCTCAATTTTGGATCCCACAGGCTAATTTCAACCAAACTTGATCACAGGTCAGAAGTCCCTAAGGGAGGTAGGGACCCACAGTTTCATAACAATAATTGAACTTGAAGGGGAGATACAGTACTCTCCTTTTTGGATCAGAAAAATCCTATTGACTTATATTGAGCATTAACTCGCGATTAATAACTGCATCCCTCAAGCTGATTTCAACCACGTTTGGCAGAGGGGCAGAGGAATAAAAAATACATAGGCTTCAAATGTTTTCAACAATAGGAATGTCAGATGGAGAGCTATGGCCCATTTTGTATCCCCACCCCACCCCAAATTCCATTGACTTAGATTATGCGTCCCTTTTTGGGGGAGAAGGATGCCTGTCATACAGCAGTTGATATTTCTTTTATCTACCAGAGATCCATGTGTTGTTAGGTCTGTGGCTGTATTTGATTTTTTAGGGTATTTTCAGTTCTTACGAGATCTCTGATCACCACACTGAATCACAGTGGATCCCGTGTGGTGGCAGCATCCTGTGATTGTCTGTTTGGTCCTGGCCAGATGTTCACCATAGTGAACACCCGGCAGGGATCAAATTGACCACGGTTCTGGAGGTGAGGCCGGTCTCACCTCCAGAATCGTGGTTAGGTTGGCCACAATCTGGGATGGGGCTGGCAATGGCCACGATGAACGTCTGCTTGCCAGCCCTGTCCTGGAATCGGGTTCCTGGAATCGGGTTCCAGAGATCAGGCCGGCATGGCCGGCCGGTCTGATTACAGACTAGGATCCGAGACGGATCCCGGTCCAGGGTTCAGCGTGGCGGGCTGAATGATCCGTCACGTCTGAAATTACTCTTAGTTTTTTCTATACATAAAAAGAAAATTGCTGCTTAGCAATGTTTAGATTTAATTTTTGTTTTATTTAATTATTTTGGATTTTACTTATTTTTATGGATTTTACAATTGGCTAATGGCTGAGTAAAGTTTACTACTACATTAAGTGTCGTCCCCAGGCTTTGTTATTTTGGGCAAATGGAACTAGTTGTTCATTACTTAATTCTTTTCAGGAGCACATGCCATCCCTTACTGGAGAGCTGTACCATCTTTTCTTAGAAAAAGGTGATAGGTTCTGCTTCTCAGAGAAACAGTGATACTGAGGAAAGTGGAGGGACTATAATCAACTGCCCAATCCCTCCTCTTATGTAGGTTAGCTTCCTAATTGACATTATTTTACTTGTTAAGATCTGATCCAGCATCTAGTGAAATTAATGTGAGTCTATCCAATGACTTTAATGGATTGGCCTCATACTACATTATTTCTCTCCTAATATAAGAATATTTTTAAAAAGTTGTGTTCCTTGTATTAGGCTTAATGTTTAAAGAGGTAGATAATAGATTTACAGTTACTAAATTAGCATGGCTAACAAGGGTCCTTCCCTGTAAGTCAATGAGCGTATTGCCAGTGTTGGGATAATTTAATTTAAAGTGTTCCATATATTTTGACTGTATCTTTCTACAATCTTTTTTATGTTACTTGACATCCTTGATTTTGAGCTCTTCAGGCAGGCCTGGTAGTGCATCTTTGTTATGCTGTGTGATGTAGTGACTCTGCGTGTGATCCATCATCCTCTAGGCAACAGAAAAGATAAAGTTCTCTTTCATGGTCCCCATACTTTTGCTTGTGTGACTCCATTTTGAGACTTTTATTCCATGACCACAGACAGCAATAAAAACATGCAAAGTATATGGAATATATGGAATATCATTCAAGATCATGACTCCCATCTGCAGATGGTGTTGCCTAGGTTGGCCCTGTATGGCGTCCAGTCACCCCATCTGACATCAAATGTTTTTCCAAATTCACAGTTTAGGAGCCTCTGATAGGTTTACTAATGGCAATTAAGGAAACCACCTAAATGCAAGTGGTGGTTGCATTTCAGTATTTTGGGAGCTGAAATCCAGGTTTCTAGTTGCTCAGGCATTTGTGTGATTTAGCCATTGTGCCTTTTCACAACCGCTCATTACAGGTGCATCATGAATCGGTTTAACTCTGTTTCCTATGGAGAGAAGGCTTTTGCAATCACCGTGTGTGTGTGTATCCTCTTTAATAACTATGTATCCCACAGACGAATGCCAATAAAATTTTGTAGAGGAGTAAAAGACACAAAGATAAGTAGCCCTCCCAATTTCATAATCGCACATGCACCTAGAGGATAGATATGGCCCCAGATGAAGTAAATCGAGCCTCATTAGTTTAGGTGCTTGCTGTTTACAGGATTGTGTAACATATGAATTCTGGGAATCAGATTTGTTTTACTTTTTTATTTTTTGTTTTAGGAAGAATTTAAGAGATGTCTCAAATTGATAGCGTATTTTTGCTTACAGAGACCCGGTGTAAGCTTACATCTCTATTTCATCAGGATATGGCTGTTATGCTGTAATCTAGGAGGTTTTGGATGGAGATGGTATAGAAGGAGAACAAGTTTTGTGTGTGTGCCAGTGTGCAGTAAGGTGAGCAGGTTAGAGCATTGGAGTAATGAGCTTCTGGTGCCCTACCCCCAAAAGGAGGCGAGCCACCGTGTTCTGCACCAACTGCAGCTTCCGAACAGTCATCAAGGGCAGCCCCACGTAGAGCTTGTTGTAATAGCCTAGCCTCCAGGTTACAAAGGCATGGATGAGGTGGCCAAATCCGAGTCTGATAAAAAAAGGTCACAGCCTTCTCGCCATATGATGCGGTGTGGCGGCGGCGAGATCTGCGAGGAAAGACGCGGTAGTGGGAAGGAGCTGGATGGCAAAAGAAGAGCTGGTGTGAACGGGAATCTGCCGCGGCTTCCCTCTCACGTGTCAGGGCGCAAAATCCTGTCCTGACATGCGCGAGGGAAGCTGCCTCAGATCCCCGTTTGCACCAACTCTTCTTCTGCCATCCGGCTCCTCCCCATTGCCGCGTCTTTCCTCTGCTGTCACTGGTACCGCCGGTGTGAATACAGCCTTGGTCATATTAAACTTGAGTTGGCAGTGAGACATCCAAGCAGAGATGTTAGACAGTTGTTGATATGAAACTGGTTGGAGGGAGAGAGTGTGGGGGTAAAGAGAGAGAGAACATCTTACAGGTGTTCTAGAAGCTGTGAGATTCAGTGACTTTGCCCAGAGTTAGACTATAAAGGGAGAAGAGAAGAGGGTCAAGGACTGAGCCGTGGGAAATTCCAACAGAAAGGGATAGTGATTCAGAGGAGGTACCAGCAAAAGAGACATTGAAGAAGTGGCTTGAAATATAGGAAGAGAACCAGTTGAGAACCAGAAACCAAGAGAGCAAATCAAATCAAGGATGTGGCTGTGGTCAACAGTGTCAAAGGTGACAGAGAGATCAAGCAGGACGAGAATGGAATGGCGGCCCTCAAACTTGGCTAAGCAGAGGTAATTAGTGATTTTACCAAGTGAAGAAGGCAGAAACCACATTGAAGGGAATGAAAGGGGGAATTGGAAGTGAGAAAGTCAAGACGGCGTGTGTAGATACCTTGCTGAAGGAGCATGGTACCAAATGGGTACACCAAATGTTGGACTCATTTGGTAGTTAGAGTTCTTCTGTCTTGAAGTCTGCTAATATGGACATTTCCACAGGCACTTTAAAAATTATATTAAAGCTTCAGACGTAATATCCTAACAAAAATGGAGTGATAAGGAATAAGTATGATCTATATTTTAGTGGTAAACTTATTTATTAGTAAAAACTCTTCATTTTGAGAAGAAAATAATAGTAAACCTTTTGCTTACTAGTATCTGGCTTTACAACACATTAACCTACAATTACAAAACATTAATACAACACATTACAACACATTAATCTAGACAAAATTTCATTTAGGTGAAATATTTTCTGAAGACTGGTCAAAACAATGGTGATCTGCCTTATCCTTTCCATTAGTCAGCATGATTCAAAGAGATGCTAACTTTTGCTTTCAGTAATATAGGCCCTTTTCAAACAGACACTCTCACACTGATAAAATGGGTGTTAAATTTTATTATACATGTTGCAGGGCTGCAGGTGTGCTCTGTGGGTGCCCTGCAACATGTATAATCAAATGTAACACCCATTTTATCAGTGAGAGTTTCTGTGTGAATAGGGCCATATTGAGTCAAGGGGCTGGAACTCTGTCATCTTATGAATTTTGTACCGCACCTAGTACATTTTTTGCACTACCACGGTATTTTAAAATAAATTACAGTAAAAAGTTCTGCAGGTTAATTGTGCATTGTGTATAAAATATCAATTTCCCCCCTTGTAGCTTAATTGGGCAACAATTTGTGCTGGTGTGAGAGGAAGGAGTAACCCCCAACTTATTTTCTCTGAGTTAATACTCTTTTTAAAAGTATATATCATGTTACCTCTTTTTTGCCTCTCTGTCAACAATACATTCCTAATCTTTTTAATCCTTCCTCATATGGAAGGCTTTCTATGATTCTGGTCTTTTCCAGTGCCCTTCTCTTGACATTTTCTATTTCTGTTTTTTCCTTTTTGAGATTACGCAACCACAGATAATCCGTATTCAAGATGAGGGTATAACATTGATTTTATATAGGGAGAGGTCTGCCCTTTTAGTATATTTTTAGCATTTTAATGAATTTTAAATTCTACATTATGTGTTTGTAATTGTTGATTTATGTTTTGTAAGCTGCCCCGAGGTGCTCTGAGCAGGAGGGTGTGGGATAGAAAAATAGTGAATAAATAAATGAATATAAATATAGTATTTACTATATAATATTTTCAGTACTTCTGACCACAACATTTGCAGTAAAGCTCCGGCCTTTTCCCTGAGTGCGGTTAATGTAGAAATCACTAATAGTGTAAACAGTTTATTCCCTGGCCCCCCTTCCAGTATGCACCACTTTCACATACCTAAACTGAATTTCATAATGTACAGCTAGATTTAGCTAGCTACATACTTCTTTTTTTTGTTTATATAAAAAAACAAACAACAAACTTATAATTATATCAATTTTTTAACAAAAGACGACAGTTACATCCAGTTTATACCACCTTAAAAAAAGATAGGAGGAGGAACCAGCTTCACACCCCAAAAGGGAAAAGTGTGGCAAAGTTTAAGGTGAGGTACACGCACCTTTTTTTCAAAAGAGACTAAGGCCGTTCTTATACGAGCCGCGGGAACGTGAGGGGAGGGTGTGTGTGCCGCAGCATGTGTGACAGCGGCACGTGGGGGCCGGTGCACACAGGCGCACCCCCACGCATCCCCACTCATGGAACAACCTCCATTTTTGCTGGTTGCTCCGTGAGTGGGGATGCATGGGTCGCGGGAGCGCACATGCACCCCCGCTCACCGGCTGCAGCATGCACATGAGCGGCACCTGCTCATGTCCATGCACCAGATCTGCGTGGGCGTGAGTGGGACCGTCCTGTGTAAAAACAGCCTGAACTAGTCGTGGACCTTATAAGGGAGATAGTGCTGCGGCTGGGCTCACACACCCTCTCTAAATCCTCTATGGGATACTGGTGCCAAGAAAAAAGAGGGAAAAAGGGAGTGTGTGGCGTCTAGGCTCATGCACCCACCTTATAACCTACACCTTATATAGATCTGAATCTAAGGCGAGGTACATGCACCTACTTTTCAAGAACCTAAAAAAAATTAAAAAGAGAGAGACATCCTTTTCAATTAAAAAAAACTAAAACAGCCTTACACCTTAGGACAGGGGTGTGGTGTGGCGTAATGGGCCCTGTAGGGGGGTGCTTTATGCCTAGCCCCCTCCCTCACTGTGTGCCCATCACCATAACACTCGGGGGTTTGCTGCTACCAGCAGAGTGATGAACTTTCGGGGTTAAGGGCTGCTGGAAGCCCAAACCCTGCTCCTTACTAGAGACTGCTTTCCCAGCTTAAGTAGAACTTGGAAAGCGTTTTGGGTCACAGCACCCACACCAGACACTCTTGATTAGAGAAAACTAGGTTTATATCTTTTACTAGCTAAATTAACCAGATTACAAGAATACAAAAAGGTAGGAAAAAGGCATTGAACTCGTGGGCAAATACAGTAAAATACAAGCCGGTATGGTAACCCGTTTAGAGTGAGTCTAAGCCTAAACGGTTCCTAACCCTGCTTCTCTGCATAGATTGAATTACTAATAGTATTCTCTGCATGGTAAGCGTGGATGTCTTAGCTATGCAGGGCTCAGTTCTTTCCCAGCTGGATGGAGAAAGCTGGGTGTTGCAGGTTAGTCCAGCACAGCTTCTGGCTGACTATGAGGGGTCTCTGTCCCTTTCTGGAAATTCACTAGCATTTTTTAAAGGGCAACAATAGTGTCTCAGCTATTGGCCCAGAGCCACAGGTGACCCTGTTCAAGGTGGCCAATCAGTTAGGTTATCTGACCTAGGGTTCCTTCTTTGGTAAGGTGTGGTCAGTCAGATGGGCTAAGGTGAGTGCATATCCTTATATGGTCTGGATATTTGGTTTTCCTTATATGGTCTGGCAGAGTTCTATGCCTTGGGTCAGGGGGAAACTTAAGGGGTGATCTAGCCAGGAGGGTTTCTTCACATGGGGGAACCTCAGGCCCAGGGGCGAAATGTGGCCTGTGGCAAGTTTTTATGTGGCCCCTTTCCACTTCCCGGATCTGGCCTTGGATCCAGTTGTTACCTCCAAACACTGAAAAATTGAGCTGAAGGGAAGGGAGCAGGGATGAGGTCATGCAAACATGGATCTGTGCCATGGAACTTTCCTCTATCCTTGATTAGGGCCCTCCTTTCATTGAGTGCATCCCTTAAGCATCCGCACCACAACTTCTGTGCAGTCCTTGGAGCGTGTGCAAGCTTTCAAAGTGGCCCCTGGGAAGGAAAAGGTTCCCCCACCCCTGCCTTAGGAGGAGGATAGTGTGGTGGCTCGGCTCAAGCACCCTCCCTACATCCTCTGCAGGATACTGGTGCAAAAAAATTAAAATAAGCTACATAAAGGGCCAAATATTGTTCCCTCTTCCCATCTCCCTCCTTTCTGTCACTCCTTCCTCCTTACTTCCCATAAACTAAATATAATTATAGCAAATTGATTATTACTTGTGAAATTAACATGCATTATTTCAGTTAAAATCATTAATGTATATTCTCACCTCCGTGTCACCCTCCCCAACCCCCACCTATCTCAGGGTGAAAACAGACATGACGCTAACCACCTTTTAACCACCCTTGTTGGTTATTTATGCACGTTGCAGGGCTGTATTGGTGCCCTATGCAGCCATGAAACATGCATAAATGACCACCCAGGGCGGTTAAAGGGTGGTTAGCTTCATGCCGATTTTCATCCTCAGTCACAATTTACTAGTATATTACCATTACAAATAGATATCGTGCTGTTCTCACTATATTTTTACATAAATACTTGACTGGCTGACTTATTCAATAGAATATTCATGTAAATAAAATATTTTCCCATCAATACTTTTGCAAAAAGTCCCACACAGGAGACCAAATCATATAAAAGTCCAAATATTTATCCAATATGTTTGCTCTTAAGTTTTTCTGTGGAGAAACCAAACGAAATCCTCTGAATCCACGCATCAGTGGTAAGTCCAGCTATATTTTTCCAGTTTTTAAAAATCGTGTATATAACTGCCGAGCATAACATTGTACATGTGCTCTGATAAAATTGTATAATCGGGTGCTTTGGAAAAATCCCAAGTAAAGCTATTTCTGGTTTAAATGGTAGCACGCATCCCATAATTTCCTGCATATTTCTCAAAACCATCCTCCAAGATTTTTGGATTTCAGGGCATTCCCAGGAACAATGTACAAAAGAGCCTACCTGACCGCACCTATGCCAACATTTATCAGTTAATGTCCGGTCAAATTTAGAAATCTGAACTGGTGTTTTATAAAATCGTAAGATTATTGTTAACAGTGGTTCTCTACTTATAATGAGAATCCTGATGTAAGCATTCGATGATTAATAATTTTAATATGTTCTCCAGTCCATTTAATATGAACATCTTTAGCCCATTTCTTTAAATAACTGGGCTCTTCCTTGTATCAAACTTGCATTAAAGTGCTGTACAATTTAGAAATTATCCCTTTCATAAGGGATGAACCAAACAAAAGTTCCTCCAATAATTTAGGATAATGGGTGTACTCATTTCTGCTGCCTGCAGAATCAAATTGACTTCTTAGGGTAATTTCAGATGTTATGAAATCCCTGTTCACCACAGTGGATCCCGTGTGGTGGCGGTGAGTCCGTGAACGTCTGTTTGACCCCCACCAGATGTTCACCGCAGCGAATCTCTGGCGGGGGTCAAAGTTAACCACAGTTCTGGACCTGAGGCCGGCCTCAGGTCCAGAACCATGGTTCAGATTGGCCACGATCCGGGATGGACCAAAAGTAACATCTGTTACCTTTGGCCCATCCCGGATCATGGCCGCAATGGGATCGGGATCAGGCGCAGCAGCTGAATTGGCTGCTGCGCCTGCCTGTCTCCCCAAGAGCGGGCGGCCAAGGGCGTGCGGGGGGGGCGGGGCTGTGTGGCTGCATGTCGCACCATGCAGCCCCTCCAGGATTCCCGTTAGTGATCAGAACAGCACGTCTAAAGGACAGCCGGTTTGATCACGGACCGGGATCCGTCCAGGTTTCAGTGTGGCGGGCCAAACGGCCTATCGTGCCTGAAATTACCCTTAGAATCAAAATTCTGTGCACGGATATTGTGATTTTATTATGGTTTTATATTTTTGTATTATTATTGTATTTTATATATTGTATTTGATTTTGTTTGTGAACTGCCCTGAGTTGCCTTCAACCACAGGGGCGCGGGGTAGAAGCTTTTATAATAAATAAATAAATAAAATAAAGTATAAGATTCTAAATCACCTTTTGTCATAAAATAACCATTCCTAAATAGTTTTTTCACTTTAATTACAATTTTTAATTTTAAGTTTGTGACAAAGGTTTTAGATAACGCATTATTACCCAGATCCAGAAATATGTTAGAAAAAGGAGAGGTAAATGCTTTAAACTGCAATTTAAATCTATTTGCCTTCCAGACTCTCCATATAATACCCGCAAACGGGTGCTCATTTAAGTTCATATATATTCAATTGTATGACCTTCAATTACATGATACTTTAAAGTCTCGCACATTTAAGATCTCCTTCTCTATATTTATCCAAAGGACTTCTCTATTATCCATTAACTAACTTCTAACACCTTGCATCACTATGACTTGGTGATAAAGGGTAATTTCAGACGTGACAGGCCATTTGGCCTGCTACGCTGAACCCTGGACTGGGATCTGTCTTGGATTCTGGTCCATGATCAAGCGGTCATCCTTTAGATGTGCTGGCCTGATCACTACTGGGGTTTGGGGAGGGGGCGGGGCTGCATGGTGCGACGTGTGGCTGCTCAACCCTGCCCCCCTGCGCTCCCTTGGCCGCCTGTCCATGGGAAGACGGGTGAGCGCAGCGGCCACTGAGGCCACTGTGCCCGATCTCATATCAGGGTTAGGGGCATAATTCCGGACCGGGGCAAGGTAACTGATGTAACCTTTTCCCCTTTCTGGATTGTGACAAAGGTAACCACAATTCTGGAGGTGAGGCCGGCCTCATCTCCAGAATCGTGGTTAGGTTTGACCCCCGCCAGAGACTCACCGTAGTGAACATCTGGCGGGGGTCAAACACGTTCAGGGGAACGCCGCCACCAGAGGGGATCCTTTGTGGTCCACTGTGGTGAAAGGCGTTTTCGTAACGTCTGAAATTACCCAAAGTCTCAGATAGGAGCAACTAACATCTCCCTCTGATCTTTGTTTAAACAAAATTTCTTTATTGACTCTAGGTTTTTTAGCCTGCCAAATAAAACATAAGGAATTCTCTCCTATTGGTTGAATTTTTTTGGGGCATATTAATAGGGAGAGAGAAATCATTTTATACATAATTTTTGGTCAAATCATCATTTTAAACAAATTGATTTTCCCCAATCAGGAAGTAGCGAATCTGACCCATATTTCTAATTCCCGCTTCATAATATTTATTTATTTATTCCGGGTTTTTTCTACCCTGGGCATTAACAAAATTTTCCGTATATAGTTTATTTAAATGCTTTGTAATACAAATTCCAAGATACTTAATTTTTTCTAATTGTATTTTAAACAGTGTTATTTGTTTTACTTTCTTCAGTAGCTTTGTATCATCAATCAAAATAATTGCTGAGGATTTCTTTATATTAATTTTATATTCTGATAACAAACTATATTATTTTATTAACCACAACAAAGGGATAGAATTTAATGGTTTAGTTAAATATACTAAGAGATCATCCATGTATAAAGAAAGTTTGTGCTCAGCTAAACTGATTTGTACACTACTAATAACTTTCATTTTGAATGGCAATAGCCAGAATTTCTAAAACCAAAATGAATAATAAAGGGGACAAGGGGCAACCTTGCCTGGTGCCTCTTTCCAAATCAATTTATTTAGTAAATGTCCCATTTGCTGTAATTAGGGAAGTTGGATTTTCATAGTTGACCCAAGTTAGACAATTATTTCCAAAGTCCATTTTCACCAAGGTTTCTGTTAAGAATTGTTTTTCAATCTGATCAAAGGCTTTTTCAGCATCCATTGAAATAATCATGGAAGGGATATTTTTTTTTTGGACAAATAGTGAATAAAATTTACTGTCTTTTAGATGTTATCCACGTCAAACCTATTGGGTATAAAACCCACTTGACCTGGATGTATAATTTCTCTTATAATATTTGCTAACCTATTAGCCAAGATCTTAGTAAAATTTTTATAATTAGTATTAAGAAGTGAAATAGGTAAAAAAATTCCACATTCTTCTTCTTTTCCCCCTGACTTGGGGCATAAAGTAATAATTGCTTCATTGAATGAGTTAGGCATTTTTAAATTTATCAGAGTATCCTTTAAAGCTCTAGTCAACGGAGATATCCATTGTAAACCAAATATTTGATAATCCGCTGGAAAACCATCCAGTCCACAAGTCTTGTTTTAAGGAAGTTTATTAACAATCTGCTGAATTTCTTCCTCAGAGAAAGACTGATTTAGATAACTATATTCATGATTCAATTCTGGAATATTAAATTTATTCAAATATGCTTGTATCTTGCATGTATTGGGTTTTCTAAATGAATATATTTCTTGAAAGAATAAAAAAAACCAACTTCCCGTACTTCACCATTTTGTATTTGTTTAACATTCTGATTATCCCTAATAAACCAAATCCTTTTTTAAAATTTCACCATATTTATTTATTTATTTAATTGTATTTGTATGCCGCCCCCTCATGCCTACAGCATCTTGGGGCAGCTTCCAACAAACATAAAACAGTATAAACATCATAAAACCATATTAAACTCTAATAAATTCAATTTATATATAAACAGCTAAAAACACTAAACCACCCCCTCATATAAAAATTCAACCCCCCTCCCCCACTCCGAAGGCCTGGGAAAACAGCCATCTTACTGGCCTGACGGAAGGCCATCAGACTTGGGGCCAGCCGTGCTTCCTCTGGGAGGGAGTTCCACAGCTGCGGTCCAGCCACCGAGAATGCCCGCTCCATTGTAGCCCCGCTTTACGCGGGGGACCTCCAGGAAGGCGCCCCCAGAGGACCGAAGGGGCCGTCCTGAGTCGCGGAGGGCGAGGTGGTTCCTGAAATATCCAGGTCGAAGACCATATAGGGCCTTATAGATCAAAATCAACACCTTGAATCTGGCTCGGTACGTTATAGGCAGCCAGTGCAAAGCACGGAGCACTGGTATTATGTGCTCTCTTCGGCCCATCCCTGTTAAGAGACGGGCCGCTGCGTTCTGCACTAGCTGCAACCTCCGGGCCAGTATCAAGGGAAGCCCCACGTAGAGCGCATTACAGTAGTCTAACCTCGAGGTGATGAAGGCATGGATCAAGGTGGCCAGGTCAGTTCTGGAGAGATATGGGCGCAGCCTCCGTACCAGATACAACTGGCGGAAAGCTGCCTTTGCCACCCCAGCTACCTGCTGATCCAGACGGAGGTTTGTGTCCAATAATACCTCCAGACTCTGAACCTGCTGGGCCACGGAGGAGCGAACCCCCTCCACAGGAGGGGCCAACACCTCCCCCCACTCAGCCAACCTCCATCACCTCTGTCTTATCAGAATTTAGCTTCAGTCTGCTCTGCCATAACCAAACTGCCACGGCCTCCAAACATTGGGATAGCACGGAGACTATTATTAGCCCAAACTGTATCTGTATTATTATTTTTCTCATAATAAAAATGTATTTTCCTCAATTGTGCAGTTTTTTCTATTTCTAATAAATTTATGTTTGCATTTATTTGACTAATTTTATTCTTAAATTCTTCAGAGAAGGAATTTTTAATTGATTTTTGAATTTTAGAAGGTCTATATACAGTTCTTGCTTCTTTTCAATTTAGGTAATTTCAGATGTGACGGGCCTTTTGGCCCGCCACGCTAAACCCTGGACTGGGATCTGTCTCGGATCCTGGTCTGTGATCAGACCGGCCGTCCTTTAGACGTGCCGGCCTGATTGCTAACAGGGATCAGGGAGGTGGCAGGGCTGTGCGGCGTGACATGCAGCCACACAGCCCTGTGCCCCGCGCTCCCCCCACTGCTCGCCCTCGAGATGGGCGGGTGCAGCAGCCAGTTAGGCTGTTGCGTCTGATCCTGTATCGCAGTCGTGGCCACGATCCAGGGTGGGTCAAAGGTAACACACATTACTTTTGCCCATCCCAGATCGTGGTCATTAACCACGGTTCTCGACCTCCGGCTGGCCGGAGGTCGAGAACCGTGGTCTAGCTTGATCCTGGCCAGAGGTTCACCATGGTGAACCTCTGGCTGGGACCAAACAGATATTCATGGAAACACAACCACCACAGGGAATCCATTGGGGTTCACTGTGGTGAAAGGTGTTTTCGTAACGTCTGAAATTACCCTTTGTTTCTTATTCTAGTAAGCAGCTTGAGATATAAAGATGTCTTGGAGAACCGCCTTAGAAGCCTTCCAGATAATGGGTGGTTTTAGACACACATTTCTCCTGGATGTTTGCTGTTACACCCTGAACTTTTGGTGTGTCTAAATCACTCACCAGATATTAAACATCCAGATCTTTGAACTTCTGCGTAGAACTTCTCCCAGAACTTTTGTGTGTAAAAGGTTCTCCTGGTAAATTGCTTTGCTCCAGGCAGCTTTGGTTACTTGGTTTCCATTGCAGCCTGTCACTTTTACAGCTGTGGCTACTTTAGGCTGCCTCAGGGCAGTGTTTGTGTGAAGAATGCATCCAGGAACTGCCTCAGGGCAGTGTGTGTGAAAAATGAATCTGGAACTTACTTGTGGACTTGTAAACCCAGAAGATTGAAAAATCTGGAACTTTAACGTGTGTGTAAAAATGCCCATTATAAGAACAACACCCAAACGAGGAATTTAACTCAAAACATTTTTTCAACTTTTTATTTTTAACTTCCTTTATCAGCTCATTTTTAAAAAAGATTTCTATCTAGAGTCCATCTAGACTGTTCTACGGCTTTATTGAAAACATCTCAACTTTAATTCTCACTGCATGGTCTGACAGTACTTATGGCACAATGGCCGTTTTTACACGGACGGAGGTGGGTGGGAGGATGGGTGTTTGGCTGCGGTGGGTGGAGGTGGGTGGGTGTCGGTTTAAATGGACACCCACTCACCTCCACCCATTTCCACCCACAGAGCCTCTTCTGGTTTTCTGGAGGGGTCCCTGGGTGGAGATGAGTGTGCAATGGGTGGAGGTGTTTATAATGCACCCCTACCCATCCCGTTTGGTGTTCACATGGGTGAACACTGAGTGGACATCCATCCCCTCACCCACTGCCAGCCGTTTACATGGATACCCCCCTCAACATTCACCCGAACACAAAGCGGTGTGTGTGTGTATGTGTGCGCATCTATGTAAAAACGGCCAATGACACATTCTTTACACCTAGGTAAAGCTTTATGGTTTACAAATATATAGTCAATTATAGAGAATGAATGGTTTGGAGGAGGAAAAAAAAGTATAATCTTTAACATTAACATTCAAAATTCTCCAAACATCCCACAGATCTAAAGAATACTTTTTCATTTATATTTGGCTTTTCTGCGACGTAGATCTGTCTAGTTCTGACATAGCACAATTCAAATCTCCATGTATTAATATAATACCTTCAGCTTCCTTAATAATCACCTTTGTATATTTTTGCAAAAAGATTGTTTTGATCAATAGGGGCAGATATATTAATTAAAGTTACTTTCCTGCCATTCATTGTACCTTTTACTAAAAGAAATCTTCCTTCTTGGTCTAACCTAATTCTTTTACAAAATTAAAGTGTTTTGCAATTCCAATAAGCACCCCTGCTTTTCTTTTTTGAGAACAAGAAACAAAAATCTGATCAAAGTATTTATTCTTCATCCTAACACATCCTTTGAAAAAAAGATGTGTTTCCTGTAAAAAGAAAACTTGTACTTCCTGAAGTTACAAACAATTATGTACCCTTTTCCTTTTTACAGGAATATTCAGTCCTCTTACCATTAAATAATTATCAAATTACTCATAAGATCTGATATTAAAGAACTTAACAATTCTTATAAATCTGTCATTGATAAATTCATGGCAGCCACGTATCCATTAAAATATTGTAATTCATGACTTGCATATAACCTTCCCATATTATAAACATGAAATAGCCCCTTACACATACACCCAAAACATACTCTGAGATCTTCCACATAAATAACCCACACATAAGACTGATCAAAATGTTATAAGAAGCCTTGCGCCACCATCCCATTAACAATCAAATCTATTAACAATCAAATAATATTCACCCCGAAAAACAAAATGACCAAGAACTCTCTGAGAATATATTGAGGTATTCAAAACCCCTTCAAAAAAATGACACCAGCTTTGTATTCAATCACATAAATTACATCTTAAGATTTTTCATTAAGGCCTTAGGAGATATCCTTCCCCTTAGTTAACCATGAAGGCAATTTTCAGTACATGACGCTGAAAAGATTCCAACTCCGAAGGTTGTTGAAAAAATGTCCTTTTACCCTGATGAAATATAGAAAACCTTGCAGGGTGCCAAATTTGAGGTTTAAACCCATCAGAAATTAGAGTACCCATAAACTTATACCAAACTCTCTGTTTGTTAAATGTTTCCAATGAAAGATCCGGATAGATTTTAATTTTATTTCCTTGAAAATCTAGCAAATGTTGTCTTCGAGCTAACTGTAGAATACCTTCTTTATTTTGAAAATTTTCAGATTTAATTATTATAGCCCGTTGTGGAGAGCCATTTTTCAGCCGCAGGTGAAGAGCCCTATGTACACACTTCAACCGTACTGTATGCAGTCTCTTTCTTTTATCAAAACTTCTAGTAAAGCATGGATCAATTTTGTCACTTTAGGAACTTTGATGCCCTCTGGTACCCCAAGGACTCTTAAATTCCCTAGAGAGAAATTGTCCAGAGAGGCAGGTAGGAAATCACTCTACCTCCATGCCCGTACCCCACCCTCGCTCTCACTTGGTCGTAGCAGTACCTTTCCTCTCACTGGGTGTGTGTGGCGGTGTCAGGGCACAACCCTTCTCCCCATCACTGCTGCCTATATCTCCTGCTCTCACCGGGAGGTCATGGCACTTACCCCCCTCTCCAACCCTCCATGCCCATACCCCCTGCAGGGGTATGGCTCCAGTGTTCTTTTACAACTCCAGTGGGGCTGTGCTCGTATGTGTCCTTAGAAAACCTCCTTTTTACTTGCCTCCATAGTAAAAACAGATCATTATTTTCCTTTCTTTATTTTCTGATTATTAACCAGGTTCTTTACCATGACAGAACCATCATAGAGTTGGAAGTTACCTCAAAGGTCATCTAGACTAACCCCCTGCTAAGTGCAGGAAATCTGCAGCTATAGCATCCCTGGCAGATGGCCATCCAGCCTCTGTTTGAAAACCCCCAGCGAAGGAGAGTCCGCTACTCTCCAGCGAAGGAGAGCCTTGAGGCGGGGGACCCGGTGGTGGTGGACACAGTACCCGTGTCATGGTTGGATCATTATCTCCTCCAGGCCAGTCTCCTGGTGCATGTCTGCCCCGGGAGGGGTGTGGAACCAGTTTGGTTTGTTCGCCCCCGGAGACTTATGGAACCGGAGAGATTCCGGAATGCTGTAAGGGAATTACCTTCCAATCTTGATGACCGTTCGCTAGATGACCTCGTAGCTTTTTGGAACACCTTGCTGACTGAGGTCATTGACCAAATGTCTCCCAGGCATCCACTTCCTGGATGTCGACAATGCAGATCCCCTTGGTTTACAGAGGGTCTGTGGTGGGTGAGACAGGAGGGGCGGCGGTTGGAGTGATGGTGGCGCCGTACTGAAGCCGACTGATTGCAGCATAAAGCTAGTTTAAAAGCCTATGCTGTTGTTGTGCGGGCAGCAAAGAAGAAGTCCTTTCCTACCCTCATGACATCTGTGAAGTCAAGTCCAGCTGAGCTTTTCCGGGTGGTGCAGAGGCTGGTCAGTTCGGCCTCTCTCCGCTTAGAACTGGAATCTTCCAGTGCTTGCTGTGACATGTTTGTTGACTTTTTCGTGGATAAAATTGTTCGGATCCATCCAATTTCGACGCCGCACTTACAGCAGGTAGTGAACTTGAGGTTATGGAAGCCCTACCTGGTCCAATTTTGTGGGATCAGTTTCAGTGGGTGTCACCCGCTGATGCAGTGGATGTCCTTGGGGCGGTTAGAGCCACCTATTGTGAATTAGATTCATGCCCGTCCTGGGTGGTTAAGACTTGCCGGGAGACCTTAGGGCCATTGCTGACCGGGGTTGTCATTGTCTACTTTAGGGAGGACCAAATTCTGAACCACTTTAAAGAGGTGGTGGTGCGGCCTCTGCTCAAGAAACCATCTCTTGACATTGACTCCCCTGCCAGCTATCGGCTAGTCTCTAACCTTCCCTTTCTAGGGAAGGTTACTGAATGTAACTTCAGGGGAATCTGGATTGGATCGGTTTTTTTGATCCCTTGCAGTCCGACTTTCATCCTGGGTTTGGCACTGAGACTACGCTTGTGGCTTTGGTCAACGACCTGCGCCATGAATTAGATCAGGGCAGATCATCTCTTCTGATCTTACTAGATCTGTCGGCAGCATTTGATACTGTTGACCACGAGTTGTCGGTGGCTCGTCTGCGGGACCGGGCTGGGGTGGGAGGAGCTGCTCTTGAATGGTTCCGCTCATTCCTGGCCGGCAGAACTCAGCATGTGGTCCTAGGGGAGTGTTCATCATCTTCCTGGGACCTTACGTGTGGAGTCCTGCAGGGTTCTATTCTGTCCCCTCTCCTGTTCAATGTGTACATTCAGCCGTTAGACGAGGTTGTGAGAAGGTTCGGCATACGCTGTCATCTGTACACTGATGATACACAGCTTTACTTCTCTTTTTCTGCAGACCCAGACCCGGCAGTCTCGGTGCTTACCCGGTGTTTGGCGGCTGTGGGGAATTGGATGAGGGCGAGCCATCTGAAATTGAATCCTGACAAGACGGAGGTGATGCTGGTGGGGAAGGCTGAGGGGGTGGTGGCTCCTGTCATTGACGGGGTCTGCCCCCCTTTAGCCACACAGGTTCATAGTCTGGGGGTGCTTATTGACTCACAGCTCTGCCGGGACTCCTAGGTGGCGGCTGTGGCAGGGAGCGCCTTTCGCCAATTACATCTGGTACATCGGCTACAGCTGTATGTTTTGGACTCCGACCTGGCTACCATCATCCATGCTTTCATCACCTCGAGATTGGACTGCTGTAACGCACTCTGTGTGGGGCTACCCCTGGTGACGGTTCAGAGACTGCAGCTGGTGCAGAATGCGGCGGCCCATCTTCTACGAGGATGGGTTGTTGCGAGCACATTTCACCAGTGCTCCCTTCTCTGCACTGGCTGCCTATTATCTTCCGGGCGCGATTCAAGGTGTTGGTAATGACCTTTAAAGCCTTCAACAGTCTGGGCCCCGCCTATCTACGGGACAGCCTCATACCCCAGGCCACGGTACGACCCTTGCGGTTGGCCGGGGACGCCCGACTCGAGGTCCCCTGGGTTTTCCCGGTGGTGACAATGGGGAGGGTGGAATTCCCTCTCGACAGAGGCCCGCTTGGCCCTGGACCTCCCCTCCTTTTGGAGACAGTGTAAGACCTGGCTGTTCCGCCAGGCCTTTGGGGAGGGAGATGGGTGGGGCGTGGGGGGGAGGGTTTTGATTTGATTTCCGCTCTTTTGTATTCTGTTTTAAAATTTTTTAGCTGTTTTTTGTTGTTTGATTTTATTGTAATGATTGTTGTACGCCGCCCCGAGCTGCTATTTTGCAGGAGGGTGCGGGATAAAATATTTTGAAATAAATAAGTAAAATAAATACCTCCCTAGCTGATTTGTTCCACTGTTGAACAGCTCTTACCATTAGGAAGTTCTTCCTAACGTTTAGCTGCAATCTGCTTTCTTGTAATTTAAGCCCATTATTTCTAGTCTTGCCTTCAGGGTTAAGAGAGAACAAGTCTTTGCAATCCTCTTTGCAACAGCCCTTCAGGTAGTGGAAGACCACTATCATGTCTTCTTTTCTCTAGGCTAAACATACCCAACTCCTTCAACCTTTCCTCATAGGACTTAGTTTCCATACCCCTGACTATCTTTGTCACTTTCTCCTGAACCCATTATGTTCTTAAAGTACAGCACTCAGAACTGGACACAGTATTCCAGATGAGGTGTGACCAACACACAATAGAGTGGAACTATTACTTCTTGTGACTTGGACTGCTTTCTTTCGGGGCCATATGCGCAGTATTTGGCTCTGGGAAAAACTTCGGGAGGCAAATGCTGCTCAGCTTCCGTCTTGTGGGAAAATAAACCTGTGTGGCTTTGCCTCCAATCATGTGGAGGATACAGCGCTGGAAAATTGTGCTCTGTATGTTCCGCATGATTGGAGGCAAAGCCGCGCGGTTTTGTTTTCCCATGAGACAAAAGCTGCATAGCATTTGCCTCCCACAGTTTTTCCCGGAGCCAAATGCTGCGCATATCGCCCTGTGAGAGAGCAGTTTCGGAGATGATGCTTCTGGTAATGCAGCCTAAAATTGCATTAGCCTTTTTTTGTGGCTGCATCACACTGCTGACTCATGTTCAGTTTGTGATCAACTACAATCCCTAGATCCTTTTTACATGTATCGCTGCCAAGCCAGGTATCCCCCATTTGATTTTTCTTACCTAAATGTGGAACTTTACATTTTCCATACTAGCTGTGTGTTAGTGTACAGACATCGAAGAACATGAGACATGCACCCCAATGACTCCCCTACATTTTTTTCTTGGGGCTTATTAGGCCCCCCCAAAGCTTTCCCAGTTCCTAAAGTATTACACAAGTGTCTGTCTTTGATACTTATGTTTGTAAATACGTTCCTTGTCTCTCGTCCCATGATTACTTCGTTCCATTAATAGTATCTCATGAGGGTCTTTATAATTATTTTTTTTAAAGTTGACTGTCTCTCCTTCATTTAAGAGGCAATGGGCACACCACATCCAGGATGGCATTATTTACAGTCGTCCTCCTGTCATAAAACTTAAATCTGTAATTATGAAAAAAGAATTTAGTAATTACCTTATGAATTGGAGATATCTGCTTTACAAATTAAGCAGGATTTTACAGTCCACTCAAAACCAGCTGAACAAAGAGAAAACATCTGTTTTACAAAGACTAAATAGAGCTAAGTCCCTCTGAGGCAGATTTATATTATTCCAGTGTACAAAAACTCTTAAAGAGTGATCACAGTCAGGTTAGCTATTTATTGTTGATGCAAAATGATTTCAGAAAACAGATTCCTATCTTTTGGGCAAGCTTCTCAAATTATTGCTGGCTTCTCATAAGCTGGTTTGCCACCAATGGCTGAGTGAGAGTTAGTCTCTGCAGGTAATATATATTGTCCCTCTTCAGTTCTCATGCCGTGATATGGCATCTCTGCTAGAAGAAGTGGGAGGTGAATGACAGCTGAAAAGAACAGAGAAGAGGAGCCTTGCTGGGATGGAGATATGTCAGTATCCTTTCCAGCTTCCTAAAGAGGTATACAGAGAAAATTGAAAATGAAACGTTGGAAAAATTCCAGAAATTATCCATCTGTGAAAATATAAGGAAAAATTGTTTGTACCTCCTTCAAAAAATTAAAATGCAATCTAGATTTTACCCTGAAAACTGTCAATATATAAATGACACTGCTGCATTGAATAAATTTGATCTCTATGCTTATTAATTTTGTATCCTCTTTCCTTAGTGGCTAGAATAAGCTTTTATTTATTACATATTCTTCAAGTCCCGCACATCTCAAAGTAAACTGGATTCTGTACTGTCTTGTGAACAGGTTCTCATCTGTGGGAGCTGCCCAAACCTGGAAAAGGAAGCAGCATTGCCAGTATAATTACAGACTCAAAAGGTGAAGTTGTGCGGGAACAATGAAGGCATAACTTAGCCTCCAGATACTTCTGGTATTGTCCATAATTACAGAAGAAGAACCCAGCTTGATTTTCAGATAGTATGCTGTATTGTAATATGACAGCTTTGCTAGGAAAAGTGGGAGATGAGTGACAGCTGAAAAGAACAGCTCATATAAATGACGTGTGTGTGTATGTTTGTGTATATATATGTTTGTGTCCCAGATGTGCCCAGTTTACAACTCTAAATGACATTACATATATATATATATATATATAATGTCATTTAGAGTTGTAAACTGGGCAGATCTGGGACACAAACATGGGCCTTTTATGGTGCCATTTTCAGAACAGAATTGTACTTCAAAGCCTTGCAGCTGGAAAATGGTAGTCCAAGTTTAAGATGATTGCATTATGGATATAAGGAATTGAAACTGATCATATAACTGTTTTGAATATGATGTGATTCAAGTCCAGGGCAGCAGAAAATCTTGTTATAGACATTCTATTCTTGTTAGTTTCTTGTTGTCTTTTAGACTGCTACATCCTACTAGCAGGGTATGTATGCAATACACTTATACGCTACTTTGGATTTATGGAAGGTAAAATGATAGGGCTAGGAGTAGCCAATGACTGCTGCTGAGATCCCTAAGAAAGATGGTCTGAAGTAGGAAAAAAAAATAAATTCATAGGAAATTCCTTTAAATTGTGTTGTCAGCTTCTTCATGGGGAAACTAGGCAGGCGACAATTGCACACGGCACCCAACTGTGTATGTGTTTTAGCTCCATCAGTTATGTTTTTATATTGCTCAGATTTTATATTGTATTTTATAGTTTTAATAATGCTGCTTTGTAAGCCACCCCGAGCTGCTGTAGGCAGGAGGGGGCAGGATATCAAATGATGATATAAGTAAATAAAAATAAATAATTGTGTCCATATCAAACACATTTGAATAATATCAGTATTTTTGTAGTAGTTTCCTTTGAAAGGTAGATTTATTTACTATTTGTATCCATTTTTTGGAAAGTTTATTAGGCATAATTTTAAACAAAGTATGTTTTAGTCTTCTAGTGTTCTACAGAAGGAGCCATTTCCTGTGTCCACAAAGGGTAAAAGTGCGAGGGCAGGAAACTGCAGTCAAACTTGCTGGTGGCAGGCCTTGCCCTGCCCTGCTCCCAGCACCCTGCCCCCCACCGTGACAGATGATAATCCACCATGGTGGCTAGCAGTGGTGGACCTCGACTTGGAGTGGGTATGGTGAGGCCGCACAGACGTGCTCCAGACGTGTTGGCCCGCATGGATGGCCCTTAGCCTGGGCTGTGACATCAGAGATTTTCCGAGGACACAGTCTGAGCTAGCCGCCTACCTGCCCCGGGGCAGAAGTGGGCCATTATCATTTAGTTGCCCCAAAACAGACATGCCGGTTGGTCCCAGACCACAGCAGGCCAAAGCGGGCCACTGTCATGCCTGTTCTTACCTAGCGTTGATTGCTTTTTGTTGTTGTTGCTATGAAAAGTAAAATTAAAAGTAATTTCTTATTTCTGGTTTAAATCTACTTTGGCAGAATCCTGATACATGTCCCAATCCTGTTCTAGTGTCAGGGCCCAATATTTTTATTTCTTTTTAAAATTGGTTTTCACAATATTTTTTAACAAACCGCATTCCTGTTTCATGTGTATAAATGAGGACCTAGCTGTTTTAGGCTGAATACAAGTATTTGGATCTTATCGTATAGTGATGGGTAAATGACATTCTGTGCACCTGTATTATCTGGTTAGGATTAGAACCAACACTTACTATCTGTAATGTGTCATATCCTGAGAGATATTTTCACTGTTACATCACATCCAAATCTGTACTCCACAGTTAAATTGTTTTATGTGTACATCTTTTAAGTTCATGGTCAAAATATTATATGTTCTAGATAAATCTTGATTTTTGATGCTTCAAGCCCTTGTATAAAGCTTAGTAAGGCAGGTAATTTTGTTGGCTCCTTCCTTTTGTAAATAAGTAAGTAAATAAAGTTTATAGCGAATCAACAGCTATTAAAAAAAAAAAAAAAAGGCACCAAAGACAAAAACAATGCACATAAAACCAAAATCACCCTTACTCTAGTATGTATAAAAAGAGCCAATTATACAATTATTGTATAAAAAGAGCCAATTAGTCAATAATCCCCTCCCTCGCTCTCCCTCGTTTCCCCTGCTCCCTAACCGCCTTCGTCCCTTCTCCCTTGCTGCCCCCCATGCCTGGAACTCCCTCCCTGCCCACATCCGCCTTGCCCCCTCCCTCTGCACCTTCAAATCCCTCCTCAAAACCCACCTCTTCCTCGCCACCTTTCCTGACGCCTGTTAGAACTTTCCTCTCAATATTTACTGTCTGCCCTCCCCGCAGACTCCTGCCTAACTGCAACCAAGCCAAGCACGTGCACCTGAGACCTCGCATC